>CM062622.1:37586265-37883765 GCA_025617555.3 Puccinia polysora | reverse complement strand
CCTACAGTAAAAGTGCCAAAAAAATACAAGTCTTTTGAACAGCCCTAAATTAGAAACACCAAAAAAAAACAAGTTCAACTCTCATTCAAAACACTCAATATAATGATTTTAACTCAAAACACTCAACATAATGATGTTCAAAATGTGATAACCCTTTATATTAATAGAACTTGTTAGCTGCATTAGAATTACAATTTATATGAAACCCAATGATCAAATGAAGTCAAAGTCTATAATCTCTATAATCTAGAATAAATTTGCAGTTGATCTTTGAGATGATCAACCCAACCACAGGCTTTTTTTGAAATCAAGGAACGTGGTTTGCTACAATGGGTGGGATTTGAATCATTTCTCCCTCAATTACTAATGGAATCCAGTGGTTATTTTTTACAAAGGAAATGAAAATTGGATCTGATTGATCAGTAACACAATTTTTCATTGGAGTATAAGTATCACATGACTGCAATGAAATGAAACATATAGGTCTGGAATATGTGTCTGCTATGATTTGACCCATATCTGATTTAGCCAGCCATTTTGAGGAGGGAATCTTTTCATTTATGTCTTCAAAATCAATTCTTTGTTTAATCTTTTCAACCTCCTTTGCACCACCAAGCATCTTAATGTAGCATGCTTTATGTTTCTCTAATGTTTCAATCATTTCATTCCTAACTTTAAACCAACCATGTTCTTCAGAACCAAGATATTTAGCAATGAGTATAAATCCACAAGTCCTATCTCCAATTGGATCCCAAACCTCACCCAAGAACTTATGGAATTTCCTGGGTATTTGATTGAGTTATTTCACATTTGGTTCTTATCATGAAAACTAACTTATTATTCATATCTTTAATCAGACCAATTAAGTGAATACTCACCAAAGATGAGCTTCTGGTTGAGCTTTGCTGCACGTTCTCTTCCTCTGAAGAGGATTCTTATTCCAAATTAAGTGATCCCAATTCACTTTGAGTCTCTTCCTCTGAACTATGAAATTCAGATTCAGATTCTGCAAAATTTCACTAACAATTCATCATTAGTTAGTGACTAAGTTCATTAAACCAAAAAAATGAATATATCCCAAAAGAAAACAGTAACAATCTTTTGTCTCTTCTTATTTGGAGCCCTTCTAGTCCTTTTTTCCCCCTTGAGTTGTTTTTCAACATGCTCAAACCAAGATTGTTCTTGCCAAGTATCTGTCAATTATTGCCTGCCCCTACTTGATCTTAAGACTTCAGCTTCAAGTCTTGGCTTTGATCAATATTTCTTAATCTTCTGAATGATATACTTCAATAGGCCGCTTTGCTGATGATCTGGCAATTCCAAGATTGTTGCATTAACTTTTTCATGTAACTGAGGAATGCTTAGCATTTCATCAACATTGCACTTGAAAAATTAAAAAGGATCAACCATTAGTGAATTAGGAATCATTAATCAAAAATCATTAATCAAAAAGCATTAATCAAAAAGAATTAATCAAAAAGAATTAATAAAAAAGCATTAATCACATAGTGATTTGAACAATCCAACTTGAACAATCCAAATTAAGCCAACATGCAGAACTAGAACTGCAAGGGTCATAGTCCAACCTCCACTGAGGATGAACATCTTTAGGTACCACAGATCCTCTGAATGCTAGACGGTCATCTATTTGGTGGGAACAGGGCAAACCCATATTCTTGGAATATGACTTGGTTCACACTTTGCCATCATGATCATGTTTGAATTTCTTGAATTGTTCCCTAATAAGCTGAATTGCCTCTAAAGGAAATTTGTAACCCAATGGTAACAGTTTGGGTGGAAGAACTGTCCCTAACTTAATTCAAGAGTTATAAAGTGACGCATGAGCCAATTTAATTTGATTCAAAACTGTTCCGTCAAGGCTTTTCCAAACATCCAACATGTTTCCCAAAGAGTTTTCAAGGAATTTTTTGAGAGTTTCATGGGCCCCTTCAATTGAAGATGTTGTTTTGTTTCCAAAATCTGGGTTTATACAAGTCCACCCTGTTAAAAACATCTCTTTGATAGGGAAAATTTTGTTTTCCATATACTTGAGTACATCCTCATAGTCTTTCAAGAAATACTATACAAGTCAAAAGGTCAGAACGCAAAACTAGGAAGAATAAGAAGCAGTGATTTGGACCTACTCTGAGTTCCCCATCATTGACCTCTGCCTCCTCACTGATCTTTGAGGCGCCATACTTTGCCTATGGAGTCATAAAGCTTTTCCATCCTTCAAGGTCATTAACAAAGCGCGCTTTGAAGTTTACTTGTATGTTTTTAGAAAAGTGCCAAGTGCAAAATTATCTTGATGACTCAGGGAAACTGGATTCAATAGCACAAATCAGAGCTTTTTCACATTCATTCACAAAGACTTTTGGAAGTCTTTCAGGATCATAAGCCAACTCCTTTAATGCATTTACAGACCAACTTTAGAACTCAAAAAATTCTTTTGTTATAAAAACAAGATCTTTTGTGAAATTTTTTCAATTGGCTGTCATTCCTAAAACATGCAATAGTGGGGTTTTGTACTTATTTGTCTTATAAGTACAATCCAACATAGCAATATGACGGAATTGTTTTTAAAGCTTTGCTGCCTCAGGATGTGCTAATTACAGGGCCTCCAAGTGACCCTCTCCACTGAACTTTGGCTGGTGAATCCAACTTGTTTCTTCAAGCTTTTCATAGAGTACCTCCATAACACTTTTACCCTTTATTTCTGCAAGAATTACCTTCCGCTTAGTGTTATAGATCATTCAGTCATCAACATAATTGCTTCCATAAATCTTGCTCAATTTTCTCTCCAGTTTCAACGTATTGAGCCCATCATTCATGCCTTGTATTAGATTGTCTAAGGCCACTCCCAAGATTCTCCTCAGTTGAGTATGCACAGAGGGATGTTCAGATGGTTGATGGTTATGTTGGGTTTTTTTGTAGGAGATTTGCCACAAGGGTCTTCCTTTGTGCAACTTGCATGGATTCAAAACTTTCACCCAATCTTACTTTTGTGAGTTTTTCTAGACCATTTGGTAAGATGTTGTCCTGAATAGGAACCATGGCAATAACAGGCCAAATCCACATATTTATCTTTCTTTGAGTTAAAAACCATCAGAGCGTAACCATGCTTCATAGCCCATGTTTGAGAATAGTTTTGGGCATCTTCCCGAGTAGTATAAATTCTCACAGGAGGTGGGTCAAGTGGATCTAGTAAACATTCATTGGTTAAGTCATAGTTTCAGTTACATGCACCCATTAGTTTCAATCAAATTAAATCCAGCAAAGGCCTCAGTAACATAAAATGTTACTCACAACCAGAGGTCAAATCCCACTGTGAAACATTTTGTTCCTCAATTGTCACCCTCGATGAGGATTCAATAGGGGCTTCCAATGTTTCATTAGCCAAATCCTTTTTTTCTTTTTCCAAAGCTTTGTTGATGGAACTATCAATGAAGACATTCCACGCAGCCATTTCAGAAGAAGGAGGTCTTGCCAGTGTTCCCATCAAAAAAAAAATGCAATGGTATACTTCATTAGTCAATCCAACTTTCAATTGAACAAAGTTTGCTCACTTTTGAGTTGAGAAAGAATTATTTTCAGGTTTTTATATAATTTCAATTTTCACTTTGCTTTCACTTTGGTTTCACTTTAAAGTCACTTTGGAATCACTAGGTGTGGAACAAAAGTCCCAAAAAGTATTTTTTGATACCAAATTTTGGTTGACGGAACCCAAGTGTGCTCCAGGTGGTGCCCAAAATTCTGGTACAACTTCTGGGGGGTTGTGCACCCCTGAAAACAGCGGTTTTGAGCCGTGTACGGGGGTACACGGCTCAAAATTGAAATGTTTGGGGGGTAAACGGCTCCTGTACAACCCCCCGGGGGTGGAGCGTTTTTGGAAAGGCCCTTTGTAGTTGTCTATGGGCCCCCATGGCTCATTTTAGCCGTGTAGGGCCCAACACGACTCCCACATGACTGGAGTCATGAATTCAACATCACCCAAAGAAATAATGTTTTGAGGAACTCTTGTTGGTATAGATTTGAGTATCATCTTCAACAGAGTCATGGCTTTAATAAGTCTTCATAGTTTGTTTTTCTTCATTTCTGGGGAGAGAATTCAATAGCAATTTATTTATTTTGTAAACTGCTGTATTTTTGCAACATAAAATAACACGTTCCATGAGATAACCATATTCAAGGTAGCTATGGCACAATTTTGGAAAAACATTGGTGATTAATCTACCCAAAGCTTCATCTTCACTATAACCATGAATAACCATGTGATGAGGAAGCAAAATTTTGTTTGAACCCTGTATATTATTCTGACCATCTCCAACCTTGAGTAAGAAATTCTGGTAATCAGGATCCCCTTCAGCACACATATTTGAAGTAAGGTGCAAAACCTAGAAATGTCTCCAGAAAGAAGAATTGACCAAACTTGCATCAAAAATTTTGGGACGTGTACCTTTTTGAACCACAGGTAAAATTTGCCTAAAGTACCACCACCAAGAACCATCACTTTTCCTCCAAAAGGTAGGTTAGAATCCATGAGGTCTTGAATTAGCCTGTCAAATAACTCCAGAGTATGCCTATGGCTCATAGATGCTTCATAAAAGATTATCAAAGAAGCCTTTTTGAGAGCTTCACCCTTTTGAGAGTTCTTTGATACTCTTGATACAGAGGAGTGATTTAGCCTCAAGGGAATTCCAAATGTGAGATGAGGTGTTCTTCCATTTGTTAAATGCATTTAAGCTATTCCACTACCAGCACATGCCATAGCTTATCTTCAAGATGATATTATAGAGGCCAGAAAGCATCTATATAGGAATGTTTTTCCAGATCCACCAGTTCCATCAATAAAGAAGTAAGAGGGGTGAGAGAAATTGCATGCATGCATTATCTGATCAAATATTTTCTTCTGTCTATGATTCAGAAGAGAAACATTTTGCAAGTCTGATTGATTAATTACAGAATTTTTTTCTCCCTCAAGGATAAAGTTAATGTTGTTCCTGGGTTCCTCCACTGAGTCATCAATTCTTGGAAGCTCAGGAAAAGCTTCTTCAACACTTGTTCCACAATTTTGAAATACAATAGGGGCTATTTATTTTGATATTTCATTGTTTAGAACTCTTTGATATGTTATTCAAGAACAATTTAAATCATAAACCATCAAATTGAAAGAAAAAATCCATAGGTGTTATGAGTTTGAAGGCTGACAAAGTTCTAAAAGCATTCCAAACAACCTCCTTAGCTCAGAAGATCCAGGAGATTCTGCAGCTTCTTCCATTGTTGTTTCCAAATGATGATCATCCTCAAGTAGACCCTTTGCCAAGGCAACCTCTCTTAAAGCTGTATAAGAGATTCAATTTATCTGCTTTAGGTGATTGAAAGAATTTGCACCAAAAAAATTATTCAACAAAAATCTGAGATACCATCTCTCAGCATCAGCAGGATAAATAGTATAAATCCTTCCAATTGAAAAACCGCTCTTTCTTTGCCTCCATTCTTTTCTCTGGGGATGCCATGTGAAACTTTGTGGAAAATCAGAATATTTGATGGTCCTTGCCAAAGGCTCAATTGAATTTCTTTTGAAATATTCTGTCAGCATAGTTTTAGAATGGTTTGAACTTTGAACAATTCCATCCATGGATTCATAAGGTTCAAAAAAACACATCTTGTTGGCCAGGAAGGTAAATTTCCAGTTGTAAAACAGCAGGTGAGATAGCAGAAAATTTGAAGGAAAAAATTCTCCAGCATGCCTAAGTTGTAGAAACCCATCTTGAATCTCCAAAACAATTAATTTCATCCAAGTTTTTGTTAGAATTCTAGTCTTTTAGATGTGTTGCCTAATACTTGAGTGCAGCCATTTCTTAAGCTTTATATTCTTTGTTCTGCTCTAAGTGCTCAGTCCAGTGTTATCTCTATAATAAGCTTGTTATAGTCTTATTTCCAGTATAATCTTTATCTGAACCTACAGTAGCTTTTTCCCTAAGTATGATTGTCTAGTGAAGTCTTTATGTTGGTCTGGCAGTACCATCTCTAGTGCCTCCTTTATCCCTCATCTGTTTTGGCCTGAATTCCTAATAATTATTTATTGGTGAAATCCTGTGTGTTGCTGACAATCCTTATTCATTTCAATCATTCATTATGTTATTTCTTAACCACTATTCAGACATATTTTACTTACACTATTTAAGTCTGTGTCTGGCCTGGTGGAATTCAATCATCTGTTCTTACTCACCTTTAACTGGAGTGCCCTCCTTGGCTCCCCAGATCCGCTCCTCTTGGCTTCATAAGATTCCTCCTCAGCCTCTTTCAATACTCTCAACCAGAGAATTCAACTCAAACTTCAAAAGTTTTGACCAACCTCCACAGTAACACGGTTGTGGCTCTTATAGACATATTTGTACAGATATTTGACAGCTGAGATAACTGCAAATGCTTCTACATTGATGTGACATTGATACTTTTCCAAGAGATATTAATTGTAAGGAAAAAACCAGCAATTATCAATGAGAGTCCTTCTTTGGTTGTGGGAGAGAGATATTGTAACTCCATCTTGGCCTCTTTGATATAAATGATAGGAATTTTCACCCATGATGGTTTCCGCGCAGAAGGCTTTGGGGTATCTCTTCCTGCATGTACCATTATCCATGCAAGGTGATTCAAGTTTCAAAATACCAAATTTTCCATGTATCATGTGTCTCTTTACTTTTTGAAAAAATTGAAGCTGAGTTCTTTCATTAGGAATTTCTGCACAAACAATCATTTCAATGTGTTCTGCTGTTCTGTGCTTGTGGTCATGATGCAGGATCACCAAGATGTGAGCATGTGGAAGGACTCTCTTCTGGAATTCTATCACATGAGTGCATCCCATTGTGGTTCCGAAGATTCCATCCTTGAATATTTCATCACAGATCCTTTTCAATTTTGAGTTGAAAACATGTTTTGCAATATCTGGCCTATCCTGTGCTGTTTGACCTGGCAAAATATTATTTAGAATTTCTGGCCATGCTGGGTTACATTTGACTGCTATAAAAATATCAGGCTTTCCCATATGCTGAACCATAGCCATAGCATCTTTATATTGAGCCTTCATGTCCCTTGGGCCACGTATAAATGATTGAGGAAGGATAAAAAAAAAACCTAAGAGTAACAAAATATCAAGTTATGCATAAGTATTGGTAGAATATAGACATAAATCTCACAAAAAAAATTGCAGAGAAACCAACTTACCTTTTCCCTGACCCAAATCAACCCCATGGTTCATTGCATCCAGAACACCATAGAAATGCTCAACCCTTAGATTATTTTAATGATGTTGAATATAGGAAAATCTTTCTGTCTCAATTTTTATATATTGGTCAACAAAATATTTTTGGAACAGCTGGTCATCCCAGTGCAAAAGGGAATAATCAGAATGAGAAAATGCCAGACAATTTGAATAATAATCTATGGCAGTCAACCTGTTCTTTCCTGGTTAATCTTTTAATTCTGGAAACCAACAATATTCACCATGAGGATGAAAAAGAACATAGTGCAGGGGGTCATAAAATTTGCTCAGTTGACTCATTCTGCTGAGGGAGCCATCCAAGTGCCTGATAAAAACATCTCTATGGTTCAATTGAGAAGGATCATTACCTGTGTGCAATTCAAATAAATTAGAAAATTTTCACATTGATGATCTGAAACCCAAAAAAATAGGAAATGAAATACCTTCTATCCATATTGCAGCTCTTTGGTCTCCTTTTGGTAGGTTTCAAACTCTTTGATCAATATTTTGAGAAGATGGATCAGCAAGCCTGATTGATTGATTGGGACCAACCTCAGGAGAAACTATTTGAAAAATATTTATCAACCCATTATTTTGGTGTGAAATATCTTGAATCCTAAGAAAAAAATCCTGTGCCAAATGTGAGCCCCATCTGTGCCAATTTTTCAATTCATTTTCCCTGTCATATATATACAAATGGAGGAATGATGGGTTATTTCCACCAATGGGATTAAGACTACCAATGTTATGGTGAATAGTTCCATTCACCCTAAAAGTGTAGATGGCACTTTTCTGGTGATTGAGGTCATTGAAATTATTTTGGTTAAGACCAATTGATGTAAAGGCAAAATTGGAGTTTATCAGCCTGACATTGGAAAGAAGTTGATGCTCATGGGAATGATGATCCCATTTAGCAATCTTGAACATATGAAGCAAATCATGTGGTGGTGTTTTCTGTGTTACCACAACCTGTCCATTGCTACAGCATAGGGAGCTTGTCTCATTTTGGAAAAGGATTTCTTGGCAATGTCTTCAGATTCTTGTTGGACTTAAAATGAAAGGTTGGAAGTATTGGGGTTGATGCCACCACCAGGAAACAGGATGTACAATTTTCTGTTGTGGAATGGTCTCCTCATCTTCAGTTTCAAGAATGGTAGTATTGTTTCCCAAGTTGGTGAAATCCATCATATCTCCTTGAAAAATGGTCTCTTGAGGTTGGTCTGCCAAATTTCTCTCAAGCCCCAGACCAGCAGATTGTGGGGAACCATAATCATTCTCATGGTTCATTTGTTGGATTTTTTCATCAGTTTTATTTTGATTTATTTCCAATGGTTTAAAAGGAACATTGATATCATTGTTGTGGAAGTATTGGGGATGAGTTTCAACAGAAAATAGGTTGTTTTTCAGACTTTGGGGATTATTTTCAGCAGAATTAGTGTTGTTTTGCAAATTTTGGGAATTATTTTCAACAGAAGTAGTGTTTTTTTGCAGATTTTGGGGATGATTTTCAACAGAAGTAGTGTTGTTGTGCAGATTTTGGGGATTAGTTTCAACAGAAATAGGAATATTGGGACCATAGCCATCATTTGAGTGAAAAAATTGGGGATGAGTCTCAACAGAGATAGGAATATTGGAACAATAGTCATGATTTTATTGCACCAAACAGGATTTTTTTTCAACAGAAATATGAATATTGGAACAATTTCCATTCTCACAGGTAATATTTGTACCATGATTGGTGTGAAAGTATTCTTGATGAGATTCAAAAGAGATGGGAATGTGGGAAATTTGAGAATCAGTGAACCAGTTTTGATGAAGGGAAAGATGTGGGAGGTTATAAAGGTTATAGGACGAATTGTTATGGCTACGGAATGGGTGTTTATGAGATTGATGAGGTATGTTGAGATGTGGGAGGGGAGCCAGGTAATGAGAGTTTTTTGACCTGTGACTGTGTGAGGGGGAGTTGTTTCTTGTGTGTTGATGGTGATTTGTAGGTTGATCATAATAGGACTAATGTGAGAGGTTTTAAATGTTATGGAATTGATTTTAATGGCCAGGGCCTGGGCCTGTATTAGAATGATGAGGTATGTTGAGATGTGAGAGGGGAGCGGGTTAATGAGAGTTTGTTGACCTGTGATGGTGTGGGGAGGAATTTTTTCTTCTATGCTGATGGTGATTTTTAGGTTGATCATAAAGTGAATAATTGGGTGCATTTGGAATCACAAAGGATGAGAGTGAGGATCTCCTTTTGTGTGATGAACTTGGCAATTGACTCATGTCTTTTTTGAATGTAAAAATCATAATGAGAATTTGAAAGTTTTGCTTTCTGAGTTGAGGGGGGAGTATGTAAAATTTGAAAAGCAGATGGTATATATATAAAGGACAAAGTTGCAAAAGGATGAAAAAGTTTCAACCAAGCATTTGTTACACTTCATCAGAAGGCAATGTTCTCCAGTACATGTTTTATGCCACATCTCTCTTACATGTACCATGGTGGCGGTCTCTTCTCTTACATTTACCACGGTGGGGGTCTCTTCTCTTACATGTACTGCAGTGGTGTTATCTTATCTCTGACATACCAAAGTGTTGTGTTTTACATACATAAAGATACATAGAGTTTCTTATATGGAATAGTTGTATGGCATCCCAAACCAAAATTCCGTTGGATTTCTGAATAAGAGGTAGAAATATTTAACAAATTAAGAGGGCTACGCCAGAATAAATTTAGTTGAAATAAAAAGAGCGCAAGAAAGAAGAGGAAGAAAAAGAAAACAAACATCAAGCAACTGGAAGAGACACAATCAAAAGAGATGTGAAGAGAAAATGGAAATATCTTGAGAGTTTTGAGGGACTAATTGGTTCAAGGAATTTGGTTGACTGGAGTGGTTGAGACAGTTGGTTGAATTGAGAATAAGAAGGCTTAGGCTAGACTCATGGCTGGATAGTGAGTTGAAAATTTGTCTTACCAGACAGATAGAGAGATTGAGTGAGGATTTGCAGAATTCAAGTAGGTGATTGCCTGTTTGGTGAAGAAGATCAGTGGAAGGAATAAAAGGGGTAAAAGAAGAAAGAATACCAGAAGAAAAATGTAGAGAAGAAAAGAGCAGTTGAAAAAGAAGAAGAGAAGGTGAATTGAAGGAAGAGAAGATTATTTGACCATCCCAGGAGAGAAGTTGCCTGAAATACAAACACCAGTGTGACACTGAAAGACAAACACTGGTGTGACACTCTTGCAATACCACCAGAAAAGAGAAGAGAGCGCGGAAATAGAGACAGGAAATACAGGAAATTATTTGACACCCCCCATGGCTGGTAAGACTAAAGCTGTGGAAGAGAAAGGGCTTTGATTAATCAAATTGAGAAGGAAATCAAGAGAGGAAAGGGGGAAAGCCTTGGTTAGACCACCTGCTCTCATTTCTGAAGCAGGAATTAGTTTTATGAAAAGATTTTTCAGTTCAAGCTCTTATTGTAGGGCTTTTGTTTTGATGTCTATGTGCCTAGTTTCAGAGTTGCAACCAAACTTTTTGAGCTTGTTGTCTAAACCTTTTTTGTTGATGTAATGAATACTAGGCTCCAAATTCTTCTTCCAGAGTTTGTATACAAGATTTCTCATCCAGATGGCTTCCAAGAAGGAATCAACCAACGGATTGAGTTTGGCTTCAGTATTCAAGTGTGTTATGTTGCGCTGCCAGTAACTTCTCCATGAGATGAGAGAGCCAAATAAAAGAGCTAGATGGCCTTATTGTGATTGTCAAGTCTCCAAGTTGTTGCTCCATGTGGCATTACTGAAGCACTGAGTTTGGGTGTTGTTGTTGTTGATTTGGAGAGTGAGTTTGAGGATTTTGGTTGCTTTGAGGTATTTCCAGCATTGTTTTACTCATCTCCAATGACTCATGCCAGGCTTCTTGCAGAATCTCTCTAGGCTGGAGACAGCAAAGCTAAGATATGGGCAAGTAAGACAAGCAATATAATTCATCAGAAATACAGCCAATTGATAGTTAATGTTTATCAATTTAAATTCCTTGTGGTCTTCATCCAAAGCAGCAGCCAGGTTTCCATTGATGGTAAGAGGAATAGAGGAGGGATTGAAGTTGGTCAAGTGAAGTTCTTTCAGTCTTTGATTGATGTTTTTGGGCTGGAACAGCAGTATTTCATCATTTACTCATTCATATCTCATCCCAAGGATTGTATTAGGCTCATGATGACTGGAGTTGGGAAACCTTTTGAGAAACTTTCCTTCAAAGCCATTTCTGGAGCCAACCAAAATTAGATTTTCTATGTGGAAAAACAAGACTGAGTTGCTAGCTGAATGTATGTATAGGCAAGTATTGGAGATTGATTTGAGAGTGAAGCGGTCTTTTAAAGAATATGGAGGAATAAGTTTATTTACCAGTTCTTCATAAAAGTCAGAGTTGGAATCAGGGAGAGGGTTCTCAAACTTATCAGAGGGAGCCGGTGAAGCAATAAAAGAGGGTTCTGGAGGGGAAGAGTTGTTTTGAATATGAGTATCAGGGGAATGAGTAGAAGGGAGATGAAAGAGAGGAACGTTGTTGTCTAGCTTAAATTGATGTGATTCCTTGCTAGTAGAAGGATAAGAGGGAGTTGGAGCCTTACGCACCAAATTGTTTTTGATAATTTTAACATTTTTGGAGGAGATTATAGAAGAGTCAGGTTTAAGAATGCAAGAGGATAATAATTCAGGGTTGAAACCCACAATGGTTCCAGTGAGTTCCTGATCCTTAAACTTTTTGCCTTGAGCTATTCTACTGTTGAGATAGGTGACTTGAGATCCAATAGGATGAAAATAACTAGGCAGAAGAGATTTGTTAGTAAAAATTTGATACAGAGAAGGAGAGTGAGCAGATTTAGGGATTTGATTTAAAGTTATACAAGCGGTTTTAGCTATTTCATCCCACAAATTAAGAGGAACTTTTGAACTTCAAAGAATTGCATGAATGGATTCAGTGATAGTTCTGTTGGCCCTCTCAATTTTTCTGTTGTTTTTGTGATGGTAGGTTTTGGTGACAAGATGACTGATAGAGTTAGATTGAAAGAACCCCTTGAGATTGGTTGACAAAAATTCCCCTCCTCCGTCAGTGCATATGACTGCTGGGAAACAATGTTGCTTTTGTTTTTCATAGTTAAGAATCAATTTGAGTTGAAAGCTAGCGTTTTATTTGAGTTGAAGAGGAATTGCGGAGATGTAACCAGAAAAATTATTGATTACAGACATTATAAAATTCATATCATTTCTAGAAGAGGGAGTAATGGGACCAATCAGATCAACGTGGAGCTGTTTGAAAGGCCAAGAGGAAGGGGTTGATGTGTTCTTGAACAACAATTTTGTAAGTTTTTAAAACACACAATCATTGCATTGAAAGTCTGAAAGGATTTTAGTTGGAAGATTTGGAAAGAGATACTTAAGGCGGTAAGGACTGGCATGTCTAAAGGATTGATGGAGATATTTTAGCTTGTCCATACTGTATTCCTTGGGAGTTAAGTGACTGAGTTTGTGGTTGTTGCCAACTAAAGAAGGAGGATTGAGGATGAAGATTTTCTTGAATAAAACCCAAGAAGATAAGGAGAGAATTGGAAAAGAGTTGAAATTGATTTCCTTTTGAACTGAGGGTGCACTTTTTCAAGGAGATGAGTTCCCCTGGGCTGATACGGTTAACAATGAGATCAGGAAAAAAAATAAAGTTGGAAAGAGTGACCACCAAGTTTTTCCAGGACAATTTGACAGCTCCTTGCCCTTTGATGTGAAGCTTGATGCCTTCCTTTCCTGTATGGATGAACTCGTTTTTGGGATAATCATCAAAGCTGGAGAAGTACTCTGGGGAATTGAACATATGGCGTGAGGCGCCAGAATCCAGAATTATTTGGTTGAAGGAGTTAACTTTTTCTATCCAAGAGTTGAGTAAGGCATGATAATGAAAAACTTCTTTTGATTTATTTTTGGAGTTGAATTGAGCTCTCAAATTTTCTTGAGCTTTTTTCCACCATTCCGGAGCTAAAGGTTCATGTTTGTGCCACCATCTATCTTCAGAGTGATCCAGAGACATTGGATTGTGATACCCTTGTTTACAGCAAAGTTTGCAAGGGACTGGTTTCTTTGAGCTGCAAGATGAGACAAGAAGGGTATTGGTGACCTTGGTATCCTTAGCCTTGGACTTAGATTTGTTATCTAGTTGAGTCAGATGATTTAGGACCAGTTCAACCGTTACGTTTTTGTTGGAGTGCATGATTTGTTGGCAAAGAGATTGGAGAGAGGGTGGAAATTTGAATAGAATTAAGTATGCAAGGATGTTTTCCGGGAGATCTATTCAAACATCAATCATTTTCTTCATTGAAATTTTTTTTCCGTGATGAAAGAATTGATTGCGTCAGGTTGAAAGTGTTGGTACAGCAACTTGTTGAACATTCTGGTAAAATTTGCAGTTTGGGAGGAAGCAAATTGTTCCTTTATGGTTAGCCAGAGGAGCTTGGCAGAAGATATGTTTGAGGGATTGAATGCGTTGTTGTGGGTCACCAAGTTTATTTTTGAGAGGAGGATGACCCGCCTTTCCATATTGTCAATGGAGTTGTGAGTTTTGGAATGATTTTCCAGAGCTTCTATCACACCTTTAAGTTCAAGTAGAATGGTCATTTTGTTTTTCCATATAGAGTAGTTTTCATTGGTAAGGATAGGAACAGCCTCAAGCGCCTCCTTGAGAATTATTTGACAAAAAATTTTGTTGCTAGATCCCTCCATTGAGCCGGTTGAGTTTTTCAGATTGATTTTTGGCTTTTAACCGCGTTGGATTTCTGAAGAAGAGGTAGAAAGATTTAAAAAATTAAGAGGGCTACGCCAGAATGAAGTAAGTTGAAAGAACAAGAGCGCAAGAAAGAAGAGGAAGAAAAAGAAAACAAACATCAAGCAACTGGAAGAGACAAAATCAAAAGAGATGTGAAGAGACAATAGAAATATCTTGAGATTTTTGAGGGACTAATTGGTTTGAGGAATTTGGTTGACTTGGGTGGTTGAGATGGATGGTTGACTTGAGAATAAGAAGGCTTGGTTTAGACTCATGGCTGGATAGTGAGTTGACAATTTTTCTTACTAGAAAGATAGAGAGATTGAGTGAGGATTTTAAGAGTTCAAGTAGGTGATTGCGTGTTTTGTGAAGAAGATTGGTGGAAGGAATAAAAGGAGTAAAAGAAGAGAGAAGACAAGAAGAAAAATGTAGAGAAGAAAAGAGCAGTTGAAAAAGAAGAAGAGAAGGTGAATTGAAGGAAGAGAAGATTATTTGACCATCCCAGGAGAGAAGTTGCCTGAAAGACAAACACCGGTGTGACACTGAAAGACAAACACTGGTGTGACACTCTTGCAATACTGACAGAAAAGAGAAGAGAGCATGGAAATAGAGACAGGAAATACAGGAAATTATTTGAAAAATTCACCCATGCAGAGCGCATGTATGTACATACATATCCTGCAGGGTAGGGCCAACCAAAATTCACCCATGCAGAGTGCATGTACCTGCAGGGGAGGGCCAATCAACTGCTTTGGGGTTGCCAGCAGGGAACACTAAGATTGCAGAGGACAAAGCTCGCTATTCAATGGGTTTTTGAGGGAGGTTTCCCAAGGAGGCCAACATTTTTATTTTCCAACCCTCAAAAAACCAATCTTTTTATATCTATAGATTTATTTTATTTTATTTTATTTACTGGAGTTTTGCCCCTAAATTTGGGGACTGATTGGGATTCTACTTGTTTAAATTCTATTAAACAAGTGGGAAATCTGGGGAATGGATTGAAAAAATATCAAAATGAACAATTTCTCAATTATTTCAACAGATAAGCAATTGAAACAAATCATATATCGTGGGAATTTGGGCATTTCATTTCAGAAATGAATGGCATTCAAAAACTCATGATAAAAAATGTTGCCAGTTCCAAATGAAATCTTATTTTGAGGTTGCAAACACATCCTTTTTAAAATTTCTGGATCTACACTTTAAAAATTCAAACTATAAATAGCCATTTGTGGACACTGGATCTTGACTATAACCAACAACATTTGAAATTTTATAACCTTGTGATTTTTTAATTTCCAATGAGAATTCTGAATTGAATAGGAAATAATTTCAAATCTTTTTGAAAGGCATAAAATATTCATCTGGGTCAGAAATCAAGCTTACCAATGGAATGGCCATCACTCTTCCTAAGGAATCCATCACCTCTATCTATCTTGGAAAATATTCCATCTGTTCCCAATCTGACCACAATGAATCAAGTTCAATTTCAAAGACCAACTTTAAAATCCAAATTCCTCAAAATTATGATAATAGGGGTAACCACATTTAGAT
Organism: Puccinia polysora; assembly: GCA_025617555.3. NCBI lineage: Eukaryota > Fungi > Basidiomycota > Pucciniomycetes > Pucciniales > Pucciniaceae > Puccinia > Puccinia polysora. The sequence goes on along the minus strand of CM062622.1, from coordinate 37,868,153 downwards.
TTAAGCCATTACTGTATGGGAGATGTTAAATTCACAACTAACAGTTGTGTGGGAGTTGTGTAGGGCCTTACAAGGCCCAATGGACGCGTGGGGGCCCATACACGTGTCCAAGACGCACGTGCAGGCCAGAACATGCGTCTAGACGCGCCCAAGGGGCTGTCTCAAACATGCCCAACCCCCAGGGGCTGTATACACCCTGTACACAGTGGCTTTGAGCTGTGTTTGGGGGTCGTGCCAAACTTTTTGGGTCCCCTTGGACCACATTTACGTTCCATCAACCCAAATTTGGGATCAAAGCTTACTATATGGGACTTTTGTTCCACATCTAGCAATCATAAAGTGAAACTAAAGTGAAATCAAGTGAAATTAAAGTGAAATCAAGTTAAATTAAAGTGAAATCAAGTGAAATTAAAGTGAAATCAATTGAAATTAAAGTGAAATCAAGTGAAATTAAATTGAAATTAAAGTTAAAATATAGGAAACTTCAAATAAAACATCCCACAAAATTGATCTTTCTCAACTTGAAAGTGAGAAAACTTGGTAGTTGTTCAATTGAAAGTTGGATTGAATACTGAAGTAGCATTGCATTTTTTTTGCATTATGAGAAAAGTGGCAAGCCCCCTATTTAACATGGCTTTGTTCAAGGACTACATTAGTGCAATGAACAAAGCTGCGGAAAAGAAGTATTTGGGTAATGAATCATTGGAAGCCCCAATTGCATGCTCATCAAGGGTGAAAATTGAGGAACAAAATTTTTTACAAATGGAAATGACCTCTGGTGGTGAGTAAGATTTTATATTACTGGTCTTTGCCATATTTAATTTGATTGAAACTGATGGAGTGCATGCCATCAATATAACCATGAAACTGTGACTATGACTGTGTAACTATGACAGATCCACTTGTCCCACCTGCTGTGAGAGTTTTTCCTACTAGGGAAGATGCACAAACATATTTTCAAACATGGGCAATAAAGTGTGGTTAAGCTTTAACAGTTTTCAACTCAAAGCATGATAAATATGTTGATTTAGCCTGTGATAGACATGGTTTGTACTCTGGGAAATTGCTAACAAAAAAGTCAAGGCAAACTGACACAAGGAAGGTTGGGTGCAAGTTTTTAATCCATGCTAGTAACACAAAGGCAGATCCCTTGTGGCAAATATCCTACAGGAATGATCAACATAACCATGAACCATCTCCACACCCCTCAGTGTATCCTCAACTGAGGAAAATCTCTGGGGTAGCCTTAGACAATCTAAAAGAAGGCATGAATGATGGGCTCAATACAATTCAACTCAAAAGAAAATTGAGCAAGATTGATGGTGCTGAATATGTTGATGACCTAAAAATCTATAACACTAAGCGTAATGTAGCGCTTGAAGAACTGAAGGGAAATAGTGTTATGGAGGTCCTCTTTAAACAAATTGGTAATTCAGGTTGGGTTCATTGAGCAAAATTCAGCAGAGAGGGTCACTTGGAGGTCTTATTCTTGGCTCACCCAGAGTCATTAGAGCTTTGCAAGCAATTCCATCATATAGCTATGATTGATTGTACTTATAAGACAAATAAGTACAAAATCCCCCTATTGAACTTTGTAGGAATTACTTCCAACCAGAACAATTTCACAAAAGCTCTTGTTTTTATAACAAGAAAAACATTTGAGTTGTACAGTTAGTCTGTAAATGTGCTAAAGGAGTTATCTTATGATCCTGAGAGACTTCCCAAAGTCTTTGTGATGGAAAATGAAAAAGCTTTGATCCATGCTCTAGAAAAAACATTCCCTGAGTCAACAAGCCAGTGCTGTGAATGGCACTTGTCTAAAAAAAATACAAGCAAGCTGTGAAGTGCGCTTAAATAATGACAATGAAGGGTGTAAAAGCTTTATATCTCTGTGGGCTAAGTATGGGGCCTCAAAAACCAAGGATGAGGCAGAGTTCAATGATGCAGAACTTAGAGTAAGTGCCAAATTACTGCCTCTACTATTAATATTGCTAGTTTTGGGTTGCTTACATTATGACTTGAATAAAGTGTTTTTTGGCACGCCGTGAGGATTTACTTGAGTATATGAATCATGATTTCTTCTGTATCAAAGAGACATTTATAATGGCTTTGACTTTCAAAACCCCAGACTTTGGAAATAAAAAAATGTCTTGGGTTGAAGGGGCCCATTCTACTCTCAAACAATTCCTTGCAAACTTTCCAGGAAACATGTTGGATGTTTGGAAAAACCTAGAGGGCACATTTTCCAATCAAATTAAATTGGTTCAGGCTGTGCTTTACAAATCTTGAATAAAGATTGGAATAGTTCTTCCTACTGAACTGTTACCATTGAAGGTGTCTTCAAAAGCAATCAAACTTGTTGGGGATCAATTGGAGAGGTTACAGTGGAACCATGATTGGAAAGTGTGCACCAAGTCATACTCAATGACTATGGGTTTGACATGTTCCCATCAAATAGGGGACCTACTAGTATCAAGAGGCTCTGTTGTTCCTGAAGATGTTCATCCTCAGTGGAGGTTGGATTATGAACCTTGCAGTTCTATTTCTGTAAGTTGGTTTAAGTTTGATTGTTCAAATCACTTTGTGATTAATGCTTTTTGATGAATGATTTTTGAATGATGATTCCTACTTGACTAAAATGATGATTCCTACTTGACTAATATTTGATCCTTTTGAATTTTTAAAGGTCAATATTGATGAACTGATCAACAATTCTCAGTTACATGAGAATCTCAATGAAATGATCTTGAATCATCCTGATCACAATTATTGCAGTCTGTTGAAGCACTTGATTAAGGAGACAGCCAATTATTGATCAAAGCCAATACTTGAAGCTAAAGTCTTGAAATCAAGCAGAGGCCATCCAAAATTGACAGACACCCAGAAATATCCTTCTTGATTTAAACACATTGAAAAGAAACTTAAGCGGGAAAAGAGAATTAGAAGGGGAACCAAAGAAGAAAAGACAATGGATTGTAAGTCTTTTCTTTTGTTAAAGTTTCATTTTTTTTGTTTAATGAACTGATTGAGAAATTTTGATAGTCCAAGTCAGGCTCTTCATCTGAATTTCATAGTTCAGTGGAAGAGACTGAAAGTTCATTGGGTTTGGTGCCATTGGAATCCAATTAATTTTCAAAGGATGAAGCAGACATAATTGAGGAGTCAAACAGAAGCTCATCTTTGGTGAGTGGTGATTTATTTAATGATATTAGAATTTTGGCTGACTAATTTTTTATTTTAGGAAGTAAATTACCTCAATCAAATACCTGAGAACTCACAGAAGTTCTTCGGTGAGGTTTGGGACCCATTTGGTGATGGAAATGGTGGTTTTAGATTCATGTTTAAATCACTAGGGTATGATGAGGAGGGATGGTTTAAAGTTCTGAAATAAATTCTTGAAACATTGAGGAAAAATAAGGGGTGCTATTCTAAGATCCTTTGCAGCAGTAAAGATGTTGAAAAGATAGAACAAAGACTTGATGTCAATGAAATCAACAAAAAGATTCCCTCTTCAAAATGGCTTTAAAAGCTTGAAATGGGTCAAATAATAGCTGATACTTATGGAATAACAATATGTTTCATTTCATTGGAATCATGTTGTTCTTTTACTCCTATGAAAATGGGTGTAAAATAACAATCAGATCCTATGTTCATTTGCTTTGTTAACAGTAACCATTGGGTCCAGCTCGTACTTTCCAGCTTTTACTTAAGGGAGATGTGATTCCAATCCTGCACATAGTTTCAAAACCATGTTCCATGATTTCTAAAACAGCAGCTTGTTGGGTTGATCACCTCAAAAATCAACTTGAGTTTTACTCTAATTTATAGATGAATTTCATCATTTGGGTTGGGTCTAACATGCTGATATTGTAATTATATTAATATAAAGGGTTATCACATTTTGAACATCATTATTTTGAGTTTTTTTTAGTTAAAATCATTATGATGAGTGTTTAGAATGAGATTTTAATGTTAATTTGGTTCAACTTGTGTTGGGCTGATCCCATCTTAAGCTTAACTTGTGTTAAGCTTGTGATGGGATCAGCTTAACACAAGTTCAACTTGTGTTTTTTTTGGTGTTTTTACTTTAGGGCTGGTCAAAAGACTTCTTGTATTTTTCGTCTGTTCAAAATACTAGTATTTTTTTTGGCACATTTACTTTAGGGCTGGTCAAAAGACTTCTTGCATTTTTTGTCCCTTTTACTTTAGGGCTAGTCAGTTTGAACTTGAATTTTTTACTTGAATCTGAAGACAACTGTTTGGTTGTCTTCATTTTTTACTTCTTTTATTTTTATTTATTTATTTTTACTTATTAAAATTAAGTTTTTTTTATCTTTTGGTTTATTTCTGTTTTTTTTTTTGTATTTTTGTTTAGTTTATTTTGGTTCATTTTATACCCTTTATTTTTTTATTTTTTATTTTTTATTTTTTTTTTGCCCACCAGACTTATAGCCATGTGGCATAGCTACACAACTACATTTGAGCCGTGTAGAGACCCACCAGGCTTGAATTTAGTTGGGCTGGCAATGTGGAACGGCAAGAATATTACATTTGAGCCCTGTGGGGCTCTACACAGCTTGAATGTAGTCATGCGGCCACCACACCACGGCCTTGTGCCATCTGGAGTACAGCCCAACTACAATCAAACTTTTTGGGGTCTGCACAGCTCAGGTGTAGCCATGTAGCCGTGAATTTAACATCACCCTTACTGTATACCAAGGTAGCTTTGAAAAATAGAATAACAAAATCAATTGGGTAACTGGTACCAAGGTAGTGATTTTTGTTTTTCTTTCTTTTTTCTTCTTTTTTCTGTTGTTTTCTGTTTTTTTTTCTTCTTTTTTCTTTATTTTTCTTCTTTCTTTATTTTTCTTCTTTCTTAATTTTTTCTTTTCTTTCTTTGTTTCTTTGTTTCTTTTTATTTTCTTTATTTCCTTTCTTTTTTTCCTTTCCTTTCTTTTCTTTCCTTTCTTTTTTCTTTTGCTTTTTTTTTGTTTCTTTTGTGTTTCTTTTTTGGGAAATTTTAAATTTGCAACACCAGGGTGGAAAGTTTGCATGAATTGCAGTTCACAACCCATATGCGTTGTGAATGGCAATTCTTGGCTCACTGTGCTGCAAGGAATTTTCCTTACAACTTGCACATCCCCCGGGGATTTGCAAGCCCCTAATTGCGGCTCAAATGAGTCAGCAACCAGGGGTTTGAAACCCTTTTTGAGCTGAAATTGGGGGTTTGCCACCCCCCAGGGGATTCACATGTTGTAAGCATGTTTTCCTGGCCCAAATAGCCTCAAACGGTGTGGAAACAAGAGTAACGTTACTCTCCAAGTTTTCCCCAAGTTTGGAAGTTAGTGGTCCTAGCGTCTTTAATGATGAGGATGTGCCCTCAAAGGTGAGAGAGCAAGAGAGAGAGAGTTTTAGAGAGTAAAAGAGGTTTATTTCTTCCCTTCCCTTTGTGTGTCCTGTCCATGTGTGGTATGGTATGGTATGGTATGGTATGGTGATCTCCTCCCAACCCGGCACCAAGAGTGCAGAATTTATGTCCTCACTCTTAACCCTAACCTAAGTACAAATGCAATGACAGCCCAAAAAAAAATATGAAAAGAAACCCTAGAAACCAGAGCCCTAGCCTAACCCTAACCTGTATCCATACTGCCCAATCCCACACTACCTACCATTACGCACATCCAGTTTGTCCTTCTCATGACCCAACCCTCTGCTACTCCCTACTTGGAGCCCCCTGCATTGTCCTTATCCACCTGGTGCGCTGCATGATTCCCCCATTTCTAAGGATCAGCCCACGCTTGCACATGTCTGCCCTGCTTGTATAACCATATCCGCCCAACATGCCATCTTGATTTTCCCAGTACCCCTGGGTTGGTCCACGCTTGCGTGCGCTGTGGAATTCAGAAGAGGACTTCTCCTTTAATGGTTCCCAAGTTTGTAATTTATTTATCCCTTGCGTCTGTAAACCCTGAGTGCAACTGTTCACCCTTTGACTGAGAGATAGAGAGATGAGAGTAAAGATCCTTCCAAAACCTCTGATGATCCAATGATATCTGATATGATCCATCCGGGTTGAGGGTGTGGTTCAAGTAGCCTTCCCCTCAACCCTAACCTAGGTAAAACTGCAAGCAAACAAGAATAATTAAATAAAACCCCTAAGTACAGAACCCTAGCCCAACTCTATCCTTCCAACCCCATCCCACAATCCACATCCCATACCCCATATCCATCTGTATTGCCCACCTGCCATTACGTCCACCCAGTTTGTCCTTCTCATGATGCAGCCCTTGCCCTGCGCCCAACTCAGAGCCCCCTGTGCATGTCTGCATCCACCCAAAGCGCCATTCCAGATATCCAAGATACATCCGCACTTCCAATCCGCGCGTCTTGCAATGTGCAATCTGCTCAATCCATCCAATCCAATCCAATCCACCCCACTTCTCCTGATTCTGAGCCAGATTTGACTGCTGCTGAGCCTGCAGCACGGCTTACTGCAGCAAAGCCGCACCCATTTCTGAGTGCGCTGCCAATTCCAACTTGAGTCTATAAAAGACCACCACAGTGCCCTCCCGGCTTGTATAACCTCTGCAATTGCCCCACTCTTACCTGCGCAAACTTGGTTGGGCCAACTCCATTCCTAGGTCCATAACATCTGAGTGGATTGCGGCCTGCCCCACCCAGTGTGCCAAGCCTGTCTTACCTAATGCTGAGTGCGCAGGCTGCAACGCAGTTCCCAACCCAAGGCTATATAACGACACCACATCCCCCCCAACTTGAGTTCTGTCCCCAGAGGTCTTCCCATAATTGCCTTGAGCGTACCCCAAGCTCCCATACCCACTTCCCATGCTACCCATACCACTAATACCCCCGTTGCCCTCCTTTCAACCAACTAAGCCAACAATAAGAGAAGCAGACCAAGACAAAATAGAAAGAAAGAAATGTTTATTTTTATTTTATTTTCATTTTTTTTTTTTTGCATTGCACCTTGTCCTGCTTCCTGTCCTTGGGGCTTGTCCTTGCGTATACGGACCCAGCTTTGTGCTGTTCCCAATTTCCTGAAAAAATTATAAACCAAATCCAGTACCAATCCCAAAAACCCAATCCAGTCAGAGAAGTAAGGAAACAAAAATTCTGGGGTGTCTAGTTGTTCTGGCTGTGAACCAGCTAGAGCACCCCCTCACCACAACAGGCTTTCTCTTCCAGCGATAGCGTCCCCCCCCCCCCAGATTGGCAGCTGTCCCCAGCAGTTTGATTTCATCCAAGAGCCTCCGGGAACAATCTCTGCATGGCCTCACCCAACCCCACACTGCCCATGGCCACAGAGCGTTGTCTTGACTGGCCTTTTTGGATATGTCCTTCATCATAAGTGCCACTGCGCACCCATTGGGGTCAACAAACACCCCTACAACTTCAGCCTTGTCCTTAACCATCCCATCAACACCACTTGCCTTCCCACCCAGTCCACTTTCCCCTTGCACCAATCCCAAACCATCTGCCAGTTTTAATGGCAACAAGTTGGCCATTGGCTGGCTTTCCACCATTGCCCACACCTTCCTTCCTGAAATTGGCCTGCGCTTTTTGCATTCATCTTCCACCCTTACCCTTTCCACAAGCCACACCTCCAAGTGGGTCCTCTCCTGAGCACAATACTTTGCTACCTGAACCATGTCCTCAACAACAACTGGAGCCACCTCTGCCAATTACCTTAAGTTTGAGGGAATCAAAACCTCCTCCTTTGTTGCCCTCCTTGCAATTTCCTCCTGAGAGCAAACCTTCACTGCCTGAACCCTTTAATTAACCAATTGGCTTTCCACATCTGGTCTGCGTGCAACCGGCTCTGGTCCTACAGGTTGTGGTTCCTCTGTGTCTGCATCCATTCCTTCCAAGAAAACCTCTGTTTCCATTTCCGGTGCTCTTACCTCTTGAGCCTCTCTTGGTTTCTGACCTTCTGCGCGCGCTTTCAGCATCCAATTGAGGTGAATTTGTAATTCCTTTGCCCTTTCTGCAACCTTGTGTAATTCCAGCGGGGCTGCTATGGGTTTCAGTGACAGGGTGCTTTCTGGAGGCAAAAGATCTGCCACTTTTATTTGTACCAAAGCCACCAAAGAGCAAGAAGTTGGCCCCATTATCCCCTTTGGAGGAACTCTTCCTGTGTCCTCCATAAGCTCCTCCAACTCCATTTCCCTCTTTTCAACCCAATGAATGATTTCAAGGTTGGTGAGAAGCACAATGCTTCCGTCCAAAGACCTCTTAACCAGATCCTGATTGTAAAAATGCTGCTGCACCTGTGCCTGAAGCTGGGGGTTGAGGACAGCCAAGAATGCCCTCTTCATTTCTCCTTTCTGGCCTGCAACTGCATTTTTCTCCCACAGGTGTTGGTAAATCCAATGAAAGACCACTTTTTAGTCCTCCAGCTCCGCCTGCGTCCAGACCCCACCACATTCTCCCACTTCCAAAGCCAACCGCTTGAGGTCACTTTCCCAGAACTGGGGTCTGTGCCTCCCCCATTGTGCCAAGATCTCCTCTTTCAGTGTTTTCCAGTGGAGATTTCCATAGCCTTCCATCTCTTCCACATCCCAAAGCGTTTCCTTTTCCATGATGAACAGGACAACAATACGCACCTTATCTGAGTCTGATGCACCCTTGGAGTTGGCAATCCCTTTGTATTGCCCAATGAATCGTTCTACATCCGCAGTGTCAAACCGGATATGAGAGTAGTCCTTTGGCCTAATGCTGCTGCTTCAGAAGGCTGGGGGAGAAGGGGAAAGAGAGAGAGAGAGGTTTGAGTGCTGAGCCCTGTGGTGGTAACCCTGGAAGGTGCACCACTTTTCCTTTGAAAGACAAAGAACAAAAGGTTACTTCCTGGCCAGAACCCCACATGTAGAAACAAGAGTAAGGTTATTCTCCAAGTTGTCCCCAAGTTTGGAAGTTAGTTTTCCTAGCGTCTGTAAGGATGAGGATGTTCCCTTAAAGGTGAGAGGGAAAGAGAGAGAGAGAGTTTTAGAGATTAAAAGAGTTTTATACCTTCCCTTCCCTTTCCATGTCCTGTCCATGTGTGGTATGGTATGGTATGTCAATCTCCTCCCAACCCAGTGCCAAGAGTACAGAATTTATTTCCTCACTCTCAACCCTATCCTAATTCCAAACTCAATGACAGCCCAACAACAAATAGGAAAAGAAACCCTAGAAACCAGAACCTTATCCTAACCCTAACCTGTATCCATACTGCCCAATCCCACACTGCCTATTGTTATGCACATCCGGTTTTTCCTTCTCATGACACAGCCCTCCACCACTCCCTACTCAAAGCCCCCTGTGTTTTCTGTATCTGCCCAGCGGGCCATGTGATTCCCCTGTTTCCAAGGATCAACTTGTGCTTGCGCACATCTTCCCCGCTTTTATAACTTTATCTTCCCAATGCACCCTCTTGATTTTCCCGGTACCCTTGGGTTGGTCCATGCTTTTGGAAACCCGCCCTGCTTGTATAACCTCTGCAATTGCCCCACTCTTACCTCCCCAAACTAGCCGCTCTGAAAACTTGGTTGGGCCAACTCCATTCCTAGGTCTGAAACATCTGAGTGGATTGTGGCCTGCTGCACCTGGTGTGCTGAGCGTGCAAGCCCCAACACAGTTCCCAACCCAAGGCTATATAATGATACCACAATGGGCCATCTGAGGGGGGAATTGGGGTACCCAGGCAGGCCTGGACCACATCTGAGTGACCTCAACCAAAATTCGGGGATGTTGTATACTATGTGGGACTATTGGATCACAAAAAGAAACTTGGAAATCAAACATTCTGCCTATTGTCAAAACAAACTCTTTTCAAAAACAACATACACGCACAACAATTGACCATTGGATTAATTTATCTTTCTCAATCTAAAAGGAAGCAGACTTTGGATTTTCTGAATTAAAAATTTGAATTGAATACTAAAGTGACATTGAATTTCTTTGGTTTTATGGGAACGGTGGCAAGCCCAAGCCCCCCTGGTTTAAACATGGCTGTTTTAAAGGACTTATTTGAAAGTTTTGTTAACAAAGCTTTGGAATCTAGGGATTTGGTTAGGGATTTGTAAAATAAAAAATTGGAAGCCCAAATTACATCCTAATCTAGGGCTACAATTGAGGAACAAGATTTTCCCCAACCAAAATAGACTCAAGGTGGTGAGTCACATTTCAAGTACCAGTTGACTAATTTGATTTGATGGGAAATAATTTACCATGGTGTATGTAACAACCTAACTATTACTTTCCAGAAAATCTTGAACCTCCTCCTGAAAGGTTCTTTACTATCAGGAAAGAATTCAATATTTATTTTCAAAGAATGGGCAGTCATGCATGGCTATGCATTGAAAACATCCAATTCAAAAAAGGATAAATATGTCAACCTAGCTTGCAACAGAATTGGATTATATGAGGGGCCTTTACTCACCAATGGAAAAGGAAAACTGACACCAGGAAGTTTGGTTATCAATTCATGATTGATTCAAGTTTTACAGTAGCAGATACCATATGAAATCTCTCCATTAGAAATGGCCAACACAATCATGAAGCATCTTCAAAACCCCTCAGTTCATCCTCAACGGAGGAGAATCTCTGGTGTAGCCTTGGATCAACTCCAAGAAGGCACAAAATCTGGTCTCAATAAAGTTCAAATTAAAAGTAAAATCAAGAATGATTGATGGTGGAGAATACATTGACCATATAAGAATCTATAACCATAAGCCCAAACCTAGAGAAGCTGAAATCAAGTTGAAAAGTGTTGTGGATATTCTATTTTAAATTCTCTAAGAAACTCACTGGTTCTCAAGGTGAAATTTTGATTGAAATGGTCACTTAGAGGCCCTGTTCTTGGCTCATCCTTAGTCTATCAAACTTTGTAAAAAAAAAAAAATACCATCATATTGCCTTGTTGGATTGTACTTATAAATCAAATAGTTCCAACCTCCCTCTATTGCATGTTGTAGGAATGACTTCCAACAGGAAAAATCTTACAAAGGATTTTGTTTTGATGAAAGAAGAAACGTTTGAGTTCTACATTTGGTCATCAAATGAATTAAAAGAGTTGACTTATGATCCATAGAGGCTACCCAAAGTCTTTGTGACAGACTTTGAAAAAGCTCTGATTTTTGAAATTCCACTTAGTTTCCCAGATTCATCCAGACATTCATTCTCCTGATACTTTTCTAGAAATATTCAATCAAAAATCTTTCTTCATTAATGATGATCAAGGGTGGAAAAGTTTCTTGTCTCTGTTGGAAAGGTATGGTGCCTATCAAACCAGGTGGGAGGCAAAATTCAATTATGCAGAACTCAGACTAGGCCAATTTATTGCTTCTTCTGTTCATCTCTTCTAGGAATGCTTATGTTGAAACTTTTTTACAGTGTTTCTTGAAAGACAATGGGGATGTGGTTGAGTATATTGAAAAGGCCATTCTGCCTATCAAAGAGAAATTTTTAAAAGAATGGAATTGTGTCAAACCTGATGTTGGAAATAAAACAATGTGTTTGGGTAGAAGGTGCCCATGCTACTTTCAAAAGATTACTTGTGGGATCCTTTGGGGAACGTTTTGGATGTGTGGAAACAACTTGAAGGAACTATTAAGATTCAAATCCAATAAGTCCATGAATCACTCAAAAACTCTTGAATAAGTTGGGAATAGGTCTTCCAAAAGAACTTTTGCCTTTGGTTCAAAAATCATCAATCAAGTCAATTAAACTCATTGGGGAACAATTTGAGAAGTTAAAGGACAACCATGATAGCAAGGTGTACTAAAATTCATATTCCAATACAATGGACTTCTCATGTTCCCAGATCTTTACAGAAATACTAGCATCAAGAGGATCTGTTGAGCCTAAGGAAGTTCATCCTTGGTGGAAGTTAGACTAAAAACCTTCCAGTTTGGTAAGTTGGATTGTTTGAATTGATCTTTGATGAAGGTTTTGAATTTCAATTTAGTTTAAATGAGTTCAATAATGAGTTAAAATTTTGATTTTTGAAAGCTTGAAATGGATCCAGTGCTTGACTGATCTTGATCGTTTGAAAATCCCAGTTTGATTTTTATGGGACAACCTGAAGAAGTTAGAGTTCAGATTTTAAATTGGGTGGTCAAGTGCACAACCAATCTGGTTTCTAATAATGCTGAGCCAAAGCTCAAGCCAAAGGTTATAACTTCCAGACCCAGTTTACCTCAAATTGAAAGAAAATCATTGTGAACCTTCAAGATTTGAACATGTTGAAATGGAACTTGAGAGGCAAAATGTGTTAGAAGGGAACCCAAAAGATCAAAGATAGTAAGTGTCTTATTCTGAGAAGTTTTCAATCTTGTGGTTTAATGGTCTGATGTGAAATGATGATTATATTTTGAGTCCTTAGGATCAAAATCTGAATCTCATAGTTCAGAAGAAGATACCAAAACTGAATTAGGTTCCCTTCACTTTGAATCAGAATCCTCTTCTGAGGAAGAAGAAGCCAACAAGAATCTCATCTTGGTTGAGCCTTGATTTAATTCATGAAATAAGAATTTTTGGCTAACTAGGTGTTGATCATAGGAACCAAAAGTGAAAATTACCTCAATCAAATCAATGAGAACTTAGATAAGCTCTTAAGGGAGGTTTGAGATCCAGTTGAAAATAATCATTTTTAATTTAGATTCATTTAAAAATCGATTGGGTATGATAAAAATGGATGGTTTCAATTTCAATGGGAGAAACAATAGAAACATTGAGATAACATCAGGTATGCTAGTCTAAGATACTTGGGGTTATCGATGAGGTTGAAAAGATTTTTTTTTAAAAAAAAAAAAAAAGTATTGATGTTGAAGAGATTCATGAAAAGATTCTGGGTTCAAAATGGCTTGAAAAAGTTAGACCATGATTCAGATCTTAGAAGATCCTCATAGGAAGGTCAATTTTTTTTTGTCATATCCTTGGATTTAAGTTTTAATTTTACTCCTATCAAAAAAAAAAAAATAAAAAATAAAAAATAAAAAATGCTGTAAAAGAACCATGAGATCTTATCTTCTATTTCATTTTTTTTCAAAAATTAACCACATCAGTTGATTTGATAGTTGAGGTAGATAAGAAGATCCTGATCCCTCTGATCGTAAGGGGGGGGGGGTGGGAAAAAAAAAAAAAAAAAAAAAAACTTTTCTTCTTTGAATTCAAATAAATCATCCGATGGTCTTGATCATCTCAAATTTTTTTCAAATCGGATCTTGATTCTAATTTCTTGAAATCAAAGGTAGGAATCTCATCCTTTGAGTTTGATTTGTTCTAAAATTTAATTCTGATGATCATGAGCTTGGTGATCCTATCGATCTAAAAAGTTTTTATGATCATTTGAACATCAGGATGTTGATTGAGTTTGAGTGATCATGTTGAGTGTTTTTTTTTTGGATGAGATCTTATGGTCAAGTCAGTTCAACTTGTGTTGGGCTGATCTCATCATCATACATAAGCCATCTTTTTACTTCTCATGATCGGATTAGCTTAACACAAGTTGAACTTTTTTTTTGGGGGGGGATGGGGGGGGGGGAATTTTTAAATTTAGGGCTAGTGTGTTGAGGTGGTTTTAGATTATTTTATTCAAATTTTAATTTGATTCAGGGATGTATTGTATCTATCTATTTATTTACATTTTTCCTCTGAATTTTTATTTACCCCATGTTTATCTTTGGATTTTTATCTTGTTTATTTTTGGGCACAATTTTTTGTGATTTTTTTTATTTTATTTTATTTTTTTTTATTTAGACTCTGATTTGTTTATCTTTATTTTCTCATAGGTCCATCAATGTGCATTCATGGCCCTGGACTTGTGAAATTTTCACAATGTTTTTTTTTTTTTTTTTTTTTTTTTTTCTTTTAACTTTTTTTTTGATTGATTTTTTTTTCTTTTTTTAACTTTTTTTTTTGGTGATTTTTTTTGTTGTTGTTGTTGTTGTTGTTGTTCAATTGTTTATTTATTTTTATTTATCTTAATGATTATTATTATTATTATCATTTTTCTCATCATGCTCAAAAACCCCTTGAGTTGTGAATGGGTTGTGAATGAGGATTGACAACTCTGATGGGTTGCAAATAGCCACTTAGAACTCATGTCAAGTCATGAACAGCCATTGACAACTCTGCAGTTTGAAGCTAGCTCTGGTTGATTTGAAAAACACTCCAAACTACCAGTCTTGAGTCATGAACAGCTTTGCCTAGGGTTTTGAATCGTAAGAATTCCCAAAGTGCCGTTTTGATTTTACACAAGGTTGAACATGAAACTAACTCTATCCCTGAAACGATCCTTGGTTTGTGTGGGTTCCAACCCAGTCCTTATATCAGGTCTGATTCTGATGAGATGGATGGATGTCCCGTTCTAGGCTCTGTGGTTGGGAGCTCCCTGGGATGTGGTCAGGGGGCTGGGGGACAGTTAGTGCTGGACCAAGCTTACCCAATTTGTGAGTTGATCATAAGCCTTAATAGCTGTTTCTACTGATTGGAACTCTATCAATCTCACCTGAGATCCCAGCTTGGTCCATGTTGAGTTGATTTGAGACAACCATTCTTATTTTATTTTTATTTTTTTGTTTTGGATTGCTTGTTGAGTTGAGTCAAGTTTTCTTCTACTCCCTAGAAGGTAGTGGGATGATTTGCCTTAAAATAGTTGTAGTGTTGGAAGTTACCAGATCGTCAAGAGTCCATCTCCATCTATAGACCTGGTCGACCAGATTGGGACTGGGGAAGGGTATTATTCCTATTATCGGAGGTGTTGGGGAGCCCATATCGTTAGTGGTCAGAAAGTACCCAAACCCTTGATCGGTAAGAGATCTTGGATGGTGGGAAGATTTGAACGGGTGGTGTGATGTTCGATGGGGATGATCACAGGGAGAATGTCGATTAGGAGTTTTGAGTGTGTTTAACAGTGAAAATTCACATCGAATGAGAACTTAAAACTTGGCTCATTCATCGAACCATGCTATGGATGGCCTTCGAGAAATCAACCCAGATCCTCTCGAGGGCATTCTTCTGCATCTCAACCAGGCAGGTACTTTGGTGGGTATAATTGAGATGAGCTTGAGGTCTGTTGATCGAACCGTTGGTTCTATTTTTTTTTTTTTCTTTTGAGGTGCTTTCACCTCTTCTTCCGATTCTTTATTATTATTATTTTTTTTTTTTTGAAGAATTCTTCCTTTGGGCTCGTGTGAACTGTAGGTAGGACCGACGACCGAGCCCAACTTGGACGAGGATTTGATTGGCTGTGGACTTGAGATGGTTGAAATCGATCGAAATGGATAGATAGATCGATCGGATCGGTATCTAAATGATGATTTCGATGAAATCTTTTCAATCAACTTGCTTGCGGTCTGCTAACTCTGAATACACCCTATCGAGTAGTGATCAGTATAGCCTGATCGATCGGCCGATGCCCCCCCCCGATCAGACCGGGGGTCAGACTGGTGAGTAGTTCATCAAAATCCGGAGAAGCAGAAGTAGAAGGAGGAGGACTAGCACAACTAATACAATCTCAAGTTGAGTCAGTCACCTCACTGCTTCGACTTCGACTTCGACTTCGACTTCGACTTCGACTTCGGCTTGGATCGATATCGAGATGTTATCGAGTACCAAGATCCCGCTGGTCGATCGACCCACCACCATCGATCCACTCCCATCGCACTCCTCACTCAGCCTCGACTCGGCTCGCAGGGTTCGTACTCGAGAGCTGGAGACGAGCGAGTCGAAGTGGATCGGACTCGAGGCGATCGAATGGGTCGATGAACTAGGAGAGCAGCGTCACTGGGAGTCGTCAGTCGAGTAGTAGTCCCTCTTCAATCCTTCAAAGGCTCATCCAAGAAGAAACATCATCAACTGCCGTCTCGACGATCGATCGATCGATCATCCATCCTGAAACCCCTCATCCCCCATCCACCCTCTCCCTCGTTCCGATCGTAGCTCGTATCGTAAGACGACCGACCGATCATCATCGACGACCGACCGGCCCGTCGACGGTGAGTGATCCCCATCCCCGCCAGAGAGGACCCAGCCACCGCCCGTCGCGCCTTCGATCTTGCTCACCCCTCAATCCGTTCCACCCCAACCCCATCCAAGCCGTCGCCATCTTCACTCTCATCACCAGGCCCATGACGGCCACCTCGACGATCGTCGTCCTGCAGTATCGCCCTCCCGTCGACCGGATCGTCGTCGAGCTGCCCGCCGGCCTCCTCGATCCCGGCGAGACGGTCCAGGCGGCCGCCCTGCGAGAGTAAGCCAAGACACCCTCTCCCCGCTTGCCTCCTCGTCCCGTCCACCCCTACTTCCAAAAGGTGGTCGAGGAACGAGAAAAAGAATCCTTGGACCGTCGCGATCTGGATCAGATGCCAACAAATTCCACCCATCCTCGCCTCCCCCTCCTTCTTCCTCTCTGCCCCTCATCCCATCCCATCCCTCTCCATCCTCCCTCTCACCTCCATCCGTCCCTTGACCAGGCTGTACGAAGAGACCGGCTACGGCCGAGGCCCTCACGGGGGCACACCGACGGTCGAAGGTACCAGCGAGGCCCTGGTCGTGAGTCATACCCCTCCCCTCCCCTTTGCCTGCCCCGCCGATATCGATTTCGATCTAGACGATCGGCGCCACCTATCGGTCTCCAACATCCATCGCTCTATCCCCCCCCCCCCCCCACGCTCATCCTCCTTCGGTCATCCAAGAACGACCCCGGGATGAGCGATGCCACCGTCGTCCTCGCCAAGGTCGCCGTCCACTTCGATGCGCTCGATCCCATCCTCCCTGAGCCACACCAAGCGCAAGGTGAGCATGTGACCCGACTGGCTTGGCTTAGGCTTCCCACAGTCGATCGAGACCTTAAGGAACCCCCACCACCACCATCCTTGGGCTCACCTGCATCCTTCCTCAGGCGAACACATTCAGGTCCTCCTCGTGCCCATCAAGGACCTCTACCAGACCCTTCTGGATTACAACCGCAAGCCGGGCTTCGTCGTCGACGCGCGGCTCATGCACCTCGCCTTTGGCCTCTCGATCCAGCAACTCGTCTGATCCTCTCCAATCCTCTCCATCACCCGATCAAAACGTGCTGTGGGTTTCAAGAGAGCTCTGTCGACTTAAACCTCCCCTTTGCCGCCGTCAATGGGCCTCTAGGCTCTGAAAAAAAAACACGCTCTCCCTCTCCGTGCCTGTTTTTCTCGAGGGGGGGGGGAAGGGGGACTGCATATTTTTTAAAATTGTCATCACAAGATTGAACAAATGTGTACGGGATCGAAAGTCGAGTGATGATGATGACTACGTATTCATAGTGTGTGAGTAATGTTACATTCGGTACAAACCCAAACCGGTCGTTCAGCTCTACTTCTCAGAGCTTACTGTTCATGGGTTGAGAGGTCGGGTTGGGACCTTGCCATTCGACACCGAGCCTGCGAAAAGATGTGTGAATGGCAAGGTGAGATGCGAGGTAAACGAGCCATCGACGTCGACTCTCGATCCGTCTTGGCAGCACCGTCTGTCTGAACGTTTTCTCCGGTCATAGCTTTGTTTTTTTCCCCTCTCGGCCCTGTGCTTCTTTGGGGATTGAGAAAGACATGAGCTCACCAGTGGGCTAGAAACTCGAGCCGATCGGATCCAAAGAGGCTCAGTCGCTCGCCGTTCGGTTGACGCGCTTCGATCCAGGGGAGGCCGAAGGCGCCCTGGCCGACGAGCGCGTGGGCCTCCGCCTTGAGACCAAGCTTGTTCTCGGGCGAGCTGGAGATCTCGAGGTACTCTTCGAGTGTCTCGGGGGAGAACGGGTGGGGCGTCAAGGCCTTGGTGATCAGCTCGAGACCCTCGAGGCCGACGTGGGTCTCGAAGGCCGTTTCCTAAGTTCGAGAGAGAGAGAGAGGGAGGGAGAGGTCCGGGAGCATTGGTGAGTACCTGGGGCGCGAGGCCTGCCTGGGTTGAAAGGCCTCCCTAGATGATCACTACTGACCCAAAGTTTCCGGGTGGCGATCTCCAGTTGGCCGGGGCTCTGGTCGCGTACGACCCTCAAGAGTCGCATGACGGCAAGGGTCTCGAACGGGAATCTTTCGGGGACCGTGAGACTGACTGGAGGCAAGGGTTTGGCGGGATGAGCGAGCGACTTGGCGGGCGAGCTCGGGCGAGTAGTAAGAGAACAAGGAGCGAGACGGCAGGAGAGAGAGAGAGGGAGCGAGCGGGTCCCGACGTACCACCGAAGAATCGGGTGAGCTGAGACGTCCGAGCGATCGACGGGTGGGTGAGATGGCCGGGTGGATGATGATGGAGGCAGAGTGGATGGTGGATGTGAGGCGGGAAGGATCGGATGGATGGGCAGGACTGTGAGAGGAGGATGGATGGTGATGGGAGAGAAGAGAGTGCTGACCAGAGGCATCTCTTGACGCTATCCACGGGTGTGAGATCGGGTTCAGGAGGGGTTGGTTGGAAAGGTTGGAGCCATCGGTGGGGATGGACGAGTTGAAAGTCAGGATGGGTCGATGGGTTTGAGGATAAGTAGGTAGGTTGAGAGGTGAGTGAGACGGACCAGCTTTTTGACTGTAGGATGATGGGGAAGAGTGGGAGAAGAGGAAGATGGAGATGAGAGTGTGAGCGTGGGTAGGTCTAGGAGATCGAGAGAGGTGCTGGCCAAGTCTCACGTTTGTTGGGTACTTTGACGGGTGGGAGGTTCTGAGAAGCGATCATGATGGCTGAAGGAGGAGGTAGAGGAGGGTTGAAGGATGAGAGGGTAGGTACGGTCGATGATCGAGCCGATGGATGGATGGATCGATGAACGAATGAACGAACCAGGGATCCAGACTGGATCGAGGATGAGCTCGAAGTTCCAAGATGGTTGGTAGCGTTTGAGGATCAGATAGGCCAAGTAACTCTGGATGGATCGAGATAGGTAAGATGGATGTCCGAATGAGGAGGGGAGGAGTGAGGAGGAGGGAAGGATGGTGAGGAGGAGAGAGGCGATGGAAGTGAGGAAGGGGAAGGGAAGGGAAAGGTGCAGGTAGGATTGGACTGGACTGACCCATGGACTAGATCAGATCCGTCGAAGGTTGGATGAGAAGTCAGACTCGGTCGGTCTTTGAAATGAGTGAGAGCGAGTGAATGATTGAAGGAGGAGAGTAGCTGGGTTAAGGTGAGCTGAGTTGAGCAGAGCTGAGCTGACCTGACGATATCATAACTCAATCTGATCGAACTCCTCATCCCACCTTCGATCGAGTTCATGGTCATCAACTTGGATCTACTTGACAATTAAGCTTGGAAATGGGGGGATGGGGAAGTCCAGCTTAGTTAATTTAGTTTAGTTTAGTTAGTGATGGAAGATGATCAGCCAGAGTGACTGGGGGAGGGGGGGGGGATGGGGAGGTCAAGCTTAGTTAATTTAGTTTAGTTTAGTTAGTGATGGATGATGATCAGCCAGTGTGACTGAGGGGAGGGGGGGGGATGGGGGGGGGGTCAAGCTTAGTTGATTTAGTTTATTTTAGTTAGTGATGGAAGATGATCAGCCAGTGTCACTGAGGGGAGGGGGGGGGGAGGGGGGGGTCAGGCTTAGTTAGTTTAGTTTAGTTTAGTTAGTGATGGAAGATGATCAGCCAGTGTCACTGAGGGGAGGGGGGGGGGATGGGGGGTCAAGCTTAGTTAGTTTAGTTTAGTTTAGTTAGTGATGGAAGATGATCAGCCAGAGTGACTAAGGGGAGGGGGGGGGGATGGGGGGTCAAGCTAAGTTAGTTTAGTTTAGTTTAGTTAGTGATGGAAGATGATCAGCCAGTGTCACTGAGGGGAGGGGGGGGGGAGGGGGGGGTCAGGCTTAGTTAGTTTAGTTTAGTTTAGTTAGTGATGGAAGATGATCAGCCAGTGTCACTGAGGGGAGGGGGGGGGGATGGGGGGTCAAGCTTAGTTAGTTTAGTTTAGTTTAGTTAGTGATGGAAGATGATCAGCCAGAGTGACTAAGGGGAGGGGGGGGGGATGGGGGGTCAAGCTAAGTTAGTTTAGTTTAGTTTAGTTAGTGATGGAAGATGATCAGCCAGAGTGACTAAGGGGAGGGGGGGGGGATGGGGGGTCAAGCTAAGTTAGTTTAGTTTAGTTTAGTTAGTGATGGAAGATGATCAGCCAGTGTGACTGAGGGGAGGGGGGGGGATGGGGGGGGGGGTCAAGCTTAGTTGATTTAGTTTATTTTAGTTAGTGATGGAAGATGATCAGCCAGTGTCACTGAGGGGAGGGGGGGGGGAGGGGGGGGTCAGGCTTAGTTAGTTTAGTTTAGTTTAGTTAGTGATGGAAGATGATCAGCCAGTGTCACTGAGGGGAGGGGGGGGGGATGGGGGGTCAAGCTTAGTTAGTTTAGTTTAGTTTAGTTAGTGATGGAAGATGATCAGCCAGAGTGACTAAGGGGAGGGGGGGGGGATGGGGGGTCAAGCTAAGTTAGTTTAGTTTAGTTTAGTTAGTGATGGAAGATGATCAGCCAGTGTCACTGAGGGGAGGGGGGGGGGAGGGGGGGGTCAGGCTTAGTTAGTTTAGTTTAGTTTAGTTAGTGATGGAAGATGATCAGCCAGTGTCACTGAGGGGAGGGGGGGGGGATGGGGGGTCAAGCTTAGTTAGTTTAGTTTAGTTTAGTTAGTGATGGAAGATGATCAGCCAGAGTGACTAAGGGGAGGGGGGGGGGATGGGGGGTCAAGCTAAGTTAGTTTAGTTTAGTTTAGTTAGTGATGGAAGATGATCAGCCAGAGTGACTAAGGGGAGGGGGGGGGGATGGGGGGTCAAGCTAAGTTAGTTTAGTTTAGTTTAGTTAGTGATGGATGATGATCAGCCAGTGTCACTGAGGGGAGGGGGGGGGGATGGGGGGTCAAGCTTAGTTAGTTTAGTTTAGTTTAGTTAGTGATGGATGATGATCAGCCAGTGTGACTGAGGGGAGGGGGGGGGATGGGGGGTCAAGCTTAGTTGATTTAGTTTAGTTTAGTTAGTGATGGATGATGATCAGCCAGTGTGACTGAGGGGAGGGGGGGGATGGGGGGGTCAAGCTTAGTTAGTTTAGTTTAGTTTAGTTAGTGATGGATGATGATCAGCCAGTGTCACTGAGGGGGGGGGGGGGATGGGGGGGTCAAGCTTAGTTAGTTTAGTTTAGTTTAGTTAGTGATGGAAGATGATCAGCCAGAGTGACTGAGGGGAGGGGGGGGGGGATGGGGGGTCAAGCTTAGTTAGTTTAGTTTAGTTTAGTTAGTGATGGAAGATGATCAGCCAGAGTGACTGAGGGGAGGGGGGGGGGATGGGGGGTCAAGCTAAGTTAGTTTAGTTTAGTTTAGTTAGTGATGGATGATGATCAGCCAGTGTCACTGAGGGGAGGGGGAGGATGGGGGGGTCAAGCTTAGTTAGTTTAGTTTAGTTTAGTTAGTGATGGAGGATGATCAGCCAGTGTGACTGAGGGGAGGGGGGGGGGAGGGGGGGTCAAGCTTAGTTAATTTTGTTAAGTTTAGTTAGTGATGGAAGATGATCAGCCAGTGTGACTAAGGGGAGGGGGGGGGGATGGGGGGTCAAGCTAAGTTAGTTTAGTTTAGTTTAGTTAGTGATGGAAGATGATCAGCCAGTGTGACTGAGGGGAGGGGGAGGGGAGATGGGGGGGGTCAAGCTTAGTTAGTTTAGTTTAGTTTAGTTAGTGATGGAAGATGATCAGCCAGTGTGACTGAGGGGATGGGGGGGGGAGATGGGGGGGGTCAAGCTTAGTTAGTTTAGTTTAGTTTAGTTAGTGATGGAAGATGATCAGCCAGAGTGACTAAGGGGAGGGGGGGGATGGGGGGTCAAGCTTAGTTAGTTTAGTTTAGTTTAGTTAGTGATGGAAGATGATCAGCCAGTGTGACTGAGGGGAGGGGGGGGGGGATGGGGGGGTCAAGCTTAGTTAGTTTAGTTTAGTTTAGTTAGTGATGGAAGATGATCAGCCAGAGTGACTAAGGGGAGGGGGGGGATGGGGGGGTCAAGCTTAGTTAGTTTAGTTTAGTTTAGTTAGTGATCGAGGATGATCAGCCAGTGTGACTGAGGGGAGGGGGGGGGGAGGGGGGGTCAAGCTTAGTTAATTTAGTTTAGTTTAGTTAGTGATGGAAGATGATCAGCCAGTGTGACTAAGGGGAGGGGGGGGGGAGGGGGGGTCAAGCTTAGTTAATTTAGTTTAGTTTAGTTAGTGATGGAAGATGATCAGCCAGTGTGACTAAGGGGAGGGGGGGGGGATGGGGGGGTCAAGCTTAGTTAGTTTAGTTTAGTTTAGTTAGTGATGGAAGATGATCAGCCAGTGTGACTGAGGGGAGGGGGGGGGATGGGGGGGTCAAGCTTAGTTAGTTTAGTTTAGTTTAGTTAGTGATGGAAGATGATCAGCCAGTGTCACTGAGGGGAGGGGGGGGGGAGGGGGGGTCAAGCTTAGTTAATTTAGTTTAGTTTAGTTAGTGATGGAAGATGATCAGACAGTGTGACTGAGGGGAGGGGGGGGGGGAGGGGGGGTCAAGCTTAGTTAATTTATTTAGTTTAGTTAGTGATGGAAGATGATCAGACAGTGTGACTGAGGGGAGGGGGGGGGGGGATGGGGGGGTCAAGCTTAGTTAGTTTAGTTTAGTTTAGTTAGTGATGGAAGATGATCAGCCAGTGTGACTGAGGGGATTGGGGGGGGGATGGGGGGTCAAGTTTAGTTAGTTTAGTTTAGTTTAGTTAGTGATGGAAGATGATCAGCCAGTGTGACTGAGGGGAGGGGGGGGATGGGGGGGTCAAGCTTAGTTAGTTTAGTTTAGTTTAGTTAGTGATGGAAGATGATCAGCCAGTGTGACTGAGGAGAGGGGAGGGGGATGGGGGGTCAAGCTTAGTTAGTTTAGTTTAGTTTAGTTAGTGATGGAAGATGATCAGCCAGTGTGACTGAGGGGAGGGGGGGGGAGATGGGGGGGGTCAACCTTAGTTAGTTTAGTTTAGTTTAGTTAGTGATGGAAGATGATCAGCCAGAGTGACTAAGGGGAGGGGGGGGATGGGGGGTCAAGCTTAGTTAGTTTAGTTTAGTTTAGTTAGTGATGGAAGATGATCAGCCAGTGTGACTGAGGGGAGGGGGGGGGGATGGGGGGGTCAAGCTTAGTTAGTTTAGTTTAGTTTAGTTTAGTTTAGTTAGTGATGGAAGATGATCAGCCAGAGTGACTAAGGGGAGGGGGGGGATGGGGGGGTCAAGCTTAGTTAGTTTAGTTTAGTTTAGTTAGTGATGGAGGATGATCAGCCAGTGTGACTGAGGGGAGGGGGGGGGGAGGGGGGGTCAAGCTTAGTTAATTTAGTTTAGTTTAGTTAGTGATGGAAGATGATCAGCCAGTGTGACTAAGGGGAGGGGGGGGGGATGGGGGGTCAAGCTAAGTTAGTTTAGTTTAGTTTAGTTAGTGATGGAAGATGATCAGCCAGTGTGACTGAGGGGAGGGGGGGGGAGATGGGGGGGGCCAAGCTTAGTTAGTTTAGTTTAGTTTAGTTAGTGATGGAAGATGATCAGCCAGAGTGACTAAGGGGAGGGGGGGGATGGGGGGTCAAGCTTAGTTAGTTTAGTTTAGTTTAGTTAGTGATGGAAGATGATCAGCCAGTGTGACTGAGGGGAGGGGGGGGGGATGGGGGGGTCAAGCTTAGTTAGTTTAGTTTAGTTTAGTTAGTGATGGAAGATGATCAGCCAGAGTGACTAAGGGGAGGGGGGGGATGGGGGGTCAAGCTTAGTTAGTTTAGTTTAGTTTAGTTAGTGATGGAAGATGATCAGCCAGTGTGACTGAGGGGAGGGGGGGGGGATGGGGGGGTCAAGTTTAGTTAGTTTAGTTTAGTTTAGTTAGTGATGGATGATGATCAGCCAGTGTGACTGAGGGGAGGGGGGGGGGGGGATGGGGGGGTCAAGCTTAGTTAGTTTAGTTTAGTTTAGTTAGTGATGGAAGATGATCAGCCAGAGTGACTAAGGGGAGGGGGGGGATGGGGGGTCAAGCTTAGTTAGTTTAGTTTAGTTTAGTTAGTGATGGAAGATGATCAGCCAGTGTGACTGAGGGGAGGGGGGGGGGATGGGTGGGTCAAGCTTAGTTAGTTTAGTTTAGTTTAGTTAGTGATGGAAGATGATCAGCCAGAGTGACTAAGGGGAGGGGGAGGATGGGGGGGTCAAGCTTAGTTAGTTTAGTTTAGTTTAGTTAGTGATGGAGGATGATCAGCCAGTGTGACTGAGGGGAGGGGGGGGGGGAGGTGGGGTCAAGCTTAGTTAATTTTGTTAAGTTTAGTTAGTGATGGAAGATGATCAGCCAGTGTGACTAAGGGGAGGGGGGGGGGATGGGGGGTCAAGCTAAGTTAGTTTAGTTTAGTTTAGTTAGTGATGGAAGATGATCAGCCAGTGTGACTGAGGGGAGGGGGGGGGGAGATGGGGGGGGGTCAAGCTTAGTTAGTTTAGTTTAGTTTAGTTAGTGATGGAAGATGATCAGCCAGTGTGACTGAGGGGAGGGGGGGGGAGATGGGGGGGGTCAAGCTTAGTTAGTTTAGTTTAGTTTAGTTAGTGATGGAAGATGATCAGCCAGAGTGACTAAGGGGAGGGGGGGGATGGGGGGTCAAGCTTAGTTAGTTTAGTTTAGTTTAGTTAGTGATGGAAGATGATCAGCCAGTGTGACTGAGGGGAGGGGGGGGGGGATGGGGGGGTCAAGCTTAGTTAGTTTAGTTTAGTTTAGTTAGTGATGGAAGATGATCAGCCAGAGTGACTAAGGGGAGGGGGGGGATGGGGGGGTCAAGCTTAGTTAGTTTAGTTTAGTTTAGTTAGTGATCGAGGATGATCAGCCAGTGTGACTGAGGGGAGGGGGGGGGGGAGGGGGGGGTCAAGCTTAGTTAATTTAGTTTAGTTTAGTTAGTGATGGAAGATGATCAGCCAGTGTGACTAAGGGGAGGGGGGGGGGGAGGGGGGGTCAAGCTTAGTTAATTTAGTTTAGTTTAGTTAGTGATGGAAGATGATCAGCCAGTGTGACTAAGGGGAGGGGGGGGGGATGGGGGGGTCAAGCTTAGTTAGTTTAGTTTAGTTTAGTTAGTGATGGAAGATGATCAGCCAGTGTGACTGAGGGGAGGGGGGGGGGATGGGGGGGTCAAGCTTAGTTAGTTTAGTTTAGTTTAGTTAGTGATGGAAGATGATCAGCCAGTGTCACTGAGGGGAGGGGGGGGGGAGGGGGGGTCAAGCTTAGTTAATTTAGTTTAGTTTAGTTAGTGATGGAAGATGATCAGACAGTGTGACTGAGGGGAGGGGGGGGGGGGGAGGGGGGGTCAAGCTTAGTTAATTTATTTAGTTTAGTTAGTGATGGAAGATGATCAGACAGTGTGACTGAGGGGAGGGGGGGGGGATGGGGGGGTCAAGCTTAGTTAGTTTAGTTTAGTTTAGTTAGTGATGGAAGATGATCAGCCAGTGTGACTGAGGGGATTGGGGGGGGGGATGGGGGGTCAAGTTTAGTTAGTTTAGTTTAGTTTAGTTAGTGATGGAAGATGATCAGCCAGTGTGACTGAGGGGAGGGGGGGGATGGGGGGGTCAAGCTTAGTTAGTTTAGTTTAGTTTAGTTAGTGATGGAAGATGATCAGCCAGTGTGACTGAGGAGAGGGGAGGGGGAGGGGGGGTCAAGCTTAGTTAGTTTAGTTTAGTTTAGTTAGTGATGGAAGATGATCAGCCAGTGTGACTGAGGGGAGGGGGGGGGGATGGGGGGGTCAAGCTTAGTTAGTTTAGTTTAGTTTAGTTAGTGATGGAAGATGATCAGCCAGTGTGACTGAGGAGAGGGGAGGGGGATGGGGGGTCAAGCTTAGTTAGTTTAGTTTAGTTTAGTTAGTGATGGAAGATGATCAGCCAGAGTGACTGAGGGGAGGGGGGGGGGATGGGGGGTCAAGCTAAGTTAGTTTAGTTTAGTTTAGTTAGTGATGGATGATGATCAGCCAGTGTCACTGAGGGGAGGGGGGGGGGATGGGGGGTCAAGCTTAGTTAGTTTAGTTTAGTTTAGTTAGTGATGGATGAAGATCAGCCAGTGTGACTGAGGGGAGGGGGGGGGATGGGGGGTCAAGCTTAGTTGATTTAGTTTAGTTTAGTTAGTGATGGATGATGATCAGCCAGTGTGACTGAGGGGAGGGGGGGGATGGGGGGGTCAAGCTTAGTTAGTTTAGTTTAGTTTAGTTAGTGATGGATGATGATCAGCCAGTGTCACTGAGGGGGGGGGGGGATGGGGGGGTCAAGCTTAGTTAGTTTAGTTTAGTTTAGTTAGTGATGGAAGATGATCAGGCAGAGTGACTGAGGGGAGGGGGGGGGGGGATGGGGGGTCAAGCTTAGTTAGTTTAGTTTAGTTTAGTTAGTGATGGAAGATGATCAGCCAGAGTGACTGAGGGGAGGGGGGGGGGATGGGGGGTCAAGCTAAGTTAGTTTAGTTTAGTTTAGTTAGTGATGGATGATGATCAGCCAGTGTCACTGAGGGGAGGGGGAGGATGGGGGGGGTCAAGCTTAGTTAGTTTAGTTTAGTTTAGTTAGTGATGGAGGATGATCAGCCAGTGTGACTGAGGGGAGGGGGGGGGGGAGGGGGGGTCAAGCTTAGTTAATTTTGTTAAGTTTAGTTAGTGATGGAAGATGATCAGCCAGTGTGACTAAGGGGAGGGGGGGGGGATGGGGGGTCAAGCTAAGTTAGTTTAGTTTAGTTTAGTTAGTGATGGAAGATGATCAGCCAGTGTGACTGAGGGGAGGGGGGGGGGAGATGGGGGGGGTCAAGCTTAGTTAGTTTAGTTTAGTTTAGTTAGTGATGGAAGATGATCAGCCAGTGTGACTGAGGGGATGGGGGGGGGGAGATGGGGGGGGTCAAGCTTAGTTAGTTTAGTTTAGTTTAGTTAGTGATGGAAGATGATCAGCCAGAGTGACTAAGGGGAGGGGGGGGATGGGGGGTCAAGCTTAGTTAGTTTAGTTTAGTTTAGTTAGTGATGGAAGATGATCAGCCAGTGTGACTGAGGGGAGGGGGGGGGGATGGGGGGGTCAAGCTTAGTTAGTTTAGTTTAGTTTAGTTAGTGATGGAAGATGATCAGCCAGAGTGACTAAGGGGAGGGGGGGGATGGGGGGGTCAAGCTTAGTTAGTTTAGTTTAGTTTAGTTAGTGATCGAGGATGATCAGCCAGTGTGACTGAGGGGAGGGGGGGGGGGGAGGGGGGGGTCAAGCTTAGTTAATTTAGTTTAGTTTAGTTAGTGATGGAAGATGATCAGCCAGTGTGACTAAGGGGAGGGGGGGGGGAGGGGGGGTCAAGCTTAGTTAATTTAGTTTAGTTTAGTTAGTGATGGAAGATGATCAGCCAGTGTGACTAAGGGGAGGGGGGGGGGATGGGGGGGTCAAGCTTAGTTAGTTTAGTTTAGTTTAGTTAGTGATGGAAGATGATCAGCCAGTGTGACTGAGGGGAGGGGGGGGGATGGGGGGGTCAAGCTTAGTTAGTTTAGTTTAGTTTAGTTAGTGATGGAAGATGATCAGCCAGTGTCACTGAGGGGAGGGGGGGGGGAGGGGGGGTCAAGCTTAGTTAATTTAGTTTAGTTTAGTTAGTGATGGAAGATGATCAGACAGTGTGACTGAGGGGAGGGGGGGGGGGGAGGGGGGGTCAAGCTTAGTTAATTTATTTAGTTTAGTTAGTGATGGAAGATGATCAGACAGTGTGACTGAGGGGAGGGGGGGGGGATGGGGGGGTCAAGCTTAGTTAGTTTAGTTTAGTTTAGTTAGTGATGGAAGATGATCAGCCAGTGTGACTGAGGGGATTGGGGGGGGGATGGGGGGTCAAGTTTAGTTAGTTTAGTTTAGTTTAGTTAGTGATGGAAGATGATCAGCCAGTGTGACTGAGGGGAGGGGGGGGATGGGGGGGTCAAGCTTAGTTAGTTTAGTTTAGTTTAGTTAGTGATGGAAGATGATCAGCCAGTGTGACTGAGGAGAGGGGAGGGGGATGGGGGGTCAAGCTTAGTTAGTTTAGTTTAGTTTAGTTAGTGATGGAAGATGATCAGCCAGTGTGACTGAGGGGAGGGGGGGGGAGATGGGGGGGGTCAACCTTAGTTAGTTTAGTTTAGTTTAGTTAGTGATGGAAGATGATCAGCCAGAGTGACTAAGGGGAGGGGGGGGATGGGGGGTCAAGCTTAGTTAGTTTAGTTTAGTTTAGTTAGTGATGGAAGATGATCAGCCAGTGTGACTGAGGGGAGGGGGGGGGGATGGGGGGGTCAAGCTTAGTTAGTTTAGTTTAGTTTAGTTTAGTTTAGTTAGTGATGGAAGATGATCAGCCAG
Source organism: Puccinia polysora (assembly GCA_025617555.3). Classification (NCBI taxonomy): domain Eukaryota; kingdom Fungi; phylum Basidiomycota; class Pucciniomycetes; order Pucciniales; family Pucciniaceae; genus Puccinia; species Puccinia polysora. Next base: position 37,839,889 of record CM062622.1, on the reverse strand, counting down.
AGTGACTAAGGGGAGGGGGGGGATGGGGGGGTCAAGCTTAGTTAGTTTAGTTTAGTTTAGTTAGTGATGGAGGATGATCAGCCAGTGTGACTGAGGGGAGGGGGGGGGGAGGGGGGGTCAAGCTTAGTTAATTTAGTTTAGTTTAGTTAGTGATGGAAGATGATCAGCCAGTGTGACTAAGGGGAGGGGGGGGGGGATGGGGGGTCAAGCTAAGTTAGTTTAGTTTAGTTTAGTTAGTGATGGAAGATGATCAGCCAGTGTGACTGAGGGGAGGGGGGGGGAGATGGGGGGGGTCAAGCTTAGTTAGTTTAGTTTAGTTTAGTTAGTGATGGAAGATGATCAGCCAGAGTGACTGAGGGGAGGGGGGGGGAGATGGGGGGGGCCAAGCTTAGTTAGTTTAGTTTAGTTTAGTTAGTGATGGAAGATGATCAGCCAGAGTGACTAAGGGGAGGGGGGGGATGGGGGGTCAAGCTTAGTTAGTTTAGTTTAGTTTAGTTAGTGATGGAAGATGATCAGCCAGTGTGACTGAGGGGAGGGGGGGGGGGATGGGGGGGTCAAGCTTAGTTAGTTTAGTTTAGTTTAGTTAGTGATGGAAGATGATCAGCCAGAGTGACTAAGGGGAGGGGGGGGATGGGGGGTCAAGCTTAGTTAGTTTAGTTTAGTTTAGTTAGTGATGGAAGATGATCAGCCAGTGTGACTGAGGGGAGGGGGGGGGGATGGGGGGGTCAAGTTTAGTTAGTTTAGTTTAGTTTAGTTAGTGATGGATGATGATCAGCCAGTGTGACTGAGGGGAGGGGGGGGGATGGGGGGGTCAAGCTTAGTTAGTTTAGTTTAGTTTAGTTAGTGATGGAAGATGATCAGCCAGAGTGACTAAGGGGAGGGGGGGGGATGGGGGGGTCAAGCTTAGTTAGTTTAGTTTAGTTTAGTTAGTGATGGAGGATGATCAGCCAGTGTGACTGAGGGGAGGGGGGGGGGGAGGGGGGGTCAAGCTTAGTTAATTTAGTTTAGTTTAGTTAGTGATGGAAGATGATCAGCCAGTGTGACTAAGGGGAGGGGGGGGGGATGGGGGGTCAAGCTAAGTTAGTTTAGTTTAGTTTAGTTAGTGATGGAAGATGATCAGCCAGTGTGACTGAGGGGAGGGGGGGGGAGATGGGGGGGGTCAAGCTTAGTTAGTTTAGTTTAGTTTAGTTAGTGATGGAAGATGATCAGCCAGAGTGACTGAGGGGAGGGGGGGGGAGATGGGGGGGGCCAAGCTTAGTTAGTTTAGTTTAGTTTAGTTAGTGATGGAAGATGATCAGCCAGAGTGACTAAGGGGAGGGGGGGGATGGGGGGTCAAGCTTAGTTAGTTTAGTTTAGTTTAGTTAGTGATGGAAGATGATCAGCCAGTGTGACTGAGGGGAGGGGGGGGGGGATGGGGGGGTCAAGCTTAGTTAGTTTAGTTTAGTTTAGTTAGTGATGGAAGATGATCAGCCAGAGTGACTAAGGGGAGGGGGGGGATGGGGGGTCAAGCTTAGTTAGTTTAGTTTAGTTTAGTTAGTGATGGAAGATGATCAGCCAGTGTGACTGAGGGGAGGGGGGGGGGATGGGGGGGTCAAGTTTAGTTAGTTTAGTTTAGTTTAGTTAGTGATGGATGATGATCAGCCAGTGTGACTGAGGGGAGGGGGGGGGGATGGGGGGGGTCAAGCTTAGTTAGTTTAGTTTAGTTTAGTTAGTGATGGAAGATGATCAGCCAGAGTGACTAAGGGGAGGGGGGGGATGGGGGGTCAAGCTTAGTTAGTTTAGTTTAGTTTAGTTAGTGATGGAAGATGATCAGCCAGTGTGACTGAGGGGAGGGGGGGGGGGATGGGTGGGTCAAGCTTAGTTAGTTTAGTTTAGTTTAGTTAGTGATGGAAGATGATCAGCCAGAGTGACTAAGGGGAGGGGGAGGATGGGGGGGTCAAGCTTAGTTAGTTTAGTTTAGTTTAGTTAGTGATGGAGGATGATCAGCCAGTGTGACTGAGGGGAGGGGGGGGGGAGGGGGGGGTCAAGCTTAGTTAATTTTGTTAAGTTTAGTTAGTGATGGAAGATGATCAGCCAGTGTGACTAAGGGGAGGGGGGGGGGGGATGGGGGGTCAAGCTAAGTTAGTTTAGTTTAGTTTAGTTAGTGATGGAAGATGCTCAGCCAGTGTGACTGAGGGGAGGGGGGGGGAGATGGGGGGGGTCAAGCTTAGTTAGTTTAGTTTAGTTTAGTTAGTGATGGATGATGATCAGCCAGTGTCACTGAGGGGAGGGGGAGGATGGGGGGGTCAAGCTTAGTTAGTTTAGTTTAGTTTAGTTAGTGATGGAGGATGATCAGCCAGTGTGACTGAGGGGAGGGGGGGGGGGAGGGGGGGTCAAGCTTAGTTAATTTAGTTTAGTTTAGTTAGTGATGGAAGATGATCAGACAGTGTGACTGAGGGGAGGGGGGGGGGGGAGGGGGGGTCAAGCTTAGTTAATTTATTTAGTTTAGTTAGTGATGGAAGATGATCAGACAGTGTGACTGAGGGGAGGGGGGGGGGGATGGGGGGGTCAAGCTTAGTTAGTTTAGTTTAGTTTAGTTAGTGATGGAAGATGATCAGCCAGTGTGACTGAGGGGATTGGGGGGGGGGATGGGGGGTCAAGTTTAGTTAGTTTAGTTTAGTTTAGTTAGTGATGGAAGATGATCAGCCAGTGTGACTGAGGGGAGGGGGGGGATGGGGGGGTCAAGCTTAGTTAGTTTAGTTTAGTTTAGTTAGTGATGGAAGATGATCAGCCAGTGTGACTGAGGAGAGGGGAGGGGGATGGGGGGTCAAGCTTAGTTAGTTTAGTTTAGTTTAGTTAGTGATGGAAGATGATCAGCCAGTGTGACTGAGGGGAGGGGGGGGGGGATGGGGGGGTCAAGCTTAGTTAGTTTAGTTTAGTTTAGTTAGTGATGGAAGATGATCAGCCAGTGTGACTGAGGGGAGGGGGGGGGGGAGATGGGGGGGGTCAAGCTTAGTTAGTTTAGTTTAGTTTAGTTAGTGATGGAAGATGATCAGCCAGTGTGACTGAGGGGATGGGGGGGGGAGATGGGGGGGGTCAAGCTTAGTTAGTTTAGTTTAGTTTAGTTAGTGATGGAAGATGATCAGCCAGAGTGACTAAGGGGAGGGGGGGGATGGGGGGGTCAAGCTTAGTTAGTTTAGTTTAGTTTAGTTAGTGATGGAAGATGATCAGCCAGTGTGACTGAGGGGAGGGGGGGGGGGATGGGGGGGTCAAGCTTAGTTAGTTTAGTTTAGTTTAGTTAGTGATGGAAGATGATCAGCCAGAGTGACTAAGGGGAGGGGGGGGATGGGGGGGTCAAGCTTAGTTAGTTTAGTTTAGTTTAGTTAGTGATCGAGGATGATCAGCCAGTGTGACTGAGGGGAGGGGGGGGGAGATGGGGGGGGTCAAGCTTAGTTAGTTTAGTTTAGTTTAGTTAGTGATGGAAGATGATCAGCCAGAGTGACTGAGGGGAGGGGGGGGGAGATGGGGGGGGCCAAGCTTAGTTAGTTTAGTTTAGTTTAGTTAGTGATGGAAGATGATCAGCCAGAGTGACTAAGGGGAGGGGGGGGATGGGGGGTCAAGCTTAGTTAGTTTAGTTTAGTTTAGTTAGTGATGGAAGATGATCAGCCAGTGTGACTGAGGGGAGGGGGGGGGGGATGGGGGGGTCAAGCTTAGTTAGTTTAGTTTAGTTTAGTTAGTGATGGAAGATGATCAGCCAGAGTGACTAAGGGGAGGGGGGGGATGGGGGGTCAAGCTTAGTTAGTTTAGTTTAGTTTAGTTAGTGATGGAAGATGATCAGCCAGTGTGACTGAGGGGAGGGGGGGGGGATGGGGGGGTCAAGTTTAGTTAGTTTAGTTTAGTTTAGTTAGTGATGGATGATGATCAGCCAGTGTGACTGAGGGGAGGGGGGGGGGATGGGGGGGTCAAGCTTAGTTAGTTTAGTTTAGTTTAGTTAGTGATGGAAGATGATCAGCCAGAGTGACTAAGGGGAGGGGGGGGATGGGGGGTCAAGCTTAGTTAGTTTAGTTTAGTTTAGTTAGTGATGGAAGATGATCAGCCAGTGTGACTGAGGGGAGGGGGGGGGGATGGGTGGGTCAAGCTTAGTTAGTTTAGTTTAGTTTAGTTAGTGATGGAAGATGATCAGCCAGAGTGACTAAGGGGAGGGGGAGGATGGGGGGGTCAAGCTTAGTTAGTTTAGTTTAGTTTAGTTAGTGATGGAGGATGATCAGCCAGTGTGACTGAGGGGAGGGGGGGGGGAGGGGGGGTCAAGCTTAGTTAATTTTGTTAAGTTTAGTTAGTGATGGAAGATGATCAGCCAGTGTGACTAAGGGGAGGGGGGGGGATGGGGGGTCAAGCTAAGTTAGTTTAGTTTAGTTTAGTTAGTGATGGAAGATGATCAGCCAGTGTGACTGAGGGGAGGGGGGGGGAGATGGGGGGGGGTCAAGCTTAGTTAGTTTAGTTTAGTTTAGTTAGTGATGGATGATGATCAGCCAGTGTCACTGAGGGGAGGGGGAGGATGGGGGGGTCAAGCTTAGTTAGTTTAGTTTAGTTTAGTTAGTGATGGAGGATGATCAGCCAGTGTGACTGAGGGGAGGGGGGGGGGAGGGGGGGTCAAGCTTAGTTAATTTAGTTTAGTTTAGTTAGTGATGGAAGATGATCAGACAGTGTGACTGAGGGGAGGGGGGGGGGGAGGGGGGGTCAAGCTTAGTTAATTTATTTAGTTTAGTTAGTGATGGAAGATGATCAGACAGTGTGACTGAGGGGAGGGGGGGGGGATGGGGGGGTCAAGCTTAGTTAGTTTAGTTTAGTTTAGTTAGTGATGGAAGATGATCAGCCAGTGTGACTGAGGGGATTGGGGGGGGGGGATGGGGGGTCAAGTTTAGTTAGTTTAGTTTAGTTTAGTTAGTGATGGAAGATGATCAGCCAGTGTGACTGAGGGGAGGGGGGGGATGGGGGGGTCAAGCTTAGTTAGTTTAGTTTAGTTTAGTTAGTGATGGAAGATGATCAGCCAGTGTGACTGAGGAGAGGGGAGGGGGATGGGGGGTCAAGCTTAGTTAGTTTAGTTTAGTTTAGTTAGTGATGGAAGATGATCAGCCAGTGTGACTGAGGGGAGGGGGGGGGATGGGGGGGTCAAGCTTAGTTAGTTTAGTTTAGTTTAGTTAGTGATGGAAGATGATCAGCCAGTGTGACTGAGGAGAGGGGAGGGGGATGGGGGGGTCAAGCTTAGTTAGTTTAGTTTAGTTTAGTTAGTGATGGAAGATGATCAGCCAGAGTGACTGAGGGGAGGGTGGGGGGATGGGGGGTCAAGCTAAGTTAGTTTAGTTTAGTTTAGTTAGTGATGGATGATGATCAGCCAGTGTCACTGAGGGGAGGGGGGGGGGATGGGGGGTCAAGCTTAGTTAGTTTAGTTTAGTTTAGTTAGTGATGGATGATGATCAGCCAGTGTGACTGAGGGGAGGGGGGGGGATGGGGGGTCAAGCTTAGTTGATTTAGTTTAGTTTAGTTAGTGATGGATGATGATCAGCCAGTGTGACTGAGGGGAGGGGGGGGATGGGGGGGTCAAGCTTAGTTAGTTTAGTTTAGTTTAGTTAGTGATGGATGATGATCAGCCAGTGTCACTGAGGGGGGGGGGGATGGGGGGGTCAAGCTTAGTTAGTTTAGTTTAGTTTAGTTAGTGATGGAAGATGATCAGCCAGAGTGACTGAGGGGAGGGGGGGGGGATGGGGGGTCAAGCTTAGTTAGTTTAGTTTAGTTTAGTTAGTGATGGAAGATGATCAGCCAGAGTGACTGAGGGGAGGGGGGGGGGATGGGGGGTCAAGCTAAGTTAGTTTAGTTTAGTTTAGTTAGTGATGGATGATGATCAGCCAGTGTCACTGAGGGGAGGGGGAGGATGGGGGGGTCAAGCTTAGTTAGTTTAGTTTAGTTTAGTTAGTGATGGAGGATGATCAGCCAGTGTGACTGAGGGGAGGGGGGGGGGGAGGGGGGGTCAAGCTTAGTTAATTTTGTTAAGTTTAGTTAGTGATGGAAGATTATCAGCCAGTGTGACTAAGGGGAGGGGGGGGGGATGGGGGGTCAAGCTAAGTTAGTTTAGTTTAGTTTAGTTAGTGATGGAAGATGATCAGCCAGTGTGACTGAGGGGAGGGGGGGGGGGAGATGGGGGGGGTCAAGCTTAGTTAGTTTAGTTTAGTTTAGTTAGTGATGGAAGATGATCAGCCAGTGTGACTGAAGGGATGGGGGGGGGAGATGGGGGGGGTCAAGCTTAGTTAGTTTAGTTTAGTTTAGTTAGTGATGGAAGATGATCAGCCAGAGTGACTAAGGGGAGGGGGGGGATGGGGGGTCAAGCTTAGTTAGTTTAGTTTAGTTTAGTTAGTGATGGAAGATGATCAGCCAGTGTGACTGAGGGGAGGGGGGGGGGATGGGGGGGGTCAAGCTTAGTTAGTTTAGTTTAGTTTAGTTAGTGATGGAAGATGATCAGCCAGAGTGACTAAGGGGAGGGGGGGGATGGGGGGGTCAAGCTTAGTTAGTTTAGTTTAGTTTAGTTAGTGATCGAGGATGATCAGCCAGTGTGACTGAGGGGAGGGGGGGGGGGGAGGGGGGGTCAAGCTTAGTTAATTTAGTTTAGTTTAGTTAGTGATGGAAGATGATCAGCCAGTGTGACTAAGGGGAGGGGGGGGGAGGGGGGGTCAAGCTTAGTTAATTTAGTTTAGTTTAGTTAGTGATGGAAGATGATCAGCCAGTGTGACTAAGGGGAGGGGGGGGGGATGGGGGGGTCAAGCTTAGTTAGTTTAGTTTAGTTTAGTTAGTGATGGAAGATGATCAGCCAGTGTGACTAAGGGGAGGGGGGGGGATGGGGGGGTCAAGCTTAGTTAGTTTAGTTTAGTTTAGTTAGTGATGGAAGATGATCAGCCAGTGTCACTGAGGGGAGGGGGGGGGGAGGGGGGGTCAAGCTTAGTTAATTTAGTTTAGTTTAGTTAGTGATGGAAGATGATCAGACAGTGTGACTGAGGGGAGGGGGGGGGGGGAGGGGGGGTCAAGCTTAGTTAATTTATTTAGTTTAGTTAGTGATGGAAGATGATCAGACAGTGTGACTGAGGGGAGGGGGGGGGGATGGGGGGGTCAAGCTTAGTTAGTTTAGTTTAGTTTAGTTATTGATGGAAGATGATCAGCCAGTGTGACTGAGGGGATTGGGGGGGGGATGGGGGGTCAAGTTTAGTTAGTTTAGTTTAGTTTAGTTAGTGATGGAAGATGATCAGCCAGTGTGACTGAGGGGAGGGGGGGGATGGGGGGGTCAAGCTTAGTTAGTTTAGTTTAGTTTAGTTAGTGATGGAAGATGATCAGCCAGTGTGACTGAGGAGAGGGGAGGGGGATGGGGGGTCAAGCTTAGTTAGTTTAGTTTAGTTTAGTTAGTGATGGAAGATGATCAGCCAGTGTGACTGAGGGGAGGGGGGGGGAGATGGGGGGGGTCAACCTTAGTTAGTTTAGTTTAGTTTAGTTAGTGATGGAAGATGATCAGCCAGAGTGACTAAGGGGAGGGGGGGGGATGGGGGGTCAAGCTTAGTTAGTTTAGTTTAGTTTAGTTAGTGATGGAGGATGATCAGCCAGAGTGACTGAGGGGAGGGGGGGTGGATGGGGGGGTCAAGCTTAGTTAATTTAGTTTAGTTTAGTTAGTGATGGATGATGATCAGCCAGTGTCACTGAGGGGAAAGGGGGGGGGAGGGGGGGTCAAGCTTAGTTAGTTTAGTTTAGTTTAGTTAGTGATGGAGGATGATCAGCCAGAGTGACTGAGGGGAGGGGGGGGGGATGGGGGGGTCAAGCTTAGTTAGTTTAGTTTAGTTTAGTTAGTGATGGAGGATGATCAGCCAGAGTGACTGAGGGGAGGGGGGGGGGATGGGGGGGTCAAGCTTAGTTAGTTTAGTTTAGTTTAGTTAGTGATGGAAGATGATCAGCCAGAGTGACTGAGGGGAGGGGGGGGGGATGGGGGGGTCAAGCTTAGTTAGTTTAGTTTAGTTTAGTTAGTGATGGAAGATGATCAGCCAGTGTCACTGAGGGGAGGGGGGGGGGATGGGGGGTCAAGCTTAGTTAGTTTAGTTTAGTTTAGTTAGTGATGGATGATGATCAGCCAGAGTGACTGAGGGGAGGGGGGGGGGATGGGGGGGTCAAGCTTAGTTAGTTTAGTTTAGTTTAGTTAGTGATGGAGGATGATCAGCCAGTGTGACTGAGGGGAGGGGGGGGGGGGATGGGGGGTCAAGCTTAGTTAGTTTAGTTTAGTTTAGTTAGTGATGGAAGATGATCAGCCAGAGTGACTGAGGGGAGGGGGGGGGGATGGGGGGTCAAGCTAAGTTAGTTTAGTTTAGTTTAGTTAGTGATGGATGATGATCAGCCAGTGTCACTGAGGGGAGGGGGGGGGATGGGAGGTCAAGCTAAGTTAGTTTAGTTTAGTTTAGTTAGTGATGGATGATGATCAGCCAGTGTCACTGAGGGGAGGGGGGGGGATGGGAGGTCAAGCTTAGTTAGTTTAGTTTAGTTTAGTTAGTGATGGATGATGATCAGCCAGTGTGACTGAGGGGAGGGGGGGGGATGGGGGGGTCAAGCTTAGTTAGTTTAGTTTAGTTTAGTTAGTGATGGAAGATGATCAGCCAGAGTGACTAAGGGGAGGGGGGGGATGGGGGGTCAAGCTTAGTTAATTTAGTTTAGTTTAGTTAGTGATGGAAGATGATCAGCCAGTGTGACTAAGGGGAGGGGGGGGGGGAGGGGGGGTCAAGCTTAGTTAATTTAGTTTAGTTTAGTTAGTGATGGAAGATGATCAGCCAGTGTGACTAAGGGGAGGGGGGGGGGATGGGGGGGTCAAGCTTAGTTAGTTTAGTTTAGTTTAGTTAGTGATGGAAGATGATCAGCCAGTGTGACTAAGGGGAGGGGGGGGGATGGGGGGGTCAAGCTTAGTTAGTTTAGTTTAGTTTAGTTAGTGATGGAAGATGATCAGCCAGTGTCACTGAGGGGAGGGGGGGGGGAGGGGGGGTCAAGCTTAGTTAATTTAGTTTAGTTTAGTTAGTGATCGAAGATGATCAGACAGTGTGACTGAGGGGAGGGGGGGGGGATGGGGGGGTCAAGCTTAGTTAGTTTAGTTTAGTTTAGTTAGTGATGGAAGATGATCAGCCAGTGTGACTGAGGGGATTGGGGGGGGGGATGGGGGGTCAAGTTTAGTTAGTTTAGTTTAGTTTAGTTAGTGATGGAAGATGATCAGCCAGTGTGACTGAGGGGAGGGGGGGGATGGGGGGGTCAAGCTTAGTTAGTTTAGTTTAGTTTAGTTAGTGATGGAAGATGATCAGCCAGTGTGACTGAGGAGAGGGGAGGGGGATGGGGGGTCAAGCTTAGTTAGTTTAGTTTAGTTTAGTTAGTGATGGAAGATGATCAGCCAGTGTGACTGAGGGGAGGGGGGGGGGGATGGGGGGGTCAAGCTTAGTTAGTTTAGTTTAGTTTAGTTAGTGATGGAAGATGATCAGCCAGTGTGACTGAGGGGAGGGGGGGGGGAGATGGGGGGGGTCAAGCTTAGTTAGTTTAGTTTAGTTTAGTTAGTGATGGAAGATGATCAGCCAGTGTGACTGAGGGGATGGGGGGGGGAGATGGGGGGGGTCAAGCTTAGTTAGTTTAGTTTAGTTTAGTTAGTGATGGAAGATGATCAGCCAGAGTGACTAAGGGGAGGGGGGGGATGGGGGGTCAAGCTTAGTTAGTTTAGTTTAGTTTAGTTAGTGATGGAAGATGATCAGCCAGTGTGACTGAGGGGAGGGGGGGGGGATGGGGGGGTCAAGTTTAGTTAGTTTAGTTTAGTTTAGTTAGTGATGGATGATGATCAGCCAGTGTGACTGAGGGGAGGGGGGGGGGATGGGGGGGTCAAGCTTAGTTAGTTTAGTTTAGTTTAGTTAGTGATGGAAGATGATCAGCCAGAGTGACTAAGGGGAGGGGGGGGATGGGGGGTCAAGCTTAGTTAGTTTAGTTTAGTTTAGTTAGTGATGGAAGATGATCAGCCAGTGTGACTGAGGGGAGGGGGGGGGGATGGGTGGGTCAAGCTTAGTTAGTTTAGTTTAGTTTAGTTAGTGATGGAAGATGATCAGCCAGAGTGACTAAGGGGAGGGGGAGGATGGGGGGGTCAAGCTTAGTTAGTTTAGTTTAGTTTAGTTAGTGATGGAGGATGATCAGCCAGTGTGACTGAGGGGAGGGGGGGGGGAGGGGGGGTCAAGCTTAGTTAATTTTGTTAAGTTTAGTTAGTGATGGAAGATGATCAGCCAGTGTGACTAAGGGGAGGGGGGGGGGATGGGGGGTCAAGCTAAGTTAGTTTAGTTTAGTTTAGTTAGTGATGGAAGATGATCAGCCAGTGTGACTGAGGGGAGGGGGGGGGAGATGGGGGGGGGTCAAGCTTAGTTAGTTTAGTTTAGTTTAGTTAGTGATGGATGATGATCAGCCAGTGTCACTGAGGGGAGGGGGAGGATGGGGGGGTCAAGCTTAGTTAGTTTAGTTTAGTTTAGTTAGTGATGGAGGATGATCAGCCAGTGTGACTGAGGGGAGGGGGGGGGGGAGGGGGGGTCAAGCTTAGTTAATTTAGTTTAGTTTAGTTAGTGATGGAAGATGATCAGACAGTGTGACTGAGGGGAGGGGGGGGGGGGAGGGGGGGTCAAGCTTAGTTAATTTATTTAGTTTAGTTAGTGATGGAAGATGATCAGACAGTGTGACTGAGGGGAGGGGGGGGGGGATGGGGGGGTCAAGCTTAGTTAGTTTAGTTTAGTTTAGTTAGTGATGGAAGATGATCAGCCAGTGTGACTGAGGGGATTGGGGGGGGGGGGGATGGGGGGTCAAGTTTAGTTAGTTTAGTTTAGTTTAGTTAGTGATGGAAGATGATCAGCCAGTGTGACTGAGGGGAGGGGGGGGATGGGGGGGTCAAGCTTAGTTAGTTTAGTTTAGTTTAGTTAGTGATGGAAGATGATCAGCCAGTGTGACTGAGGAGAGGGGAGGGGGATGGGGGGTCAAGCTTAGTTAGTTTAGTTTAGTTTAGTTAGTGATGGAAGATGATCAGCCAGTGTGACTGAGGGGAGGGGGGGGGGATGGGGGGGTCAAGCTTAGTTAGTTTAGTTTAGTTTAGTTAGTGATGGAAGATGATCAGCCAGTGTGACTGAGGAGAGGGGAGGGGGATGGGGGGTCAAGCTTAGTTAGTTTAGTTTAGTTTAGTTAGTGATGGAAGATGATCAGCCAGAGTGACTGAGGGGAGGGTGGGGGGATGGGGGGTCAAGCTAAGTTAGTTTAGTTTAGTTTAGTTAGTGATGGATGATGATCAGCCAGTGTCACTGAGGGGAGGGGGGGGGGATGGGGGGTCAAGCTTAGTTAGTTTAGTTTAGTTTAGTTAGTGATGGATGATGATCAGCCAGTGTGACTGAGGGGAGGGGGGGGGATGGGGGGTCAAGCTTAGTTGATTTAGTTTAGTTTAGTTAGTGATGGATGATGATCAGCCAGTGTGACTGAGGGGAGGGGGGGGATGGGGGGGTCAAGCTTAGTTAGTTTAGTTTAGTTTAGTTAGTGATGGATGATGATCAGCCAGTGTCACTGAGGGGGGGGGGGGATGGGGGGGTCAAGCTTAGTTAGTTTAGTTTAGTTTAGTTAGTGATGGAAGATGATCAGCCAGAGTGACTGAGGGGAGGGGGGGGGGGGGGAGGGGGGGTCAAGCTTAGTTAGTTTAGTTTAGTTTAGTTAGTGATGGAAGATGATCAGCCAGAGTGACTGAGGGGAGGGGGGGGGGGATGGGGGGTCAAGCTAAGTTAGTTTAGTTTAGTTTAGTTAGTGATGGATGATGATCAGCCAGTGTCACTGAGGGGAGGGGGAGGATGGGGGGGTCAAGCTTAGTTAGTTTAGTTTAGTTTAGTTAGTGATGGAGGATGATCAGCCAGTGTGACTGAGGGGAGGGGGGGGGGAGGGGGGGTCAAGCTTAGTTAATTTTGTTAAGTTTAGTTAGTGATGGAAGATGATCAGCCAGTGTGACTAAGGGGAGGGGGGGGGGGATGGGGGGTCAAGCTAAGTTAGTTTAGTTTAGTTTAGTTAGTGATGGAAGATGATCAGCCAGTGTGACTGAGGGGAGGGGGGGGGGAGATGGGGGGGGTCAAGCTTAGTTAGTTTAGTTTAGTTTAGTTAGTGATGGAAGATGATCAGCCAGTGTGACTGAAGGGATGGGGGGGGGAGATGGGGGGGGTCAAGCTTAGTTAGTTTAGTTTAGTTTAGTTAGTGATGGAAGATGATCAGCCAGAGTGACTAAGGGGAGGGGGGGGATGGGGGGTCAAGCTTAGTTAGTTTAGTTTAGTTTAGTTAGTGATGGAAGATGATCAGCCAGTGTGACTGAGGGGAGGGGGGGGGGATGGGGGGGTCAAGCTTAGTTAGTTTAGTTTAGTTTAGTTAGTGATGGAAGATGATCAGCCAGAGTGACTAAGGGGAGGGGGGGGATGGGGGGGTCAAGCTTAGTTAGTTTAGTTTAGTTTAGTTAGTGATCGAGGATGATCAGCCAGTGTGACTGAGGGGAGGGGGGGGGGGGAGGGGGGGTCAAGCTTAGTTAATTTAGTTTAGTTTAGTTAGTGATGGAAGATGATCAGCCAGTGTGACTAAGGGGAGGGGGGGGGGGAGGGGGGGTCAAGCTTAGTTAATTTAGTTTAGTTTAGTTAGTGATGGAAGATGATCAGCCAGTGTGACTAAGGGGAGGGGGGGGGGATGGGGGGGTCAAGCTTAGTTAGTTTAGTTTAGTTTAGTTAGTGATGGAAGATGATCAGCCAGTGTGACTAAGGGGAGGGGGGGGGATGGGGGGGCCAAGCTTAGTTAGTTTAGTTTAGTTTAGTTAGTGATGGAAGATGATCAGCCAGTGTCACTGAGGGGAGGGGGGGGGGAGGGGGGGTCAAGCTTAGTTAATTTAGTTTAGTTTAGTTAGTGATGGAAGATGATCAGCCAGAGTGACTGAGGGGAGGGGGGGGGGATGGGGGGGTCAAGCTTAGTTAGTTTAGTTTAGTTTAGTTAGTGATGGATGATGATCAGCCAGTGTCACTGAGGGGAGGGGGGGGGATGGGAGGTCAAGCTAAGTTAGTTTAGTTTAGTTTAGTTAGTGATGGATGATGATCAGCCAGTGTCACTGAGGGGAGGGGGGGGGATGGGAGGTCAAGCTTAGTTAGTTTAGTTTAGTTTAGTTAGTGATGGATGATGATCAGCCAGTGTGACTGAGGGGAGGGGGGGGGGAGGGGGGGTCAAGCTTAGTTAGTTTAGTTTAGTTTAGTTAGTGATGGAGGATGATCAGCCAGTGTGACTGAGGGGAGGGGGGGGGAGATGGGGGGGGTCAAGCTTAGTTAGTTTAGTTTAGTTTAGTTAGTGATGGAAGATGATCAGCCAGAGTGACTAAGGGGAGGGGGGGGATGGGGGGTCAAGCTTAGTTAGTTTAGTTTAGTTTAGTTAGTGATTGAAGATGATCAGCCAGTGTGACTGAGGGGAGGGGGGGGGGGGATGGGGGGGTCAAGCTTAGTTAGTTTAGTTTAGTTTAGTTAGTGATGGAAGATGATCAGCCAGAGTGACTAAGGGGAGGGGGGGGATGGGGGGGTCAAGCTTAGTTAGTTTAGTTTAGTTTAGTTAGTGATGGAAGATGATCAGCCAGTGTCACTGAGGGGAGGGGGGGGGGAGGGGGGGTCAAGCTTAGTTAATTTAGTTTAGTTTAGTTAGTGATGGAAGATGATCAGACAGTGTGACTGAGGGGAGGGGGGGGGGGAGGGGGGGTCAAGCTTAGTTAATTTATTTAGTTTAGTTAGTGATGGAAGATGATCAGACAGTGTGACTGAGGGGAGGGGGGGGATGGGGGGGTCAAGCTTAGTTAGTTTAGTTTAGTTTAGTTAGTGATGGATGATGATCAGCCAGTGTCACTGAGGGGGGGGGGGGGATGGGGGGGTCAAGCTTAGTTAGTTTAGTTTAGTTTAGTTAGTGATGGAAGATGATCAGCCAGAGTGACTGAGGGGAGGGGGGGGGGAGATGGGGGGGGTCAAGCTTAGTTAGTTTAGTTTAGTTTAGTTAGTGATGGAAGATGATCAGCCAGTGTGACTGAAGGGATGGGGGGGGGAGATGGGGGGGGTCAAGCTTAGTTAGTTTAGTTTAGTTTAGTTAGTGATGGAAGATGATCAGCCAGAGTGACTAAGGGGAGGGGGGGGATGGGGGGTCAAGCTTAGTTAGTTTAGTTTAGTTTAGTTAGTGATGGAAGATGATCAGCCAGTGTGACTGAGGGGAGGGGGGGGGGGATGGGGGGGTCAAGCTTAGTTAGTTTAGTTTAGTTTAGTTAGTGATGGAAGATGATCAGCCAGAGTGACTAAGGGGAGGGGGGGGATGGGGGGGTCAAGCTTAGTTAGTTTAGTTTAGTTTAGTTAGTGATGGAAGATGATCAGCCAGTGTGACTGAGGAGAGGGGAGGGGGATGGGGGGTCAAGCTTAGTTAGTTTAGTTTAGTTTAGTTAGTGATGGAAGATGATCAGCCAGTGTGACTGAGGGGAGGGGGGGGGGATGGGGGGGTCAAGCTTAGTTAGTTTAGTTTAGTTTAGTTAGTGATGGAAGATGATCAGCCAGTGTGACTGAGGAGAGGGGAGGGGGATGGGGGGTCAAGCTTAGTTAGTTTAGTTTAGTTTAGTTAGTGATGGAAGATGATCAGCCAGAGTGACTGAGGGGAGGGTGGGGGGATGGGGGGTCAAGCTAAGTTAGTTTAGTTTAGTTTAGTTAGTGATGGATGATGATCAGCCAGTGTCACTGAGGGGAGGGGGGGGGGATGGGGGGTCAAGCTTAGTTAGTTTAGTTTAGTTTAGTTAGTGATGGATGATGATCAGCCAGTGTGACTGAGGGGAGGGGGGGGATGGGGGGTCAAGCTTAGTTGATTTAGTTTAGTTTAGTTAGTGATGGATGATGATCAGCCAGTGTGACTGAGGGGAGGGGGGGGATGGGGGGGTCAAGCTTAGTTAGTTTAGTTTAGTTTAGTTAGTGATGGATGATGATCAGCCAGTGTCACTGAGGGGGGGGGGGGATGGGGGGGTCAAGCTTAGTTAGTTTAGTTTAGTTTAGTTAGTGATGGAAGATGATCAGCCAGAGTGACTGAGGGGAGGGGGGGGGGGATGGGGGGTCAAGCTTAGTTAGTTTAGTTTAGTTTAGTTAGTGATGGAAGATGATCAGCCAGAGTG
Source organism: Puccinia polysora (assembly GCA_025617555.3). Taxonomy (NCBI): domain Eukaryota; kingdom Fungi; phylum Basidiomycota; class Pucciniomycetes; order Pucciniales; family Pucciniaceae; genus Puccinia; species Puccinia polysora. The sequence continues at coordinate 37,824,654 of CM062622.1, read as the reverse complement.
ACTGAGGGGAGGGGGGGGGGATGGGGGGTCAAGCTAAGTTAGTTTAGTTTAGTTTAGTTAGTGATGGATGATGATCAGCCAGTGTCACTGAGGGGAGGGGGAGGATGGGGGGGTCAAGCTTAGTTAGTTTAGTTTAGTTTAGTTAGTGATGGAGGATGATCAGCCAGTGTGACTGAGGGGAGGGGGGGGGGGAGGGGGGGTCAAGCTTAGTTAATTTTGTTAAGTTTAGTTAGTGATGGAAGATGATCAGCCAGTGTGACTAAGGGGAGGGGGGGGGGATGGGGGGTCAAGCTAAGTTAGTTTAGTTTAGTTTAGTTAGTGATGGAAGATGATCAGCCAGTGTGACTGAGGGGAGGGGGGGGGGAGATGGGGGGGGTCAAGCTTAGTTAGTTTAGTTTAGTTTAGTTAGTGATGGAAGATGATCAGCCAGTGTGACTGAAGGGATGGGGGGGGGAGATGGGGGGGGTCAAGCTTAGTTAGTTTAGTTTAGTTTAGTTAGTGATGGAAGATGATCAGCCAGAGTGACTAAGGGGAGGGGGGGGATGGGGGGTCAAGCTTAGTTAGTTTAGTTTAGTTTAGTTAGTGATGGAAGATGATCAGCCAGTGTGACTGAGGGGAGGGGGGGGGGATGGGGGGGTCAAGCTTAGTTAGTTTAGTTTAGTTTAGTTAGTGATGGAAGATGATCAGCCAGAGTGACTAAGGGGAGGGGGGGGATGGGGGGGTCAAGCTTAGTTAGTTTAGTTTAGTTTAGTTAGTGATCAAGGATGATCAGCCAGTGTGACTGAGGGGAGGGGGGGGGGGGAGGGGGGGTCAAGCTTAGTTAATTTAGTTTAGTTTAGTTAGTGATGGAAGATGATCAGCCAGTGTGACTAAGGGGAGGGGGGGGGAGGGGGGGTCAAGCTTAGTTAATTTAGTTTAGTTTAGTTAGTGATGGAAGATGATCAGCCAGTGTGACTAAGGGGAGGGGGGGGGGATGGGGGGGTCAAGCTTAGTTAGTTTAGTTTAGTTTAGTTAGTGATGGAAGATGATCAGCCAGTGTGACTAAGGGGAGGGGGGGGGATGGGGGGGTCAAGCTTAGTTAGTTTAGTTTAGTTTAGTTAGTGATGGAAGATGATCAGCCAGTGTCACTGAGGGGAGGGGGGGGGGAGGGGGGGTCAAGCTTAGTTAATTTAGTTTAGTTTAGTTAGTGATGGAAGATGATCAGACAGTGTGACTGAGGGGAGGGGGGGGGGGAGGGGGGGTCAAGCTTAGTTAATTTATTTAGTTTAGTTAGTGATGGAAGATGATCAGACAGTGTGACTGAGGGGAGGGGGGGGGGGATGGGGGGGTCAAGCTTAGTTAGTTTAGTTTAGTTTAGTTATTGATGGAAGATGATCAGCCAGTGTGACTGAGGGGATTGGGGGGGGGATGGGGGGTCAAGTTTAGTTAGTTTAGTTTAGTTTAGTTAGTGATGGAAGATGATCAGCCAGTGTGACTGAGGGGAGGGGGGGGATGGGGGGGTCAAGCTTAGTTAGTTTAGTTTAGTTTAGTTAGTGATGGAAGATGATCAGCCAGTGTGACTGAGGAGAGGGGAGGGGGATGGGGGGTCAAGCTTAGTTAGTTTAGTTTAGTTTAGTTAGTGATGGAAGATGATCAGCCAGTGTGACTGAGGGGAGGGGGGGGGAGATGGGGGGGGTCAACCTTAGTTAGTTTAGTTTAGTTTAGTTAGTGATGGAAGATGATCAGCCAGAGTGACTAAGGGGAGGGGGGGGATGGGGGGTCAAGCTTAGTTAGTTTAGTTTAGTTTAGTTAGTGATGGAGGATGATCAGCCAGAGTGACTGAGGGGAGGGGGGGTGGATGGGGGGGTCAAGCTTAGTTAATTTAGTTTAGTTTAGTTAGTGATGGATGATGATCAGCCAGTGTCACTGAGGGGAAAGGGGGGGGGGAGGGGGGGTCAAGCTTAGTTAGTTTAGTTTAGTTTAGTTAGTGATGGAGGATGATCAGCCAGAGTGACTGAGGGGAGGGGGGGGGGATGGGGGGGTCAAGCTTAGTTAGTTTAGTTTAGTTTAGTTAGTGATGGAGGATGATCAGCCAGAGTGACTGAGGGGAGGGGGGGGGGATGGGGGGGTCAAGCTTAGTTAGTTTAGTTTAGTTTAGTTAGTGATGGAAGATGATCAGCCAGAGTGACTGAGGGGAGGGGGGGGGGATGGGGGGGTCAAGCTTAGTTAGTTTAGTTTAGTTTAGTTAGTGATGGAAGATGATCAGCCAGTGTCACTGAGGGGAGGGGGGGGGGGATGGGGGGTCAAGCTTAGTTAGTTTAGTTTAGTTTAGTTAGTGATGGATGATGATCAGCCAGAGTGACTGAGGGGAGGGGGGGGGGATGGGGGGGTCAAGCTTAGTTAGTTTAGTTTAGTTTAGTTAGTGATGGAGGATGATCAGCCAGTGTGACTGAGGGGAGGGGGGGGGGGATGGGGGGTCAAGCTTAGTTAGTTTAGTTTAGTTTAGTTAGTGATGGAAGATGATCAGCCAGAGTGACTGAGGGGAGGGGGGGGGGATGGGGGGTCAAGCTAAGTTAGTTTAGTTTAGTTTAGTTAGTGATGGATGATGATCAGCCAGTGTCACTGAGGGGAGGGGGGGGGATGGGAGGTCAAGCTAAGTTAGTTTAGTTTAGTTTAGTTAGTGATGGATGATGATCAGCCAGTGTCACTGAGGGGAGGGGGGGGGATGGGAGGTCAAGCTTAGTTAGTTTAGTTTAGTTTAGTTAGTGATGGATGATGATCAGCCAGTGTGACTGAGGGGAGGGGGGGGGATGGGGGGGTCAAGCTTAGTTAGTTTAGTTTAGTTTAGTTAGTGATGGAAGATGATCAGCCAGAGTGACTAAGGGGAGGGGGGGGATGGGGGGTCAAGCTTAGTTAATTTAGTTTAGTTTAGTTAGTGATGGAAGATGATCAGCCAGTGTGACTAAGGGGAGGGGGGGGGGAGGGGGGGTCAAGCTTAGTTAATTTAGTTTAGTTTAGTTAGTGATGGAAGATGATCAGCCAGTGTGACTAAGGGGAGGGGGGGGGGATGGGGGGGTCAAGCTTAGTTAGTTTAGTTTAGTTTAGTTAGTGATGGAAGATGATCAGCCAGTGTGACTAAGGGGAGGGGGGGGGATGGGGGGGTCAAGCTTAGTTAGTTTAGTTTAGTTTAGTTAGTGATGGAAGATGATCAGCCAGTGTCACTGAGGGGAGGGGGGGGGGAGGGGGGGTCAAGCTTAGTTAATTTAGTTTAGTTTAGTTAGTGATGGAAGATGATCAGACAGTGTGACTGAGGGGAGGGGGGGGGGATGGGGGGGTCAAGCTTAGTTAGTTTAGTTTAGTTTAGTTAGTGATGGAAGATGATCAGCCAGTGTGACTGAGGGGATTGGGGGGGGGGATGGGGGGTCAAGTTTAGTTAGTTTAGTTTAGTTTAGTTAGTGATGGAAGATGATCAGCCAGTGTGACTGAGGGGAGGGGGGGGATGGGGGGGTCAAGCTTAGTTAGTTTAGTTTAGTTTAGTTAGTGATGGAAGATGATCAGCCAGTGTGACTGAGGAGAGGGGAGGGGGATGGGGGGTCAAGCTTAGTTAGTTTAGTTTAGTTTAGTTAGTGATGGAAGATGATCAGCCAGTGTGACTGAGGGGAGGGGGGGGGGATGGGGGGGTCAAGCTTAGTTAGTTTAGTTTAGTTTAGTTAGTGATGGAAGATGATCAGCCAGTGTGACTGAGGGGAGGGGGGGGGGGAGATGGGGGGGGTCAAGCTTAGTTAGTTTAGTTTAGTTTAGTTAGTGATGGAAGATGATCAGCCAGTGTGACTGAGGGGATGGGGGGGGGAGATGGGGGGGGTCAAGCTTAGTTAGTTTAGTTTAGTTTAGTTAGTGATGGAAGATGATCAGCCAGAGTGACTAAGGGGAGGGGGGGGATGGGGGGTCAAGCTTAGTTAGTTTAGTTTAGTTTAGTTAGTGATGGAAGATGATCAGCCAGTGTGACTGAGGGGAGGGGGGGGGGGATGGGGGGGTCAAGTTTAGTTAGTTTAGTTTAGTTTAGTTAGTGATGGATGATGATCAGCCAGTGTGACTGAGGGGAGGGGGGGGGGATGGGGGGGTCAAGCTTAGTTAGTTTAGTTTAGTTTAGTTAGTGATGGAAGATGATCAGCCAGAGTGACTAAGGGGAGGGGGGGGATGGGGGGTCAAGCTTAGTTAGTTTAGTTTAGTTTAGTTAGTGATGGAAGATGATCAGCCAGTGTGACTGAGGGGAGGGGGGGGGGGATGGGTGGGTCAAGCTTAGTTAGTTTAGTTTAGTTTAGTTAGTGATGGAAGATGATCAGCCAGAGTGACTAAGGGGAGGGGGAGGATGGGGGGGTCAAGCTTAGTTAGTTTAGTTTAGTTTAGTTAGTGATGGAGGATGATCAGCCAGTGTGACTGAGGGGAGGGGGGGGGGAGGGGGGGTCAAGCTTAGTTAATTTTGTTAAGTTTAGTTAGTGATGGAAGATGATCAGCCAGTGTGACTAAGGGGAGGGGGGGGGGGATGGGGGGTCAAGCTAAGTTAGTTTAGTTTAGTTTAGTTAGTGATGGAAGACGATCAGCCAGTGTGACTGAGGGGAGGGGGGGGGAGATGGGGGGGGTCAAGCTTAGTTAGTTTAGTTTAGTTTAGTTAGTGATGGATGATGATCAGCCAGTGTCACTGAGGGGAGGGGGAGGATGGGGGGGTCAAGCTTAGTTAGTTTAGTTTAGTTTAGTTAGTGATGGAGGATGATCAGCCAGTGTGACTGAGGGGAGGGGGGGGGGAGGGGGGGTCAAGCTTAGTTAATTTAGTTTAGTTTAGTTAGTGATGGAAGATGATCAGACAGTGTGACTGAGGGGAGGGGGGGGGGGGAGGGGGGGTCAAGCTTAGTTAATTTATTTAGTTTAGTTAGTGATGGAAGATGATCAGACAGTGTGACTGAGGGGAGGGGGGGGGGGGATGGGGGGGTCAAGCTTAGTTAGTTTAGTTTAGTTTAGTTAGTGATGGAAGATGATCAGCCAGTGTGACTGAGGGGATTGGGGGGGGGGGATGGGGGGTCAAGTTTAGTTAGTTTAGTTTAGTTTAGTTAGTGATGGAAGATGATCAGCCAGTGTGACTGAGGGGAGGGGGGGGATGGGGGGGTCAAGCTTAGTTAGTTTAGTTTAGTTTAGTTAGTGATGGAAGATGATCAGCCAGTGTGACTGAGGAGAGGGGAGGGGGATGGGGGGTCAAGCTTAGTTAGTTTAGTTTAGTTTAGTTAGTGATGGAAGATGATCAGCCAGTGTGACTGAGGGGAGGGGGGGGGGATGGGGGGGTCAAGCTTAGTTAGTTTAGTTTAGTTTAGTTAGTGATGGAAGATGATCAGCCAGTGTGACTGAGGAGAGGGGAGGGGGATGGGGGGTCAAGCTTAGTTAGTTTAGTTTAGTTTAGTTAGTGATGGAAGATGATCAGCCAGAGTGACTGAGGGGAGGGTGGGGGGATGGGGGGTCAAGCTAAGTTAGTTTAGTTTAGTTTAGTTAGTGATGGATGATGATCAGCCAGTGTCACTGAGGGGAGGGGGGGGGGATGGGGGGTCAAGCTTAGTTAGTTTAGTTTAGTTTAGTTAGTGATGGATGATGATCAGCCAGTGTGACTGAGGGGAGGGGGGGGGATGGGGGGTCAAGCTTAGTTGATTTAGTTTAGTTTAGTTAGTGATGGATGATGATCAGCCAGTGTGACTGAGGGGAGGGGGGGGATGGGGGGGTCAAGCTTAGTTAGTTTAGTTTAGTTTAGTTAGTGATGGATGATGATGAGCCAGTGTCACTGAGGGGGGGGGGGATGGGGGGGTCAAGCTTAGTTAGTTTAGTTTAGTTTAGTTAGTGATGGAAGATGATCAGCCAGAGTGACTGAGGGGAGGGGGGGGGGGGATGGGGGGTCAAGCTTAGTTAGTTTAGTTTAGTTTAGTTAGTGATGGAAGATGATCAGCCAGAGTGACTGAGGGGAGGGGGGGGGGATGGGGGGTCAAGCTAAGTTAGTTTAGTTTAGTTTAGTTAGTGATGGATGATGATCAGCCAGTGTCACTGAGGGGAGGGGGAGGATGGGGGGGTCAAGCTTAGTTAGTTTAGTTTAGTTTAGTTAGTGATGGAGGATGATCAGCCAGTGTGACTGAGGGGAGGGGGGGGGGAGGGGGGGTCAAGCTTAGTTAATTTTGTTAAGTTTAGTTAGTGATGGAAGATGATCAGCCAGTGTGACTAAGGGGAGGGGGGGGGGATGGGGGGTCAAGCTAAGTTAGTTTAGTTTAGTTTAGTTAGTGATGGAAGATGATCAGCCAGTGTGACTGAGGGGAGGGGGGGGGGAGATGGGGGGGGTCAAGCTTAGTTAGTTTAGTTTAGTTTAGTTAGTGATGGAAGATGATCAGCCAGTGTGACTGAAGGGATGGGGGGGGGAGATGGGGGGGGTCAAGCTTAGTTAGTTTAGTTTAGTTTAGTTAGTGATGGAAGATGATCAGCCAGAGTGACTAAGGGGAGGGGGGGGATGGGGGGTCAAGCTTAGTTAGTTTAGTTTAGTTTAGTTAGTGATGGAAGATGATCAGCCAGTGTGACTGAGGGGAGGGGGGGGGGATGGGGGGGTCAAGCTTAGTTAGTTTAGTTTAGTTTAGTTAGTGATGGAAGATGATCAGCCAGAGTGACTAAGGGGAGGGGGGGGATGGGGGGGTCAAGCTTAGTTAGTTTAGTTTAGTTTAGTTAGTGATCGAGGATGATCAGCCAGTGTGACTGAGGGGAGGGGGGGTGGGAGGGGGGGTCAAGCTTAGTTAATTTAGTTTAGTTTAGTTAGTGATGGAAGATGATCAGCCAGTGTGACTAAGGGGAGGGGGGGGGGAGGGGGGGTCAAGCTTAGTTAATTTAGTTTAGTTTAGTTAGTGATGGAAGATGATCAGCCAGTGTGACTAAGGGGAGGGGGGGGGGATGGGGGGGTCAAGCTTAGTTAGTTTAGTTTAGTTTAGTTAGTGATGGAAGATGATCAGCCAGTGTGACTAAGGGGAGGGGGGGGGATGGGGGGGTCAAGCTTAGTTAGTTTAGTTTAGTTTAGTTAGTGATGGAAGATGATCAGCCAGTGTCACTGAGGGGAGGGGGGGGGGAGGGGGGGTCAAGCTTAGTTAATTTAGTTTAGTTTAGTTAGTGATGGAAGATGATCAGACAGTGTGACTGAGGGGAGGGGGGGGGGGGGAGGGGGGGTCAAGCTTAGTTAATTTATTTAGTTTAGTTAGTGATGGAAGATGATCAGACAGTGTGACTGAGGGGAGGGGGGGGGGGGATGGGGGGGTCAAGCTTAGTTAGTTTAGTTTAGTTTAGTTAGTGATGGAAGATGATCAGCCAGTGTGACTGAGGGGATTGGGGGGGGATGGGGGGTCAAGTTTAGTTAGTTTAGTTTAGTTTAGTTAGTGATGGAAGATGATCAGCCAGTGTGACTGAGGGGAGGGGGGGGATGGGGGGGTCAAGCTTAGTTAGTTTAGTTTAGTTTAGTTAGTGATGGAAGATGATCAGCCAGTGTGACTGAGGAGAGGGGAGGGGGATGGGGGGTCAAGCTTAGTTAGTTTAGTTTAGTTTAGTTAGTGATGGAAGATGATCAGCCAGTGTGACTGAGGGGAGGGGGGGGGAGATGGGGGGGGTCAACCTTAGTTAGTTTAGTTTAGTTTAGTTAGTGATGGAAGATGATCAGCCAGAGTGACTAAGGGGAGGGGGGGGATGGGGGGTCAAGCTTAGTTAGTTTAGTTTAGTTTAGTTAGTGATGGAAGATGATCAGCCAGTGTGACTGAGGGGAGGGGGGGGGATGGGGGGGTCAAGCTTAGTTAGTTTAGTTTAGTTTAGTTTAGTTTAGTTAGTGATGGAAGATGATCAGCCAGAGTGACTAAGGGGAGGGGGGGGATGGGGGGGTCAAGCTTAGTTAGTTTAGCTAAGTTTAGTTAGTGATGGAGGATGATCAGCCAGTGTGACTGAGGGGAGGGGGGGGGGAGGGGGGGTCAAGCTTAGTTAATTTAGTTTAGTTTTGTTAGTGATGGAAGATGATCAGCCAGTGTGACTAAGGGGAGGGGGGGGGGATGGGGGGTCAAGCTAAGTTAGTTTAGTTTAGTTTAGTTAGTGATGGAAGATGATCAGCCAGTGTGACTGAGGGGAGGGGGGGGGAGATGGGGGGGGTCAAGCTTAGTTAGTTTAGTTTAGTTTAGTTAGTGATGGAAGATGATCAGCCAGAGTGACTGAGGGGAGGGGGGGGGAGATGGGGGGGGCCAAGCTTAGTTAGTTTAGTTTAGTTTAGTTAGTGATGGAAGATGATCAGCCAGAGTGACTAAGGGGAGGGGGGGGATGGGGGGTCAAGCTTAGTTAGTTTAGTTTAGTTTAGTTAGTGATGGAAGATGATCAGCCAGTGTGACTGAGGGGAGGGGGGGGGGATGGGGGGGTCAAGCTTAGTTAGTTTAGTTTAGTTTAGTTAGTGATGGAAGATGATCAGCCAGAGTGACTAAGGGGAGGGGGGGGATGGGGGGTCAAGCTTAGTTAGTTTAGTTTAGTTTAGTTAGTGATGGAAGATGATCAGCCAGTGTGACTGAGGGGAGGGGGGGGGGATGGGGGGGTCAAGTTTAGTTAGTTTAGTTTAGTTTAGTTAGTGATGGATGATGATCAGCCAGTGTGACTGAGGGGAGGGGGGGGGGATGGGGGGGTCAAGCTTAGTTAGTTTAGTTTAGTTTAGTTAGTGATGGATGATGATCAGCCAGTGTGACTGAGGGGAGGGGGGGGGATGGGGGGTCAAGCTTAGTTGATTTAGTTTAGTTTAGTTAGTGATGGATGATGATCAGCCAGTGTGACTGAGGGGAGGGGGGGGATGGGGGGGTCAAGCTTAGTTAGTTTAGTTTAGTTTAGTTAGTGATGGATGATGATCAGCCAGTGTCACTGAGGGGGGGGGGGGGGATGGGGGGTCAAGCTTAGTTAGTTTAGTTTAGTTTAGTTAGTGATGGAAGATGATCAGCCAGTGTGACTGAGGGGAGGGGGGGGGGGATGGGGGGGTCAAGCTTAGTTAGTTTAGTTTAGTTTAGTTAGTGATGGAAGATGATCAGCCAGAGTGACTAAGGGGAGGGGGGGGATGGGGGGGTCAAGCTTAGTTAGTTTAGTTTAGTTTAGTTAGTGATCGAGGATGATCAGCCAGTGTGACTGAGGGGAGGGGGGGGGGAGGGGGGGTCAAGCTTAGTTAGTTTAGTTTAGTTTAGTTAGTGATGGAAGATGATCAGCCAGAGTGACTAAGGGGAGGGGGAGGATGGGGGGGTCAAGCTTAGTTAGTTTAGTTTAGTTTAGTTAGTGATGGAAGATGATCAGCCAGTGTGACTGAGGGGAGGGGGGGGGAGATGGGGGGGGTCAAGCTTAGTTAGTTTAGTTTAGTTTAGTTAGTGATGGAAGATGATCAGCCAGTGTGACTGAGGGGAGGGGGGGGGAAATGGGGGGGGTGAAGCTTAGTTAGTTTAGTTTAGTTTAGTTAGTGATGGAAGATGATCAGCCAGAGTGACTAAGGGGAGGGGGGGGATGGGGGGTCAAGCTTAGTTAGTTTAGTTTAGTTTAGTTAGTGATGGAAGATGATCAGCCAGTGTGACTGAGGGGAGGGGGGGGGGATGGGGGGGTCAAGCTTAGTTAGTTTAGTTTAGTTTAGTTAGTGATGGAAGATGATCAGCCAGAGTGACTAAGGGGAGGGGGGGGATGGGGGGGTCAAGCTTAGTTAGTTTAGTTTAGTTTAGTTAGTGATCGAGGATGATCAGCCAGTGTGACTGAGGGGAGGGGGGGGGGGAGGGGGGGTCAAGCTTAGTTAATTTAGTTTAGTTTAGTTAGTGATGGAAGATGATCAGCCAGTGTGACTAAGGGGAGGGGGGGGGGAGGGGGGGTCAAGCTTAGTTAATTTAGTTTAGTTTAGTTAGTGATGGAAGATGATCAGCCAGTGTGACTAAGGGGAGGGGGGGGGATGGGGGGGTCAAGCTTAGTTAGTTTAGTTTAGTTTAGTTAGTGATGGAAGATGATCAGCCAGTGTGACTGAGGGGAGGGGGGGGGATGGGGGGGTCAAGCTTAGTTAGTTTAGTTTAGTTTAGTTAGTGATGGAAGATGATCAGCCAGTGTCACTGAGGGGAGGGGGGGGGGAGGGGGGGTCAAGCTTAGTTAATTTAGTTTAGTTTAGTTAGTGATGGAAGATGATCAGACAGTGTGACTGAGGGGAGGGGGGGGGGGAGGGGGGGTCAAGCTTAGTTAATTTATTTAGTTTAGTTAGTGATGGAAGATGATCAGACAGTGTGACTGAGGGGAGGGGGGGGGGGATGGGGGGGTCAAGCTTAGTTAGTTTAGTTTAGTTTAGTTAGTGATGGAAGATGATCAGCCAGTGTGACTGAGGGGATTGGGGGGGGGGATGGGGGGTCAAGTTTAGTTAGTTTAGTTTAGTTTAGTTAGTGATGGAAGATGATCAGCCAGTGTGACTGAGGGGAGGGGGGGGATGGGGGGGTCAAGCTTAGTTAGTTTAGTTTAGTTTAGTTAGTGATTGAAGATGATCAGCCAGTGTGACTGAGGAGAGGGGAGGGGGATGGGGGGTCAAGCTTAGTTAGTTTAGTTTAGTTTAGTTAGTGATGGAAGATGATCAGCCAGTGTGACTGAGGGGAGGGGGGGGGGATGGGGGTGTCAAGCTTAGTTAGTTTAGTTTAGTTTAGTTAGTGATGGAAGATGATCAGCCAGTGTGACTGAGGAGAGGGGAGGGGCATGGGGGGTCAAGCTTAGTTAGTTTAGTTTAGTTTAGTTAGTGATGGAAGATGATCAGCCAGAGTGACTGAGGGGAGGGGGGGGGGGATGGGGGGTCAAGCTAAGTTAGTTTAGTTTAGTTTAGTTAGTGATGGATGATGATCAGCCAGTGTCACTGAGGGGAGGGGGGGGGGGATGGGGGGTCAAGCTTAGTTAGTTTAGTTTAGTTTAGTTAGTGATGGATGATGATCAGCCAGTGTGACTGAGGGGAGGGGGGGGGATGGGGGGTCAAGCTTAGTTGATTTAGTTTAGTTTAGTTAGTGATGGATGATGATCAGCCAGTGTGACTGAGGGGAGGGGGGGGATGGGGGGGTCAAGCTTAGTTAGTTTAGTTTAGTTTAGTTAGTGATGGATGATGATCAGCCAGTGTCACTGAGGGGGGGGGGGGGATGGGGGGGTCAAGCTTAGTTAGTTTAGTTTAGTTTAGTTAGTGATGGAAGATGATCAGCCAGAGTGACTGAGGGGAGGGGGGGGGGGGATGGGGGGTCAAGCTTAGTTAGTTTAGTTTAGTTTAGTTAGTGATGGAAGATGATCAGCCAGAGTGACTGAGGGGAGGGGGGGGGGGATGGGGGGTCAAGCTAAGTTAGTTTAGTTTAGTTTAGTTAGTGATGGATGATGATCAGCCAGTGTCACTGAGGGGAGGGGGGGGGATGGGAGGTCAAGCTAAGTTAGTTTAGTTTAGTTTAGTTAGTGATGGATGATGATCAGCCAGTGTCACTGAGGGGAGGGGGGGGGATGGGAGGTCAAGCTTAGTTAGTTTAGTTTAGTTTAGTTAGTGATGGATGATGATCAGCCAGTGTGACTGAGGGGAGGGGGGGGGGAGGGGGGGTCAAGCTTAGTTAGTTTAGTTTAGTTTAGTTAGTGATGGAGGATGATCAGCCAGTGTGACTGAGGGGAGGGGGGGGGAGATGGGGGGGGTCAAGCTTAGTTAGTTTAGTTTAGTTTAGTTAGTGATGGAAGATGATCAGCCAGAGTGACTAAGGGGAGGGGGGGGATGGGGGGTCAAGCTTAGTTAGTTTAGTTTAGTTTAGTTAGTGATTGAAGATGATCAGCCAGTGTGACTGAGGGGAGGGGGGGGGGATGGGGGGGTCAAGCTTAGTTAGTTTAGTTTAGTTTAGTTAGTGATGGAAGATGATCAGCCAGTGTGACTGAGGGGAGGGGGAGGGGATGGGGGGGTCAAGCTTAGTTAGTTTAGTTTAGTTTAGTTAGTGATGGAAGATGATCAGCCAGTGTGACTGAGGGGAGGGGGGGGGATGGGGGGGTCAAGCTTAGTTAGTTTAGTTTAGTTTAGTTAGTGATGGAAGATGATCAGCCAGTGTGATTGAGGGGAGGGGGGGGGATGGGGGGGTCAAGCTTAGTTAGTTTAGTTTAGTTTAGTTAGTGATGGAAGATGATCAGCCAGTGTCACTGAGGGGAGGGGGGGAAGGGATGGGGGGGTCAAGCTTAGTTAGTTTAGTTTAGTTTAGTTAGTGATGGAAGATGATCAGCCAGTGTGACTGAGGGGAGGGGGGGGATGGGCGGTCAAGCTTAGTTAGTTTAGTTTAGTTTAGTTAGTGATGGATGATGATCAGCCAGAGTGACTAAGGGGAGGGGGGGGATGGGGGGGTCAAGCTTAGTTAGTTTAGTTTAGTTTAGTTAGTGATGGAAGATGATCAGCCAGTGTGACTGAGGGGAGGGGGGGGGAGATGGGGGGGGTCAAGCTTAGTTAGTTTAGTTTAGTTTAGTTAGTGATGGAAGATGATCAGCCAGTGTGACTAAGGGGAGGGGGGGGGGGATGGGGGGTCAAGCTAAGTTAGTTTAGTTTAGTTTAGTTAGTGATGGAAGATGATCAGCCAGTGTGACTGAGGGGAGGGGGGGGAGATGGGGGGGGTCAAGCTTAGTTAGTTTAGTTTAGTTTAGTTAGTGACGGAAGATGATCAGCCAGAGTGACTGAGGGGAGGGGGGGGGAGATGGGGGGGGTCAAGCTTAGTTAGTTTAGTTTAGTTTAGTTAGTGATGGAAGATGATCAGCCAGAGTGACTGAGGGGAGGGGGGGGGAGGGGGGGTCAAGCTTAGTTAGTTTAGTTTAGTTTAGTTAGTGATGGAAGATGATCAGCCAGTGTGACTGAGGGGAGGGGGGGGATGGGGGGGTCAAGCTTAGTTAGTTTAGTTTAGTTTAGTTAGTGATGGATGATGATCAGCCAGTGTGACTGAGGGGAGGGGGGGGGATGGGGGGTCAAGCTTAGTTAGTTTAGTTTAGTTTAGTTAGTGATGGAAGATGATCAGCCAGAGTGACTGAGGGGAGGGGAGGGGGATGGGGGGTCAAGCTTAGTTAGTTTAGTTTAGTTTAGTTAGTGATGGAATATGATCAGCCAGTGTGACTGAGGGGAGGGGGGGGATGGGGGGGTCAAGCTTAGTTAGTTTAGTTTAGTTTAGTTAGTGATGGATGATGATCAGCCAGTGTGACTGAGGGGAGGGGGGGGGGATGGGGGGGTCAAGCTTAGTTAGTTTAGTTTAGTTTAGTTAGTGATGGAAGATGATCAGCCAGAGTGACTGAGGGGAGGGGGGGGGGGATGGGGGGGTCAAGCTTAGTTAGTTTAGTTTAGTTTAGTTAGTGATGGATGATGATCAGCCAGTGTGACTGAGGGGAGGGGGGGGGGATGGGGGGGTCAAGCTTAGTTAGTTTAGTTTAGTTTAGTTAGTGATGGAAGATGATCAGCCAGAGTGACTAAGGGGAGGGGGGGGATGGGGGGGTCAAGCTTAGTTAGTTTAGTTTAGTTTAGTTAGTGATGGAAGATGATCAGCCAGTGTGACTGAGGGGAGGGGGAGGGGATGGGGGGGTCAAGCTTAGTTAGTTTAGTTTAGTTTAGTTAGTGATGGAAGATGATCAGCCAGTGTGACTGAGGGGAGGGGGGGGATGGGGGGTCAAGCTTAGTTAGTTTAGTTTAGTTTAGTTAGTGATGGAAGATGATCAGCCAGTGTGACTGAGGGGAGGGGGGGGGGATGGGGGGGTCAAGCTTAGTTAGTTTAGTTTAGTTTAGTTAGTGATGGAAGATGATCAGCCAGAGTGACTAAGGGGAGGGGGGGGATGGGGGGTCAAGCTAAGTTAGTTTAGTTTAGTTTAGTTAGTGATGGAAGATGATCAGCCAGTGTGACTGAGGGGAGGGGGGGGGGATGGGGGGGTCAAGCTTAGTTAGTTTAGTTTAGTTTAGTTAGTGATGGAAGATGATCAGCCAGAGTGACTAAGGGGAGGGGGGGGATGGGGGGGTCAAGCTTAGTTAGTTTAGTTTAGTTTAGTTAGTGATGGAGGATGATCAGCCAGTGTGACTGAGGGGAGGGGGGGGGGAGGGGGGGTCAAGCTTAGTTAATTTAGTTTAGTTTAGTTAGTGATGGAAGATGATCAGCCAGTGTGACTAAGGGGAGGGGGGGGGGGATGGGGGGTCAAGCTAAGTTAGTTTAGTTTAGTTTAGTTAGTGATGGAAGATGATCAGCCAGTGTGACTGAGGGGAGGGGGGGGGGAGATGGGGGGGGTCAAGCTTAGTTAGTTTAGTTTAGTTTAGTTAGTGATGGAAGATGATCAGCCAGAGTGACTGAGGGGAGGGGGGGGGAGATGGGGGGGGTCAAGCTTAGTTAGTTTAGTTTAGTTTAGTTAGTGATGGAAGATGATCAGCCAGAGTGACTAAGGGGAGGGGGGGGATGGGGGGTCAAGCTTAGTTAGTTTAGTTTAGTTTAGTTAGTGATGGAAGATGATCAGCCAGTGTGACTGAGGGGAGGGGGGGGGGATGGGGGGGTCAAGCTTAGTTAGTTTAGTTTAGTTTAGTTAGTGATGGAAGATGATCAGCCAGAGTGACTAAGGGGAGGGCGGGGATGGGGGGTCAAGCTTAGTTAGTTTAGTTTAGTTTAGTTAGTGATGGAAGATGATCGGCCAGTGTGACTGAGGGGAGGGGGGGGGGATGGGGGGGTCAAGCTTAGTTAGTTTAGTTTAGTTTAGTTAGTGATGGAAGATGATCAGCCAGTGTGACTGAGGGGAGGGGGGGGGGGGGATGGGGGGGTCAAGCTTAGTTAGTTTAGTTTAGTTTAGTTAGTGATGGAAGATGATCAGCCAGAGTGACTGAGGGGAGGGGGGGGGGATGGGGGGGTCAAGCTTAGTTAGTTTAGTTTAGTTTATTTAGTGATGGATGATGATCAGCCAGTGTGACTGAGGGAAGGGGGGGGGATGGGGGGGTCAAGCTTAGTTAGTTTAGTTTAGTTTAGTTAGTGATGGAAGATGATCAGCCAGAGTGACTAAGGGGAGGGGGGGGATGGGGGGTCAAGCTTAGTTAGTTTAGTTTAGTTTAGTTAGTGATGGAAGATGATCAGCCAGTGTGACTGAGGGGAGGGGGGGGGGGATGGGGGGGTCAAGCTTAGTTAGTTTAGTTTAGTTTAGTTTAGTTTAGTTAGTGATGGAAGATGATCAGCCAGAGTGACTAAGGGGAGGGGGGGGATGGGGGGGTCAAGCTTAGTTAGTTTAGTTTAGTTTAGTTAGTGATGGAGGATGATCAGTGTGACTGAGGGGAGGGGGGGGGGAGGGGGGGTCAAGCTTAGTTAATTTATTTTAGTTTAGTTAGTGATGGAAGATGATCAGCCAGTGTGACTAAGGGGAGGGGGGGGGGATGGGGGGTCAAGCTAAGTTAGTTTAGTTTAGTTTAGTTAGTGATGGAAGATGATCAGCCAGTGTGACTGAGGGGAGGGGGGGGGGAGATGGGGGGGGTCAAGCTTAGTTAGTTTAGTTTAGTTTAGTTAGTGATGGAAGATGATCAGCCAGAGTGACTGAGGGGAGGGGGGGGGAGATGGGGGGGGCCAAGCTTAGTTAGTTTAGTTTAGTTTAGTTAGTGATGGAAGATGATCAGCCAGAGTGACTAAGGGGAGGGGGGGGATGGGGGGTCAAGCTTAGTTAGTTTAGTTTAGTTTAGTTAGTGATGGAAGATGATCAGCCAGTGTGACTGAGGGGAGGGGGGGGGGGGATGGGGGGTCAAGCTTAGTTAGTTTAGTTTAGTTTAGTTAGTGATGGAAGATGATCAGCCAGAGTGACTGAGGGGAGGGGGGGGGGATGGGGGGTCAAGCTAAGTTAGTTTAGTTTAGTTTAGTTAGTGATGGATGATGATCAGCCAGTGTCACTGAGGGGAGGGGGGGGGGATGGGGGGTCAAGCTTAGTTAGTTTAGTTTAGTTTAGTTAGTGATGGATGAAGATCAGCCAGTGTGACTGAGGGGAGGGGGGGGGATGGGGGGTCAAGCTTAGTTGATTTAGTTTAGTTTAGTTAGTGATGGATGATGATCAGCCAGTGTGACTGAGGGGAGGGGGGGGATGGGGGGGTCAAGCTTAGTTAGTTTAGTTTAGTTTAGTTAGTGATGGATGATGATCAGCCAGTGTCACTGAGGGGGGGGGGGGATGGGGGGGTCAAGCTTAGTTAGTTTAGTTTAGTTTAGTTAGTGATGGAAGATGATCAGGCAGAGTGACTGAGGGGAGGGGGGGGGGGATGGGGGGTCAAGCTTAGTTAGTTTAGTTTAGTTTAGTTAGTGATGGAAGATGATCAGCCAGAGTGACTGAGGGGAGGGGGGGGGGATGGGGGGTCAAGCTAAGTTAGTTTAGTTTAGTTTAGTTAGTGATGGATGATGATCAGCCAGTGTCACTGAGGGGAGGGGGAGGATGGGGGGGTCAAGCTTAGTTAGTTTAGTTTAGTTTAGTTAGTGATGGAGGATGATCAGCCAGTGTGACTGAGGGGAGGGGGGGGGGGAGGGGGGGTCAAGCTTAGTTAATTTTGTTAAGTTTAGTTAGTGATGGAAGATGATCAGCCAGTGTGACTAAGGGGAGGGGGGGGGGATGGGGGGTCAAGCTAAGTTAGTTTAGTTTAGTTTAGTTAGTGATGGAAGATGATCAGCCAGTGTGACTGAGGGGAGGGGGGGGGGAGATGGGGGGGGTCAAGCTTAGTTAGTTTAGTTTAGTTTAGTTAGTGATGGAAGATGATCAGCCAGTGTGACTGAGGGGATGGGGGGGGGAGATGGGGGGGGTCAAGCTTAGTTAGTTTAGTTTAGTTTAGTTAGTGATGGAAGATGATCAGCCAGAGTGACTAAGGGGAGGGGGGGGATGGGGGGTCAAGCTTAGTTAGTTTAGTTTAGTTTAGTTAGTGATGGAAGATGATCAGCCAGTGTGACTGAGGGGAGGGGGGGGGGATGGGGGGGTCAAGCTTAGTTAGTTTAGTTTAGTTTAGTTAGTGATGGAAGATGATCAGCCAGAGTGACTGGGGGAGGGGGGGGGGATGGGGGGGTCAAGCTTAGTTAGTTTAGTTTAGTTTAGTTAGTGATGGAAGATGATCAGCCAGTGTGACTAAGGGGAGGGGGGGGGGGAGGGGGGGTCAAGCTTAGTTAATTTAGTTTAGTTTAGTTAGTGATGGAAGATGATCAGCCAGTGTGACTAAGGGGAGGGGGGGGGGAGGGGGGGTCAAGCTTAGTTAATTTAGTTTAGTTTAGTTAGTGATGGAAGATGATCAGCCAGTGTGACTAAGGGGAGGGGGGGGGGATGGGGGGGTCAAGCTTAGTTAGTTTAGTTTAGTTTAGTTAGTGATGGAAGATGATCAGCCAGTGTGACTGAGGGGAGGGGGGGGGATGGGGGGGTCAAGCTTAGTTAGTTTAGTTTAGTTTAGTTAGTGATGGAAGATGATCAGCCAGTGTCACTGAGGGGAGGGGGGGGGGAGGGGGGGTCAAGCTTAGTTAATTTAGTTTAGTTTAGTTAGTGATGGAAGATGATCAGACAGTGTGACTGAGGGGAGGGGGGGGGGGGAGGGGGGGTCAAGCTTAGTTAATTTATTTAGTTTAGTTAGTGATGGAAGATGATCAGACAGTGTGACTGAGGGGAGGGGGGGGGGATGGGGGGGTCAAGCTTAGTTAGTTTAGTTTAGTTTAGTTAGTGATGGAAGATGATCAGCCAGTGTGACTGAGGGGATTGGGGGGGGGATGGGGGGTCAAGTTTAGTTAGTTTAGTTTAGTTTAGTTAGTGATGGAAGATGATCAGCCAGTGTGACTGAGGGGAGGGGGGGGATGGGGGGGTCAAGCTTAGTTAGTTTAGTTTAGTTTAGTTAGTGATGGAAGATGATCAGCCAGTGTGACTGAGGAGAGGGGAGGGGGATGGGGGGTCAAGCTTAGTTAGTTTAGTTTAGTTTAGTTAGTGATGGAAGATGATCAGCCAGTGTGACTGAGGGGAGGGGGGGGGGAGATGGGGGGGGTCAACCTTAGTTAGTTTAGTTTAGTTTAGTTAGTGATGGAAGATGATCAGCCAGAGTGACTAAGGGGAGGGGGGGGATGGTGGTCAAGCTTAGTTAGTTTAGTTTAGTTTAGTTAGTGATGGAAGATGATCAGCCAGTGTGACTGAGGGGAGGGGGGGGGGATGGGGGGGTCAAGCTTAGTTAGTTTAGTTTAGTTTAGTTTAGTTTAGTTAGTGATGGAAGATGATCAGCCAGAGTGACTAAGGGGAGGGGGGGGCTGGGGGGGTCAAGCTTAGTTAGTTTAGTTTAGTTTAGTTAGTGATGGAGGATGATCAGCCAGTGTGACTGAGGGGAGGGGGGGGGGAGGGGGGGTCAAGCTTAGTTAATTTAGTTTAGTTTAGTTAGTGATGGAAGATGATCAGCCAGTGTGACTAAGGGGAGGGGGGGGGGGATGGGGGGTCAAGCTAAGTTAGTTTAGTTTAGTTTAGTTAGTGATGGAAGATGATCAGCCAGTGTGACTGAGGGGAGGGGGGGGGAGATGGGGGGGGTCAAGCTTAGTTAGTTTAGTTTAGTTTAGTTAGTGATGGAAGATGATCAGCCAGAGTGACTGAGGGGAGGGGGGGGGAGATGGGGGGGGCCAAGCTTAGTTAGTTTAGTTTAGTTTAGTTAGTGATGGAAGATGATCAGCCAGAGTGACTAAGGGGAGGG
The DNA here is from genome assembly GCA_025617555.3 of Puccinia polysora. NCBI lineage: Eukaryota > Fungi > Basidiomycota > Pucciniomycetes > Pucciniales > Pucciniaceae > Puccinia > Puccinia polysora. The sequence goes on along the minus strand of CM062622.1, from coordinate 37,805,939 downwards.
GGGGGATGGGGGGTCAAGCTTAGTTAGTTTAGTTTAGTTTAGTTAGTGATGGAAGATGATCAGCCAGTGTGACTGAGGGGAGGGGGGGGGGATGGGGGGGTCAAGCTTAGTTAGTTTAGTTTAGTTTAGTTAGTGATGGAAGATGATCAGCCAGAGTGACTAAGGGGAGGGGGGGGATGGGGGGTCAAGCTTAGTTAGTTTAGTTTAGTTTAGTTAGTGATGGAAGATGATCAGCCAGTGTGACTGAGGGGAGGGGGGGGGGATGGGGGGGTCAAGTTTAGTTAGTTTAGTTTAGTTTAGTTAGTGATGGATGATGATCAGCCAGTGTGACTGAGGGGAGGGGGGGGGGATGGGGGGGTCAAGCTTAGTTAGTTTAGTTTAGTTTAGTTAGTGATGGAAGATGATCAGCCAGAGTGACTAAGGGGAGGGGGGGGATGGGGGGGTCAAGCTTAGTTAGTTTAGTTTAGTTTAGTTAGTGATGGAGGATGATCAGCCAGTGTGACTGAGGGGAGGGGGGGGGGAGGGGGGGTCAAGCTTAGTTAATTTAGTTTAGTTTAGTTAGTGATGGAAGATGATCAGCCAGTGTGACTAAGGGGAGGGGGGGGGGATGGGGGGTCAAGCTAAGTTAGTTTAGTTTAGTTTAGTTAGTGATGGAAGATGATCAGCCAGTGTGACTGAGGGGAGGGGGGGGGAGATGGGGGGGGTCAAGCTTAGTTAGTTTAGTTTAGTTTAGTTAGTGATGGAAGATGATCAGCCAGAGTGACTGAGGGGAGGGGGGGGGGAGATGGGGGGGGCCAAGCTTAGTTAGTTTAGTTTAGTTTAGTTAGTGATGGAAGATGATCAGCCAGAGTGACTAAGGGGAGGGGGGGGGATGGGGGGTCAAGCTTAGTTCGTTTAGTTTAGTTTAGTTAGTGATGGAAGATGATCAGCCAGTGTGACTGAGGGGAGGGGGGGGGGATGGGGGGGTCAAGCTTAGTTAGTTTAGTTTAGTTTAGTTAGTGATGGAAGATGATCAGCCAGAGTGACTAAGGGGAGGGGGGGGGATGGGGGGTCAAGCTTAGTTAGTTTAGTTTAGTTTAGTTAGTGATGGAAGATGATCAGCCAGTGTGACTGAGGGGAGGGGGGGGGATGGGGGGGTCAAGTTTAGTTAGTTTAGTTTAGTTTAGTTAGTGATGGATGATGATCAGCCAGTGTGACTGAGGGGAGGGGGGGGGGATGGGGGGGTCAAGCTTAGTTAGTTTAGTTTAGTTTAGTTAGTGATGGAAGATGATCAGCCAGAGTGACTAAGGGGAGGGGGGGGGATGGGGGGTCAAGCTTAGTTAGTTTAGTTTAGTTTAGTTAGTGATGGAAGATGATCAGCCAGAGTGACTGAGGGGAGGGGGGGGGATGGGGGGTCAAGCTAAGTTAGTTTAGTTTAGTTTAGTTAGTTATGGATGATGATCAGCCAGTGTCACTGAGGGGAGGGGGGGGGGATGGGGGGTCAAGCTTAGTTAGTTTAGTTTAGTTTAGTTAGTGATGGATGAAGATCAGCCAGTGTGACTGAGGGGAGGGGGGGGGATGGGGGGTCAAGCTTAGTTGATTTAGTTTAGTTTAGTTAGTGATGGATGATGATCAGCCAGTGTGACTGAGGGGAGGGGGGGGATGGGGGGGTCAAGCTTAGTTAGTTTAGTTTAGTTTAGTTAGTGATGGATGATGATCAGCCAGTGTCACTGAGGGGGGGGGGGATGGGGGGGTCAAGCTTAGTTAGTTTAGTTTAGTTTAGTTAGTGATGGAAGATGATCAGCCAGAGTGACTGAGGGGAGGGGGGGGGAGATGGGGGGGGCCAAGCTTAGTTAGTTTAGTTTAGTTTAGTTAGTGATGGAAGATGATCAGACAGTGTGACTGAGGGGAGGGGGGGGGGGGAGGGGGGGTCAAGCTTAGTTAATTTATTTAGTTTAGTTAGTGATGGAAGATGATCAGACAGTGTGACTGAGGGGAGGGGGGGGGGATGGGGGGGTCAAGCTTAGTTAGTTTAGTTTAGTTTAGTTAGTGATGGAAGATGATCAGCCAGTGTGACTGAGGGGATTGGGGGGGGGATGGGGGGTCAAGTTTAGTTAGTTTAGTTTAGTTTAGTTAGTGATGGAAGATGATCAGCCAGTGTGACTGAGGGGAGGGGGGGGATGGGGGGGTCAAGCTTAGTTAGTTTAGTTTAGTTTAGTTAGTGATGGAAGATGATCAGCCAGTGTGACTGAGGAGAGGGGAGGGGGATGGGGGGTCAAGCTTAGTTAGTTTAGTTTAGTTTAGTTAGTGATGGAAGATGATCAGCCAGTGTGACTGAGGGGAGGGGGGGGGAGATGGGGGGGGTCAACCTTAGTTAGTTTAGTTTAGTTTAGTTAGTGATGGAAGATGATCAGCCAGAGTGACTAAGGGGAGGGGGGGGATGGTGGTCAAGCTTAGTTAGTTTAGTTTAGTTTAGTTAGTGATGGAAGATGATCAGCCAGTGTGACTGAGGGGAGGGGGGGGGGATGGGGGGGTCAAGCTTAGTTAGTTTAGTTTAGTTTAGTTTAGTTTAGTTAGTGATGGAAGATGATCAGCCAGAGTGACTAAGGGGAGGGGGGGGGCTGGGGGGGTCAAGCTTAGTTAGTTTAGTTTAGTTTAGTTAGTGATGGAGGATGATCAGCCAGTGTGACTGAGGGGAGGGGGGGGGGAGGGGGGGTCAAGCTTAGTTAATTTAGTTTAGTTTAGTTAGTGATGGAAGATGATCAGCCAGTGTGACTAAGGGGAGGGGGGGGGGATGGGGGGTCAAGCTAAGTTAGTTTAGTTTAGTTTAGTTAGTGATGGAAGATGATCAGCCAGTGTGACTGAGGGGAGGGGGGGGGGAGATGGGGGGGGTCAAGCTTAGTTAGTTTAGTTTAGTTTAGTTAGTGATGGAAGATGATCAGCCAGAGTGACTGAGGGGAGGGGGGGGGGAGATGGGGGGGGCCAAGCTTAGTTAGTTTAGTTTAGTTTAGTTAGTGATGGAAGATGATCAGCCAGAGTGACTAAGGGGAGGGGGGGGATGGGGGGTCAAGCTTAGTTAGTTTAGTTTAGTTTAGTTAGTGATGGAAGATGATCAGCCAGTGTGACTGAGGGGAGGGGGGGGGGATGGGGGGGTCAAGCTTAGTTAGTTTAGTTTAGTTTAGTTAGTGATGGAAGATGATCAGCCAGAGTGACTAAGGGGAGGGGGGGGATGGGGGGTCAAGCTTAGTTAGTTTAGTTTAGTTTAGTTAGTGATGGAAGATGATCAGCCAGTGTGACTGAGGGGAGGGGGGGGGGATGGGGGGGTCAAGTTTAGTTAGTTTAGTTTAGTTTAGTTAGTGATGGATGATGATCAGCCAGTGTGACTGAGGGGAGGGGGGGGGGATGGGGGGGTCAAGCTTAGTTAGTTTAGTTTAGTTTAGTTAGTGATGGAAGATGATCAGCCAGAGTGACTAAGGGGAGGGGGGGGATGGGGGGGTCAAGCTTAGTTAGTTTAGTTTAGTTTAGTTAGTGATGGAGGATGATCAGCCAGTGTGACTGAGGGGAGGGGGGGGGGGAGGGGGGGTCAAGCTTAGTTAATTTAGTTTAGTTTAGTTAGTGATGGAAGATGATCAGCCAGTGTGACTAAGGGGAGGGGGGGGGGATGGGGGGTCAAGCTAAGTTAGTTTAGTTTAGTTTAGTTAGTGATGGAAGATGATCAGCCAGTGTGACTGAGGGGAGGGGGGGGGAGATGGGGGGGGTCAAGCTTAGTTAGTTTAGTTTAGTTTAGTTAGTGATGGAAGATGATCAGCCAGAGTGACTGAGGGGAGGGGGGGGGAGATGGGGGGGGCCAAGCTTAGTTAGTTTAGTTTAGTTTAGTTAGTGATGGAAGATGATCAGCCAGAGTGACTAAGGGGAGGGGGGGGATGGGGGGTCAAGCTTAGTTCGTTTAGTTTAGTTTAGTTAGTGATGGAAGATGATCAGCCAGTGTGACTGAGGGGAGGGGGGGGGGATGGGGGGGTCAAGCTTAGTTAGTTTAGTTTAGTTTAGTTAGTGATGGAAGATGATCAGCCAGAGTGACTAAGGGGAGGGGGGGGATGGGGGGTCAAGCTTAGTTAGTTTAGTTTAGTTTAGTTAGTGATGGAAGATGATCAGCCAGTGTGACTGAGGGGAGGGGGGGGGATGGGGGGGTCAAGTTTAGTTAGTTTAGTTTAGTTTAGTTAGTGATGGATGATGATCAGCCAGTGTGACTGAGGGGAGGGGGGGGGGATGGGGGGGTCAAGCTTAGTTAGTTTAGTTTAGTTTAGTTAGTGATGGAAGATGATCAGCCAGAGTGACTAAGGGGAGGGGGGGGATGGGGGGTCAAGCTTAGTTAGTTTAGTTTAGTTTAGTTAGTGATGGAAGATGATCAGCCAGAGTGACTGAGGGGAGGGGGGGGGATGGGGGGTCAAGCTAAGTTAGTTTAGTTTAGTTTAGTTAGTTATGGATGATGATCAGCCAGTGTCACTGAGGGGAGGGGGGGGGGATGGGGGGTCAAGCTTAGTTAGTTTAGTTTAGTTTAGTTAGTGATGGATGAAGATCAGCCAGTGTGACTGAGGGGAGGGGGGGGGATGGGGGGTCAAGCTTAGTTGATTTAGTTTAGTTTAGTTAGTGATGGATGATGATCAGCCAGTGTGACTGAGGGGAGGGGGGGGATGGGGGGGTCAAGCTTAGTTAGTTTAGTTTAGTTTAGTTAGTGATGGATGATGATCAGCCAGTGTCACTGAGGGGGGGGGGGATGGGGGGGTCAAGCTTAGTTAGTTTAGTTTAGTTTAGTTAGTGATGGAAGATGATCAGCCAGAGTGACTGAGGGGAGGGGGGGGGAGATGGGGGGGGCCAAGCTTAGTTAGTTTAGTTTAGTTTAGTTAGTGATGGAAGATGATCAGCCAGAGTGACTAAGGGGAGGGGGGGGATGGGGGGTCAAGCTTAGTTCGTTTAGTTTAGTTTAGTTAGTGATGGAAGATGATCAGCCAGTGTGACTGAGGGGAGGGGGGGGGGATGGGGGGGTCAAGCTTAGTTAGTTTAGTTTAGTTTAGTTAGTGATGGAAGATGATCAGACAGTGTGACTGAGGGGAGGGGGGGGGGATGGGGGGGTCAAGCTTAGTTAGTTTAGTTTAGTTTAGTTAGTGATGGAAGATGATCAGCCAGTGTGACTGAGGGGATTGGGGGGGGGGATGGGGGGTCAAGTTTAGTTAGTTTAGTTTAGTTTAGTTAGTGATGGAAGATGATCAGCCAGTGTGACTGAGGGGAGGGGGGGGGATGGGGGGGTCAAGCTTAGTTAGTTTAGTTTAGTTTAGTTAGTGATGGAAGATGATCAGCCAGTGTGACTGAGGAGAGGGGAGGGGGATGGGGGGTCAAGCTTAGTTAGTTTAGTTTAGTTTAGTTAGTGATGGAAGATGATCAGCCAGTGTGACTGAGGGGAGGGGGGGGGGGATGGGGGGGTCAAGCTTAGTTAGTTTAGTTTAGTTTAGTTAGTGATGGAAGATGATCAGCCAGTGTGACTGAGGGGAGGGGGGGGGGAGATGGGGGGGGTCAAGCTTAGTTAGTTTAGTTTAGTTTAGTTAGTGATGGAAGATGATCAGCCAGTGTGACTGAGGGGATGGGGGGGGGAGATGGGGGGGGTCAAGCTTAGTTAGTTTAGTTTAGTTTAGTTAGTGATGGAAGATGATCAGCCAGAGTGACTAAGGGGAGGGGGGGGATGGGGGGTCAAGCTTAGTTAGTTTAGTTTAGTTTAGTTAGTGATGGAAGATGATCAGCCAGTGTGACTGAGGGGAGGGGGGGGGGATGGGGGGGTCAAGCTTAGTTAGTTTAGTTTAGTTTAGTTAGTGATGGAAGATGATCAGCCAGAGTGACTAAGGGGAGGGGGGGGATGGGGGGGTCAAGCTTAGTTAGTTTAGTTTAGTTTAGTTAGTGATCGAGGATGATCAGCCAGTGTGACTGAGGGGAGGGGGGGGGAGATGGGGGGGGTCAAGCTTAGTTAGTTTAGTTTAGTTTAGTTAGTGATGGAAGATGATCAGCCAGAGTGACTGAGGGGAGGGGGGGGGAGATGGGGGGGGCCAAGCTTAGTTAGTTTAGTTTAGTTTAGTTAGTGATGGAAGATGATCAGCCAGAGTGACTAAGGGGAGGGGGGGGGATGGGGGGTCAAGCTTAGTTAGTTTAGTTTAGTTTAGTTAGTGATGGAAGATGATCAGCCAGTGTGACTGAGGGGAGGGGGGGGGGGATGGGGGGGTCAAGCTTAGTTAGTTTAGTTTAGTTTAGTTAGTGATGGAAGATGATCAGCCAGAGTGACTAAGGGGAGGGGGGGGATGGGGGGTCAAGCTTAGTTAGTTTAGTTTAGTTTAGTTAGTGATGGAAGATGATCAGCCAGTGTGACTGAGGGGAGGGGGGGGGGATGGGGGGGTCAAGTTTAGTTAGTTTAGTTTAGTTTAGTTAGTGATGGATGATGATCAGCCAGTGTGACTGAGGGGAGGGGGGGGGGATGGGGGGGTCAAGCTTAGTTAGTTTAGTTTAGTTTAGTTAGTGATGGAAGATGATCAGCCAGAGTGACTAAGGGGAGGGGGGGGATGGGGGGTCAAGCTTAGTTAGTTTAGTTTAGTTTAGTTAGTGATGGAAGATGATCAGCCAGTGTGACTGAGGGGAGGGGGGGGGGGATGGGTGGGTCAAGCTTAGTTAGTTTAGTTTAGTTTAGTTAGTGATGGAAGATGATCAGCCAGAGTGACTAAGGGGAGGGGGAGGATGGGGGGGTCAAGCTTAGTTAGTTTAGTTTAGTTTAGTTAGTGATGGAGGATGATCAGCCAGTGTGACTGAGGGGAGGGGGGGGGGGAGGGGGGGTCAAGCTTAGTTAATTTTGTTAAGTTTAGTTAGTGATGGAAGATGATCAGCCAGTGTGACTAAGGGGAGGGGGGGGGGATGGGGGGTCAAGCTAAGTTAGTTTAGTTTAGTTTAGTTAGTGATGGAAGATGATCAGCCAGTGTGACTCAGGGGAGGGGGGGGGAGATGGGGGGGGTCAAGCTTAGTTAGTTTAGTTTAGTTTAGTTAGTGATGGATGATGATCAGCCAGTGTCACTGAGGGGAGGGGGAGGATGGGGGGGTCAAGCTTAGTTAGTTTAGTTTAGTTTAGTTAGTGATGGAGGATGATCAGCCAGTGTGACTGAGGGGAGGGGGGGGGGGAGGGGGGGTCAAGCTTAGTTAATTTAGTTTAGTTTAGTTAGTGATGGAAGATGATCAGACAGTGTGACTGAGGGGAGGGGGGGGGGGAGGGGGGGTCAAGCTTAGTTAATTTATTTAGTTTAGTTAGTGATGGAAGATGATCAGACAGTGTGACTGAGGGGAGGGGGGGGGGATGGGGGGGTCAAGCTTAGTTAGTTTAGTTTAGTTTAGTTAGTGATGGAAGATGATCAGCCAGTGTGACTGAGGGGATTGGGGGGGGGGGGATGGGGGGTCAAGTTTAGTTAGTTTAGTTTAGTTTAGTTAGTGATGGAAGATGATCAGCCAGTGTGACTGAGGGGAGGGGGGGGGATGGGGGGGTCAAGCTTAGTTAGTTTAGTTTAGTTTAGTTAGTGATGGAAGATGATCAGCCAGTGTGACTGAGGAGAGGGGAGGGGGATGGGGGGTCAAGCTTAGTTAGTTTAGTTTAGTTTAGTTAGTGATGGAAGATGATCAGCCAGTGTGACTGAGGGGAGGGGGGGGGGGATGGGGGGGTCAAGCTTAGTTAGTTTAGTTTAGTTTAGTTAGTGATGGAAGATGATCAGCCAGTGTGACTGAGGAGAGGGGAGGGGGATGGGGGGTCAAGCTTAGTTAGTTTAGTTTAGTTTAGTTAGTGATGGAAGATGATCAGCCAGAGTGACTGAGGGGAGGGTGGGGGGATGGGGGGTCAAGCTAAGTTAGTTTAGTTTAGTTTAGTTAGTGATGGATGATGATCAGCCAGTGTCACTGAGGGGAGGGGGGGGGGGATGGGGGGTCAAGCTTAGTTAGTTTAGTTTAGTTTAGTTAGTGATGGATGATGATCAGCCAGTGTGACTGAGGGGAGGGGGGGGGATGGGGGGTCAAGCTTAGTTGATTTAGTTTAGTTTAGTTAGTGATGGATGATGATCAGCCAGTGTGACTGAGGGGAGGGGGGGGATGGGGAGGTCAAGCTTAGTTAATTTAGTTTAGTTTAGTTAGTGATGGAAGATGATCAGCCAGTGTCACTGAGGGGAGGGGAGGGGGATGGGGGGGTCAAGCTTAGTTAATTTAGTTTAGTTTAGTTAGTGATGGAAGATGATCAGACAGTGTGAATGAGGGGAGGGGGGGGGATGGGGGGTCAAGCTTAGTTAGTTTAGTTTAGTTTAGTTAGTGATGGAAGATGATCAGACAGTGTCACTGAGGGGAGGGGGGGGGGATGGGGGGGTCAAGCTTAGTTAGTTTAGTTTAGTTTAGTTAGTGATGGAAGATGATCAGCCAGTGTGACTAAGGGGAGGGGGGGGGGATGGGGGGGTCAAGCTTAGTTAGTTTAGTTTAGTTTAGTTAGTGATGGAAGATGATCAGCCAGTGTCACTGAGGGGAGGGGGGGGGGATGGGGGGTCAAGCTTAGTTAGTTTAGTTTAGTTTAGTTAGTGATGGATGATGATCAGACAGTGTCACTGAGGGGAGGGGGGGGGATGGGGGGTCAAGCTTAGTTAGTTTAGTTTAGTTTAGTTAGTGATGGAAGATGATCAGACAGTGTCACTGAGGGGAGGGGGGGGGGATGGGGGGGTCAAGCTTAGTTAGTTTAGTTTAGTTTAGTTAGTGATGGATGATGATCAGCCAGAGTGACTAAGGGGAGGGGGGGGGATGGGGAGGTCAAGCTTAGTTAGTTTAGTTTAGTTTAGTTAGTGATGGAAGATGATCAGCCAGTGTCACTGAGGGGAGGGGAGGGGGATGGGGGGGTCAAGCTTAGTTAGTTTAGTTTAGTTTAGTTAGTGATGGATGATGATCAGCCAGAGTGACTAAGGGGAGGGGGGGGATGGGGAGGTCAAGCTTAGTTAATTTAGTTTAGTTTAGTTAGTGATGGAAGATGATCAGCCAGTGTCACTGAGGGGAGGGGAGGGGGATGGGGGGGTCAAGCTTAGTTAATTTAGTTTAGTTTAGTTAGTGATGGAAGATGATCAGACAGTGTGAATGAGGGGAGGGGGGGGGATGGGGGGTCAAGCTTAGTTAGTTTAGTTTAGTTTAGTTAGTGATGGAAGATGATCAGACAGTGTCACTGAGGGGAGGGGGGGGGGATGGGGGGGTCAAGCTTAGTTAGTTTAGTTTAGTTTAGTTAGTGATGGAAGATGATCAGCCAGTGTGACTAAGGGGAGGGGGGGGGATGGGGGGGTCAAGCTTAGTTAGTTTAGTTTAGTTTAGTTAGTGATGGAAGATGATCAGCCAGTGTCACTGAGGGGAGGGGGGGGGGATGGGGGGTCAAGCTTAGTTAGTTTAGTTTAGTTTAGTTAGTGATGGATGATGATCAGACAGTGTCACTGAGGGGAGGGGGGGGGGATGGGGGGTCAAGCTTAGTTAGTTCAGTTTAGTTTAGTTAGTGATGGAAGATGATCAGACAGTGTCACTGAGGGGAGGGGGGGGGGGATGGGGGGGTCAAGCTTAGTTAGTTTAGTTTAGTTTAGTTAGTGATGGATGATGATCAGCCAGAGTGACTAAGGGGAGGGGGGGGATGGGGAGGTCAAGCTTAGTTAGTTTAGTTTAGTTTAGTTAGTGATGGAAGATGATCAGCCAGTGTCACTGAGGGGAGGGGAGGGGGATGGGGGGGTCAAGCTTAGTTAGTTTAGTTTAGTTTAGTTAGTGATGGATGATGATCAGCCAGAGTGACTAAGGGGAGGGGGGGGATGGGGAGGTCAAGCTTAGTTAATTTAGTTTAGTTTAGTTAGTGATGGAAGATGATCAGCCAGTGTCACTGAGGGGAGGGGAGGGGGGATGGGGGGGTCAAGCTTAGTTAATTTAGTTTAGTTTAGTTAGTGATGGAAGATGATCAGACAGTGTGAATGAGGGGAGGGGGGGGGATGGGGGGGTCAAGCTTAGTTAGTTTAGTTTAGTTTAGTTAGTGATGGAAGATGATCAGCCAGTGTCACTGAGGGGAGGGGAGGGGGATGGGGGGGTCAAGCTTAGTTAATTTAGTTTAGTTTAGTTAGTGATGGAAGATGATCAGCCAGTGTCACTGAGGGGAGGGGAGGGGGATGGGGAGGTCAAGCTTAGTTAATTTAGTTTAGTTTAGTTAGTGATGGAAGATGATCAGCCAGTGTCACTGAGGGGAGGGGAGGGGGATGGGGGGGTCAAGCTTAGTTAATTTAGTTTAGTTTAGTTAGTGATGGAAGATGATCAGCCAGTGTCACTGAGGGGAGGGGAGGGGGATGGGGGGGTCAAGCTTAGTTAGTTTAGTTTAGTTTAGTTAGTGATGGAAGATGATCAGACAGTGTCACTGAGGGGAGGGGGGGGGGATGGGGGGGTCAAGCTTAGTTAGTTTAGTTTAGTTTAAATAGTGATGGATGATGATCAGACAGTGTCACTGAGGGGAGGGGGGGGGGATGGGGGGTCAAGCTTAGTTAGTTTAGTTTAGTTTAGTTAGTGATGGAAGATGATCAGACAGTGTCACTGAGGGGAGGGGGGGGGATGGGGGGTCAAGCTTAGTTAGTTTAGTTTAGTTTAGTTAGTGATGGATGATGATCAGCCAGAGTGACTAAGGGGAGGGGGGGGATGGGGAGGTCAAGCTTAGTTAATTTAGTTTAGTTTAGTTAGTGATGGAAGATGATCAGCCAGTGTCACTGAGGGGAGGGGAGGGGGATGGGGGGGTCAAGCTTAGTTCATTTAGTTTTAGTTTAGTTAGTGATGGAAGATGATCAGCCAGTGTCACTGAGGGGAGGGGAGGGGGATGGGGGGGGTCAAGCTTAGTTAATTTAGTTTAGTTTAGTTAGTGATGGATGATGATCAGCCAGAGTGACTAAGGGGAGGGGGGGGGATGGGGAGGTCAAGCTTAGTTAGTTTAGTTTAGTTTAGTTAGTGATGGAAGATGATCAGCCAGTGTCACTGAGGGGAGGGGAGGGGGATGGGGGGGTCAAGCTTAGTTAATTTAGTTTAGTTTAGTTAGTGATGGATGATGATCAGCCAGAGTGACTAAGGGGAGGGGGGGGGATGGGGAGGTCAAGCTTAGTTAGTTTAGTTTAGTTTAGTTAGTGATGGATGATGATCAGCCAGTGTGACTGAGGGGAGGGGGGGGGGGATGGGGGGTCAAGCTTAGTTAGTTTAGTTTAGTTTAGTTAGTGATGGAAGATGATCAGCCAGAGTGACTGAGGGGAGGGGAGGGGGATGGGGGGGTCAAGCTTAGTTAATTTAGTTTAGTTTAGTTAGTGATGGAAGATGATCAGACAGTGTGAATGAGGGGAGGGGGGGGGATGGGGGGGTCAAGCTTAGTTAATTTAGTTTAGTTTAGTTAGTGATGGAAGATGATCAGACAGTGTGAATGAGGGGAGGGGGGGGGATGGGGGGGTCAAGCTTAGTTAGTTTAGTTTAGTTTAGTTAGTGATGGAAGATGATCAGACAGTGTCACTGAGGGGAGGGGAGGGGGATGGGGGGGTCAAGCTTAGTTAATTTAGTTTAGTTTAGTTAGTGATGGAAGATGATCAGACAGTGTGAATGAGGGGAGGGGGGGGGATGGGGGGGTCAAGCTTAGTTAATTTAGTTTAGTTTAGTTAGTGATGGAAGATGATCAGACAGTGTCACTGAGGGGAGGGGAGGGGGATGGGGGGGTCAAGCTTAGTTAATTTAGTTTAGTTTAGTTAGTGATGGAAGATGATCAGACAGTGTGAATGAGGGGAGGGGGGGGGATGGGGGGGTCAAGCTTAGTTAATTTAGTTTAGTTTAGTTAGTGATGGAAGATGATCAGACAGTGTGAATGAGGGGAGGGGGGGGGGATGGGGGGGTCAAGCTTAGTTAGTTTAGTTTAGTTTAGTTAGTGATGGAAGATGATCAGCCAGAGTGACTGAGGGGAGGGGGGGGGGATGGGGGGTCAAGCTTAGTTAGTTTAGTTTAGTTTAGTTAGTGATGGAAGATGATCAGACAGTGTCACTGAGGGGAGGGGGGGGGGATGGGGAGGTCAAGCTTAGTTAATTTAGTTTAGTTTAGTTAGTGATGGAAGATGATCAGACAGTGTGAATGAGGGGAGGGGGGGGGGATGGGGGGGTCAAGCTTAGTTAGTTTAGTTTAGTTTAGTTAGTGATGGAAGATGATCAGCCAGTGTGACTAAGGGGAGGGGGGGGGGGATGGGGGGTCAAGCTTAGTTAGTTTAGTTTAGTTTAGTTAGTGATGGAGGATGATCAGCCAGTGTGACTGAGGAGAGGGGAGGGGGATGGGGGGTCAAGCTTAGTTAGTTTAGTTTAGTTTAGTTAGTGATGGAGGATGATCAGCCAGTGTGACTGAAGGGATGGGGGGGGGAGATGGGGGGGGTCAAGCTTAGTTAGTTTAGTTTAGTTTAGTTAGTGATGGAAGATGATCAGCCAGAGTGACTAAGGGGAGGGGGGGGGATGGGGGGTCAAGCTTAGTTAGTTTAGTTTAGTTTAGTTAGTGATGGAAGATGATCAGCCAGAGTGACTGAGGGGAGGGGGGGGGATGGGGGGTCAAGCTAAGTTAGTTTAGTTTAGTTTAGTTAGTGATGGATGATGATCAGCCAGTGTCACTGAGGGGAGGGGGGGGGGATGGGGGGGTCAAGCTTAGTTAGTTTAGTTTAGTTTAGTTAGTGATGGAAGATGATCAGCCAGTGTGACTGAGGGGAGGGGGGGGGGGGATGGGGGGGTCAAGCTTAGTTAGTATAGTTTAGTTTAGTTAGTGATGGAAGATGATCAGCCAGTGTGACTGAGGGGAGGGGGGGGGGGAGGGGGGGGTCAAGCTTAGTTAGTTTAGTTTAGTTTAGTTAGTGATGGAAGATGATCAGCTAGTGTGACTAAGGGGAGGGGGGGGGGATGGGGGGGTCAAGCTTAGTTAGTTTAGTTTAGTTTAGTTAGTGATGGAAGATGATCAGCCAGTGTGACTAAGGGGAGGGGGGGGGGGATGGGGGGGTCAAGCTTAGTTAGTTTAGTTTAGTTTAGTTAGTGATGGAAGATGATCAGCCAGAGTGACTGGGGGAGGGGGGGGGGATGGGGGGGTCAAGCTTAGTTAGTTTAGTTTAGTTTAGTTAGTGATGGAAGATGATCAGCCAGTGTGACTAAGGGGAGGGGGGGGGGATGGGGGGGTCAAGCTTAGTTAGTTTAGTTTAGTTTAGTTAGTGATGGAAGATGATCAGCCAGTGTGACTAAGGGGAGGGGGGGGGGGATGGGGGGGGGTCAAGCTTAGTTAGTTTAGTTTAGTTTAGTTAGTGATGGAAGATGATCAGCCAGAGTGACTAAGGGGAGGGGGGGGATGGGGGGTCAAGCTTAGTTAGTTTAGTTTAGTTTAGTTAGTGATGGATGATGATCAGCCAGTGTGACTGAGGGGAGGGGGGGGGGGATGGGGGGTCAAGCTTAGTTAGTTTAGTTTAGTTTAGTTAGTGATGGAAGATGATCAGCCAGTGTGACTGAGGGGAGGGGGGGGGAGGGGGGGGGTCAAGCTTAGTTAGTTTAGTTTAGTTTAGTTAGTGATGGAAGATGATCAGCCAGTGTGACTGAGGGGAGGGGGGGGGGAGGGGGGGTCAAGCTTAGTTAGTTTAGTTTAGTTTAGTTAGTGATGGATGATGATCAGCTAGTGTGACTAAGGGGAGGGGGGGGGGATGGGGGGGGTCAAGCTTAGTTAGTTTAGTTTAGTTTAGTTAGTGATGGAAGATGATCAGCTAGTGTGACTAAGGGGAGGGGGGGGGGGATGGGGGGGTCAAGCTTAGTTAGTTTAGTTTAGTTTAGTTAGTGATGGAAGATGATCAGCCAGTGTGACTAAGGGGAGGGGGGGGGGATGGGGGGTCAAGCTTAGTTAGTTTAGTTTAGTTTAGTTAGTGATGGAAGATGATCAGCCAGTGTGACTAAGGGGAGGGGGGGGGATGGGGGGGTCAAGCTTAGTTAGTTTAGTTTAGTTTAGTTAGTGATGGAAGATGATCAGCCAGTGTGACTAAGGGGAGGGGGGGGGGATGGGGGGGGTCAAGCTTAGTTAGTTTAGTTTAGTTTAGTTAGTGATGGATGATGATCAGCCAGTGTGACTGAGGAGAGGGGAGGGGGATGGGGGGTCAAGCTTAGTTAGTTTAGTTTAGTTTAGTTAGTGATGGATGATGATCAGCCAGTGTGACTAAGGGGAGGGGGGGGGGATGGGGGGGGTCAAGCTTAGTTAGTTTAGTTTAGTTTAGTTAGTGATGGATGATGATCAGCCAGTGTCACTGAGGGGAGGGGGGGGGAGGGGGGGGGGTCAAGCTTAGTTAGTTTAGTTTAGTTTAGTTAGTGATGGATGATGATCAGCCAGTGTCACTGAGGGGAGGGGGGGGATGGGGGGGTCAAGCTTAGTTAGTTTAGTTTAGTTTAGTTAGTGATGGATGATGATCAGCCAGTGTGACTGAGGGGAGGGGGGGGGGATGGGGGGTCAAGCTTAGTTAGTTTAGTTTAGTTTAGTTAGTGATGGAAGATGATCAGCCAGTGTGACTAAGGGGAGGGGGGGGGGATGGGGGGGGTCAAGCTTAGTTAGTTTAGTTTAGTTTAGTTAGTGATGGATGATGATCAGCCAGTGTCACTGAGGGGAGGGGGGGGGGAGGGGGGGGTCAAGCTTAGTTAGTTTAGTTTAGTTTAGTTAGTGATGGATGATGATCAGCCAGTGTGACTAAGGGGAGGGGGGGGGGGATGGGGGGGGTCAAGCTTAGTTAGTTTAGTTTAGTTTAGTTAGTGATGGATGATGATCAGCCAGTGTCACTGAGGGGAGGGGGGGGGGGAGGGGGGGGGTCAAGCTTAGTTAGTTTAGTTTAGTTTAGTTAGTGATGGATGATGATCAGCCAGTGTCACTGAGGGGAGGGGGGGGGGGAGGGGGGGGTCAAGCTTAGTTAGTTTAGTTTAGTTTAGTTAGTGATGGAAGATGATCAGCCAGTGTCACTGAGGAGAGGGGAGGGGGATGGGGGGTCAAGCTTAGTTAGTTTAGTTTAGTTTAGTTAGTGATGGAAGATGATCAGCCAGTGTGACTAAGGGGAGGGGGGGGGGGATGGGGGGGTCAAGCTTAGTTAGTTTAGTTTAGTTTAGTTAGTGATGGATGATGATCAGCCAGTGTGACTGAGGGGAGGGGGGGGGGGATGGGGGGGGTCAAGCTTAGTTAGTTTAGTTTAGTTTAGTTAGTGATGGATGATGATCAGCCAGAGTGACTGAGGGGAGGGGGGGGGAGGGGGGGGGTCAAGCTTAGTTAGTTTAGTTTAGTTTAGTTAGTGATGGAGGATGATCAGCCAGAGTGACTGAGGGGAGGGGGGGGGGATGGGGGGGTCAAGCTTAGTTAGTTTAGTTTAGTTTAGTTAGTGATGGAGGATGATCAGCCAGAGTGACTGAGGGGAGGGGGGGGGGAGGGGGGGTCAAGCTTAGTTAGTTTAGTTTAGTTTAGTTAGTGATGGAAGATGATCAGCCAGTGTGACTGAGTGGAGGGGGGGGGGGATGGGGGGGTCAAGCTTAGTTAGTTTAGTTTAGTTTAGTTAGTGATGGAGGATGATCAGCCAGAGTGACTGAGGGGAGGGGGGGGGATGGGGGGGTCAAGCTTAGTTAGTTTAGTTTAGTTTAGTTAGTGATGGAAGATGATCAGCCAGTGTGACTGAGGGGAGGGGGGGGGGAGGGGGGGGGTCAAGCTTAGTTAGTTTAGTTTAGTTTAGTTAGTGATGGAGGATGATCAGCCAGAGTGACTGAGGGGAGGGGGGGGGGAGGGGGGGGGTCAAGCTTAGTTAGTTTAGTTTAGTTTAGTTAGTGATGGAGGATGATCAGCCAGAGTGACTGAGGGGAGGGGGGGGGGATGGGGGGGTCAAGCTTAGTTAGTTTAGTTTAGTTTAGTTAGTGATGGAAGATGATCAGCCAGTGTGACTGAGGGGAGGGGGGGGGGGAGGGGGGGGGGTCAAGCTTAGTTAGTTTAGTTTAGTTTAGTTAGTGATGGAGGATGATCAGCCAGAGTGACTGAGGGGAGGGGGGGGGGGAGGGGGGGTCAAGCTTAGTTAGTTTAGTTTAGTTTAGTTAGTGATGGAAGATGATCAGCCAGTGTGACTGAGTGGAGGGGGGGGGGATGGGGGGGGTCAAGCTTAGTTAGTTTAGTTTAGTTTAGTTAGTGATGGAAGATGATCAGCCAGTGTGACTGAGGGGAGGGGGGGGGAGGGGGGGGGTCAAGCTTAGTTAGTTTAGTTTAGTTTAGTTAGTGATGGAGGATGATCAGCCAGAGTGACTGAGGGGAGGGGGGGGGGAGGGGGGGTCAAGCTTAGTTAGTTTAGTTTAGTTTAGTTAGTGATGGAGGATGATCAGCCAGAGTGACTGAGGGGAGGGGGGGGGATGGGGGGTCAAGCTTAGTTAGTTTAGTTTAGTTTAGTTAGTGATGGAGGATGATCAGCCAGAGTGACTGAGGGGAGGGGGGGGGGATGGGGGGGTCAAGCTTAGTTAGTTTAGTTTAGTTTAGTTAGTGATGGAAGATGATCAGCCAGTGTGACTGAGGGGAGGGGGGGGGGAGGGGGGGGTCAAGCTTAGTTAGTTTAGTTTAGTTTAGTTGGTGATGGAGGATGATCAGCCAGTGTGACTGAGTGGAGGGGGGGGAGGGGGGGGGTCAAGCTTAGTTAGTTTAGTTTAGTTTAGTTAGTGATGGAGGATGATCAGCCAGAGTGACTGAGGGGAGGGGGGGGGATGGGGGGGTCAAGCTTAGTTAGTTTAGTTTAGTTTAGTTAGTGATGGAAGATGATCAGCCAGTGTGACTGAGGGCTGGGGGGGGGATGGGGGGGTCAAGCTTAGTTAGTTTAGTTTAGTTTAGTTAGTGATGGAAGATGATCAGCCAGAGTGACTGAGGGGAGGGGGGGATGGGGGGGTCAAGCTTAGTTAGTTTAGTTTAGTTTAGTTAGTGATGGAGGATGATCAGCCAGAGTGACTGAGGGGAGGGGGGGGGGAGGGGGGGTCAAGCTTAGTTAGTTTAGTTTAGTTTAGTTAGTGATGGAAGATGATCAGCCAGTGTGACTGAGTGGAGGGGGGGGGGGATGGGGGGGTCAAGCTTAGTTAGTTTAGTTTAGTTTAGTTAGTGATGGAGGATGATCAGCCAGAGTGACTGAGGGGAGGGGGGGGGGATGGGGGGTCAAGCTTAGTTAGTTTAGTTTAGTTTAGTTAGTGATGGAAGATGATCAGCCAGTGTGACTGAGGGGAGGGGGGGGGGAGGGGGGGGGTCAAGCTTAGTTAGTTTAGTTTAGTTTAGTTAGTGATGGAGGATGATCAGCCAGTGTGACTGAGGGGAGGGGGGGGGGAGGGGGGGGTCAAGCTTAGTTAGTTTAGTTTAGTTTAGTTAGTGATGGAGGATGATCAGCCAGAGTGACTGAGGGGAGGGGGGGGGGATGGGGGGTCAAGCTTAGTTAGTTTAGTTTAGTTTAGTTAGTGATGGAGGATGATCAGCCAGTGTGACTGAGGGGAGGGGGGGGGGAGGGGGGGTCAAGCTTAGTTAGTTTAGTTTAGTTTAGTTAGTGATGGATGATGATCAGCCAGTGTGACTGAGGGGAGGGGGGGGGATTGGGGGGGTCAAGCTTAGTTAGTTTAGTTTAGTTTAGTTAGTGATGGAAGATGATCAGCCAGAGTGACTGAGGGGAGGGGGGGGGGGGGATGGGGGGGTCAAGCTTAGTTAGTTTAGTTTAGTTTAGTTAGTGATGGATGATGATCAGCCAGAGTGACTGAGGGGAGGGGGGGGGGGATGGGGGGTCCAGCTTAGTTAATTTAGTTTAGTTTAGTTAGTGATGGAAGATGATCAGCCAGTGTCACTGAGGAGAGGGGGGGGGGGGATGGGGGGGGTCAAGCTTAGTTAGTTTAGTTTAGTTTAGTTAGTGATGGATGATGATCAGCCAGTGTCACTGAGGGGAGGGGGGGGGGGAGGGGGGGGTCAAGCTTAGTTAGTTTAGTTTAGTTTAGTTAGTGATGGAGGATGATCAGCCAGTGTGACTGAGGGGAGGGGAGGGGGATGGGGGGGTCAAGCTAAGTTAGTTTAGTTTAGTTTAGTTAGTGATGGATGATGATCAGCCAGTGTGACTGAGGGGAGGGGGGGGGGAGGGGGGGTCAAGCTTAGTTAGTTTAGTTTAGTTTAGTTAGTGATGGAAGATGATCAGCCAGTGTGACTGAGTGGAGGGGGGGGGGATGGGGGGTCAAGCTTAGTTAGTTTAGTTTAGTTTAGTTAGTGATGGAGGATGATCAGCCAGAGTGACTGAGGGGAGGGGGGGGGGGATGGGGGGGTCAAGCTTAGTTAGTTTAGTTTAGTTTAGTTAGTGATGGAAGATGATCAGCCAGTGTGACTGAGTGGAGGGGGGGGGGGATGGGGGGTCAAGCTTAGTTAGTTTAGTTTAGTTTAGTTAGTGATGGAAGATGATCAGCCAGTGTGACTGAGTGGAGGGGGGGGGGATGGGGGGTCAAGCTTAGTTAGTTTAGTTTAGTTTAGTTAGTGATGGAGGATGATCAGCCAGAGTGACTGAGGGGAGGGGGGGGGGGATGGGGGGGTCAAGCTTAGTTAGTTTAGTTTAGTTTAGTTAGTGATGGATGATGATCAGCCAGTGTGACTGAGGGGAGGGGGGGGGGGATGGGGGGTCAAGCTTAGTTAGTTTAGTTTAGTTTAGTTAGTGATGGATGATGATCAGCCAGTGTGACTAAGGGGAGGTGGGGGGGATGGGGGGGGTCAAGCTTAGTTAGTTTAGTTTAGTTTAGTTAGTGATGGATGATGATCAGCCAGTGTGACTAAGGGGAGGGGGGGGGGGATGGGGGGGGGTCAAGCTTAGTTAGTTTAGTTTAGTTTAGTTAGTGATGGATGATGATCAGCCAGTGTCACTGAGGGGAGGGGGGGGGGAGGGGGGGGGTCAAGCTTAGTTAGTTTAGTTTAGTTTAGTTAGTGATGGATGATGATCAGCCAGTGTCACTGAGGGGAGGGGGGGGGGATGGGGGGGTCAAGCTTAGTTAGTTTAGTTTAGTTTAGTTAGTGATGGATGATGATCAGCCAGTGTGACTGAGGGGAGGGGGGGGGGATGGGGGGTCAAGCTTAGTTAGTTTAGTTTAGTTTAGTTAGTGATGGATGATGATCAGCCAGTGTGACTAAGGGGAGGGGGGGGGGATGGGGGGGGTCAAGCTTAGTTAGTTTAGTTTAGTTTAGTTAGTGATGGATGATGATCAGCCAGTGTCACTGAGGGGAGGGGGGGGGGAGGGGGGGGGTCAAGCTTAGTTAGTTTAGTTTAGTTTAGTTAGTGATGGATGATGATCAGCCAGTGTGACTAAGGGGAGGGGGGGGGGGATGGGGGGGGTCAAGCTTAGTTAGTTTAGTTTAGTTTAGTTAGTGATGGATGATGATCAGCCAGTGTCACTGAGGGGAGGGGGGGGGGAGGGGGGGGGTCAAGCTTAGTTAGTTTAGTTTAGTTTAGTTAGTGATGGATGATGATCAGCCAGTGTCACTGAGGGGAGGGGGGGGGGGAGGGGGGGGTCAAGCTTAGTTAGTTTAGTTTAGTTTAGTTAGTGATGGAAGATGATCAGCCAGTGTCACTGAGGAGAGGGGAGGGGGATGGGGGGTCAAGCTTAGTTAGTTTAGTTTAGTTTAGTTAGTGATGGAAGATGATCAGCCAGTGTGACTAAGGGGAGGGGGGGGGGATGGGGGGGTCAAGCTTAGTTAGTTTAGTTTAGTTTAGTTAGTGATGGATGATGATCAGCCAGTGTGACTGAGGGGAGGGGGGGGGGATGGGGGGGGTCAAGCTTAGTTAGTTTAGTTTAGTTTAGTTAGTGATGGATGATGATCAGCCAGAGTGACTGAGGGGAGGGGGGGGGAGGGGGGGGTCAAGCTTAGTTAGTTTAGTTTAGTTTAGTTAGTGATGGAGGATGATCAGCCAGAGTGACTGAGGGGAGGGGGGGGGATGGGGGGGTCAAGCTTAGTTAGTTTAGTTTAGTTTAGTTAGTGATGGAGGATGATCAGCCAGAGTGACTGAGGGGAGGGGGGGGGGAGGGGGGGTCAAGCTTAGTTAGTTTAGTTTAGTTTAGTTAGTGATGGAAGATGATCAGCCAGTGTGACTGAGTGGAGGGGGGGGGGGGATGGGGGGGTCAAGCTTAGTTAGTTTAGTTTAGTTTAGTTAGTGATGGAGGATGATCAGCCAGAGTGACTGAGGGGAGGGGGGGGAGATGGGGGGGGTCAAGCTTAGTTAGTTTAGTTTAGTTTAGTTAGTGATGGAAGATGATCAGCCAGAGTGACTGAGGGGAGGGGGGGGGGGAGGGGGGGGTCAAGCTTAGTTAGTTTAGTTTAGTTTAGTTAGTGATGGAAGATGATCAGCCAGAGTGACTAAGGGGAGGGGGGGGATGGGGGGGTCAAGCTTAGTTAGTTTAGTTTAGTTTAGTTAGTGATGGAAGATGATCAGCCAGTGTGACTGAGGGGAGGGGGGGGGGATGGGGGGGTCAAGCTTAGTTAGTTTAGTTTAGTTTAGTTAGTGATGGAAGATGATCAGCCAGAGTGACTGAGGGGAGGGGGGGGGGATGGGGGGTCAAGTTTAGCTAGTTTAGTTTAGTTTAGTTAGTGATGGAAGATGATCAGCCAGTGTGACTGGGGGAGGGGGGGGGGATGGGGGGTCAAGCTTAGTTAGTTTAGTTTAGTTTAGTTAGTGATGGAAGATGATCAGCCAGTGTCACTGAGGAGAGGGGAGGGGGATGGGGGGGTCAAGCTTAGTTAGTTTAGTTTAGTTTAGTTAGTGATGGAAGATGATCAGCCAGAGTGACTAAGGGGAGGGGGGGGGATGGGGGGGTCAAGCTTAGTTAGTTTAGTTTAGTTTAGTTAGTGATGGAAGATGATCAGCCAGTGTGACTGAGGGGAGGGGGGGGGATGGGGGGTCAAGCTTAGTTAGTTTAGTTTAGTTTAGTTAGTGATGGATGATGATCAGCCAGAGTGACTAAGGGGAGGGGGGGGATGGGGGGGTCAAGCTTAGTTAGTTTAGTTTAGTTTAGTTAGTGATGGAAGATGATCAGCCAGTGTGACTGAGGGGAGGGGGGGGATGGGGGGTCAAGCTTAGTTAGTTTAGTTTAGTTTAGTTAGTGATGGAGGATGATCAGCCAGTGTGACTGAGGAGAGGGGAGGGGGATGGGGGGTCAAGCTTAGTTAGTTTAGTTTAGTTTAGTTAGTGATGGAAGATGATCAGCCAGTGTGACTGAGGGGAGGGGGGGGATGGGGGGGTCAAGCTTAGTTAGTTTAGTTTAGTTTAGTTAGTGATGGATGATGATCAGCCAGAGTGACTAAGGGGAGGGGGGGAGATGGGGGGGGTCAAGCTTAGTTAGTTTAGTTTAGTTTAGTTAGTGATGGAAGATGATCAGCCAGAGTGACTGAGGGGAGGGGGGGGAGATGGGGGGGGTCAAGCTTAGTTAGTTTAGTTTAGTTTAGTTAGTGATGGAAGATGATCAGCCAGAGTGACTGAGGGGAGGGGGGTGGGAGGGGGGGTCAAGCTTAGTTAGTTTAGTTTAGTTTAGTTAGTGATGGAAGATGATCAGCCAGAGTGACTAAGGGGAGGGGGGGGATGGGGGGGTCAAGCTTAGTTAGTTTAGTTTAGTTTAGTTAGTGATGGAAGATGATCAGCCAGTGTGACTGAGGGGAGGGGGGGGGGATGGGGGGGTCAAGCTTAGTTAGTTTAGTTTAGTTTAGTTAGTGATGGAAGATGATCAGCCAGAGTGACTGAGGGGAGGGGGGGGGGATGGGGGGTCAAGTTTAGCTAGTTTAGTTTAGTTTAGTTAGTGATGGAAGATGATCAGCCAGTGTGACTGGGGGAGGGGGGGGGGGGATGGGGGGTCAAGCTTAGTTAGTTTAGTTTAGTTTAGTTAGTGATGGAAGATGATCAGCCAGTGTCACTGAGGAGAGGGGAGGGGGATGGGGGGGTCAAGCTTAGTTAGTTTAGTTTAGTTTAGTTAGTGATGGAAGATGATCAGCCAGTGTGACTGAGGGGAGGGGGGGGGGGGGATGGGGAAGTCCAGCTTAGTTAGTTTAGTTTAGTTTAGTTAGTGATGGATGATGATCAGCCAGTGTGACTGAGGGGAGGGGGGGGGGATGGGGGGGTCAAGCTTAGTTAGTTTAGTTTAGTTTAGTTAGTGATGGAAGATGATCAGCCAGTGTGACTAAGGGGAGGGGGGGGGGGATGGGGGGGTCAAGCTTAGTTAGTTTAGTTTAGTTTAGTTAGTGATGGAAGATGATCAGCCAGTGTGACTAAGGGGAGGGGGGGGGATGGGGGGTCAAGCTTAGTTAATTTAGTTTAGTTTAGTTAGTGATGGAAGATGATCAGACAGTGTGACTGAGGGGATGGGGGGGGGGGATGGGGGGTCAAGTTTAGTTAGTTTAGTTTAGTTTAGTTAGTGATGGAAGATGATCAGCCAGTGTGACTGAGGGGAGGGGGGGGGATGGGGGGGTCAAGCTTAGTTAGTTTAGTTTAGTTTAGTTAGTGATGGATGATGATCAGCCAGTGTCACTGAGGGGAGGGGGGGGGGATGGGGGGGTCAAGCTTAGTTAGTTTAGTTTAGTTTAGTTAGTGATGGAAGATGATCAGCCAGTGTGACTGAGGGGAGGGGGGGGGGAGAGGGGGTCAAGCTTAGTTAGTTTAGTTTAGTTTAGTTAGTGATGGATGATGATCAGCCAGTGTCACTGAGGGGAGGGGGGGGGGGATGGGGGGGTCAAGCTTAGTTAGTTTAGTTTAGTTTAGTTAGTGATGGATGATGATCAGCCAGTGTGACTGAGGGGAGGGGGGGGGGGATGGGGGGTCAAGCTTAGTTAGTTTAGTTTAGTTTAGTTAGTGATGGAAGATGATCAGCCAGTGTGACTGAGGGGAGGGGGGGGGGATGGGGGGGTCAAGCTTAGTTAGTTTAGTTTAGTTTAGTTAGTGATGGAAGATGATCAGCCAGTGTCACTGAGGGGAGGGGGGGGGGAGGGGGGGTCAAGCTTAGTTAGTTTAGTTTAGTTTAGTTAGTGATGGAAGATGATCAGCCAGTGTGACTGAGGGGAGGGGGGGGATGGGGGGGTCAAGCTTAGTTAGTTTAGTTTAGTTTAGTTAGTGATGGATGATGATCAGCCAGTGTCACTGAGGGGAGGGGGGGGGGATGGGGGGGTCAAGCTTAGTTAGTTTAGTTTAGTTTAGTTAGTGATGGAAGATGATCAGCCAGTGTGACTAAGGGGAGGGGGGGGGGAGGGGGGGTCAAGCTTAGTTAGTTTAGTTTAGTTTAGTTAGTGATGGAAGATGATCAGCCAGAGTGACTGAGGGGAGGGGGGGGATGGGGGGGTCAAGCTTAGTTAGTTTAGTTTAGTTTAGTTAGTGATGGATGATGATCAGCCAGTGTGACTGAGGGGAGGGGGGGGATGGGGGGTCAAGCTTAGTTAGTTTAGTTTAGTTTAGTTAGTGATGGAGGATGATCAGCCAGTGTGACTGAGGAGAGGGGAGGGGGATGGGGGGTCAAGCTTAGTTAGTTTAGTTTAGTTTAGTTAGTGATGGAAGATGATCAGCCAGTGTGACTGAGGGGAGGGGGGGGATGGGGGGGTCAAGCTTAGTTAGTTTAGTTTAGTTTAGTTAGTGATGGATGATGATCAGCCAGAGTGACTAAGGGGAGGGGGGGAGATGGGGGGGGTCAAGCTTAGTTAGTTTAGTTTAGTTTAGTTAGTGATGGATGATGATCAGCCAGTGTGACTGAGGGGAGGGGGGGGGGATGGGGGGTCAAGCTTAGTTAGTTTAGTTTAGTTTAGTTAGTGATGGATGATGATCAGCCAGTGTCACTGAGGGGAGGGGGGGGGGGAGGGGGGGGTCAAGCTTAGTTAGTTTAGTTTAGTTTAGTTAGTGATGGAAGATGATCAGACAGAGTGACTGAGGGGAGGGGGGGGGGATGGGGGGTCAAGCTTAGTTAGTTTAGTTTAGTTTAGTTAGTGATGGAAGATGATCAGACAGTGTGACTGAGGGGAGGGGGGGGGATTGGGGGTCAAGCTTAGTTAATTTAGTTTAGTTTAGTTAGTGATGGAGGATGATCAGCCAGAGTGACTGAGGGGAGGGGGGGGGATGGGGGGTCAAGCTTAGTTAAATTAGTTTAGTTTAGTTATTGATGGAGGATGATCAGCCAGTGTCACTGAGGGGAGTGGGAGGGGGATGGGGGGGTCAAGCTTAGTTAGTTTAGTTTAGTTTAGTTAGTGATGGAGGATGATCAGCCAGTGTGACTGAGGGGAGGGGGGGGGATGGGGGGTCAAGCTTAGTTAGTTTAGCTTTGTTTAGTTACTGATGGAGGATCATCAGCCAGTGTGACTGAGGGGAGGGGGGGGGATGGGGGGGTCAAGCTTAGTTAGTTTAGTTTAGTTTAGTTAGTGATGGAGGATGATCAGCGAGTGTGACTGAGCGGAGGGGGGGGGGTGGGGTGGTCAAGCTAAGTTAGTTTAGTTTAGTTTAGTTAGTGATGGAAGATGATCAGCCAGTGTGACTGAGGGGAGGGGGGGGGGATGGGGGGTCAAGCTTAGTTAGTTTAGTTTAGTTTAGTTAGTGATGGAGGATGATCAGCCAGAGTGACTAAGGGGAGGGGGGGGATGGGGGGGTCAAGCTTAGTTAGTTTAGTTTAGTTTAGTTAGTGATGGAAGATGATCAGCCAGTGTGACTGAGGGGAGGGGGGGGGGGATGGGGGGGTCAAGCTTAGTTAGTTTAGTTTAGTTTAGTTAGTGATGGATGATGATCAGCCAGAGTGACTAAGGGGAGGGGGGGGATGGGGGGGTCAAGCTTAGTTAGTTTAGTTTAGTTTAGTTAGTGATGGAAGATGATCAGCCAGTGTGACTGAGGGGAGGGGGGGGGGGATGGGGGGGTCAAGCTTAGTTAGTTTAGTTTAGTTTAGTTAGTGATGGAAGATGATCAGCCAGTGTGACTGAGGGGAGGGGGGGGGGAGATGGGGGGGGTCAAGCTTAGTTAGTTTAGTTTAGTTTAGTTAGTGATGGAAGATGATCAGCCAGTGTGACTGAGGGGAGGGGGGGGGATGGGGGCTCAAGCTTAGTTAGTTTAGTTTAGTTTAGTTAGTGATGGAAGATGATCAGCTAGTGTGACTGAGGGGAGGGGGGGGGGATGGGGGTCAAGCTTAGTTAGTTTAGTTTAGTTTAGTTAGTGATGGATGATGATCAGCCAGTGTGACTGAGGGGAGGGGGGGGATGGGGGGTCAAGCTTAGTTAGTTTAGTTTAGTTTAGTTAGTGATGGAGGATGATCAGCCAGTGTGACTGAGGAGAGGGGAGGGGGATGGGGGGTCAAGCTTAGTTAGTTTAGTTTAGTTTAGTTAGTGATGGAAGATGATCAGCCAGTGTGACTGAGGGGAGGGGGGGGGGATGGGGGCTCAAGCTTAGTTAGTTTAGTTTAGTTTAGTTAGTGATGGATGATGATCAGCCAGTGTGACTGAGGGGAGGGGGGGGGGGGGATGGGGGGGTCAAGCTTAGTTAGTTTAGTTTAGTTTAGTTAGTGATGGAAGATGATCAGACAGTGTGACTGAGGGGAGGGGGGGGGGATGGGGGGGTCAAGCTTAGTTAGTTTAGTTTATTTTAGTTAGTGATGGAAGATGATCAGCTAGTGTGACTGAGGGGAGGGGGGGGGGGATGGGGGTCAAGCTTAGTTAGTTTAGTTTAGTTTAGTTAGTGATGGATGATGATCAGCCAGTGTGACTGAGGGGAGGGGGGGGATGGGGGGTCAAGCTTAGTTAGTTTAGTTTAGTTTAGTTAGTGATGGAGGATGATCAGCCAGTGTGACTGAGGAGAGGGGAGGGGGATGGGGGGTCAAGCTTAGTTAGTTTAGTTTAGTTTAGTTAGTGATGGAAGATGATCGGCCAGTGTGACTGAGGGGAGGGGGGGGATGGGGGCTCAAGCTTAGTTAGTTTAGTTTAGTTTAGTTAGTGATGGATGATGATCAGCCAGTGTCACTGAGGGGAGGGGGGGGGGATGGGGGGGGGTCAAGCTTAGTTAGTTTAGTTTAGTTTAGTTAGTGATGGATGATGATCAGCCAGTGTGACTGAGGGGAGGGGGGGGGGATGGGGGGGTCAAGCTTAGTTAGTTTAGTTTAGTTTAGTTAGTGATGGAAGATGATCAGCCAGTGTGACTGAGGGGAGGGGAGGGGGATGGGGGGTCAAGCTTAGTTAGTTTAGTTTAGTTTAGTTAGTGATGGAAGATGATCAGCCAGTGTGACTGAGGGCTGGGGGGGGGATGGGGGGGTCAAGCTTAGTTAGTTTAGTTTAGTTTAGTTAGTGATGGAAGATGATCAGCCAGTGTGACTGAGGGGAGGGGGGGGGGAGAGGGGGTCAAGCTTAGTTAGTTTAGTTTAGTTTAGTTAGTGATGGATGATGATCAGCCAGTGTGACTGAGTGGAGGGGGGGGGGATGGGGGGGTCAAGCTTAGTTAGTATAGTTTAGTTTAGTTAGTGATGGAAGATGATCAGCCAGTGTGACTGAGGGGAGGGGGGGGGAGAGGTGGTCAAGCTTAGTTAGTTTAGTTTAGTTTAGTTAGTGATGGATGATGATCAGCCAGTGTCACTGAGGGGAGGGGGGGGGAGGGGGGGGGGTCAAGCTTAGTTAGTTTAGTTTAGTTTAGTTAGTGATGGATGATGATCAGCCAGTGTCACTGAGGGGAGGGGGGGGGGGATTGGGGGTCAAGCTTAGTTAGTTTAGTTTAGTTTAGTTAGTGATGGATGATGATCAGCCAGTGTGACTGAGTGGAGGGGGGGGGATGGGGGGTCAAGCTTAGTTAGTTTAGTTTAGTTTAGTTAGTGATGGATGATGATCAGCCAGTGTGACTGAGTGGAGGGGGGGGGGGATGGGGGGGTCAAGCTTAGTTAGTTTAGTTTAGTTGAGTTAGTGATGGAAGATGATCAGCCAGTGTGACTGAGTGGAGGGGGGGGGGATGGGGGGGTCAAGCTTAGTTAGTTTAGTTTAGTTTAGTTAGTGATGGAAGATGATCAGCCAGTGTGACTGAGTGGAGGGGGGGGGGATGGGGGGGTCAAGCTTAGTTAGTTTAGTTTAGTTGAGTTAGTGATGGAGGATGATCAGCCAGTGTGACTGAGGGGAGGGGGGGGGGGGGAGAGGAGGTCAAGCTTAGTTAGTTTAGTTTAGTTTAGTTGTTGATGGAAGATGATCAGCCAGTGTGACTGAGGGGAGGGGGGGGGGGGGAGAGGGGGTCAAGCTTAGTTAGTTTAGTTTAGTTTAGTTAGTGATGGATGATGATCAGCCAGTGTGACTGAGTGGAGGGGGGGGGGATGGGCGGTCAAGCTTAGTTAGTTTAGTTTAGTTTAGTTAGTGATGGAAGATGATCAGCCAGTGTGACTGAGGGGAGGGGGGGGGGGGAGAGGGGGTCAAGCTTAGTTAGTTTAGTTTAGTTTAGTTAGTGATGGATGATGATCAGCCAGTGTCACTGAGGGGAGGGGGGGGGGGGATGGGGGGGTCAAGCTTAGTTAGTTTAGTTTAGTTTAGTTAGTGATGGATGATGATCAGCCAGTGTGACTGAGGGGAGGGGGGGGGGATGGGGGGTCAAGCTTAGTTAGTTTAGTATAGTTTAGTTAGTGATGGATGATGATCAGCCAGTGTCACTGAGGGGAGGGGGGGGGGAGGGGGGGGTCAAGCTTAGTTAGTTTAGTTTAGTTTAGTTAGTGATGGAAGATGATCAGACAGAGTGACTGAGGGGAGGGGGGGGGGATGGGGGGTCAAGCTTAGTTAGTTTAGTTTAGTTTAGTTAGTGATGGAAGATGATCAGACAGTGTGACTGAGGGGAGGGGGGGGGATTGGGGGTCAAGCTTAGTTAATTTAGTTTAGTTTAGTTAGTGATGGAGGATGATCAGCCAGAGTGACTAAGGGGAGGGGGGGGGATGGGGGGTCAAGCTTAGTTAAATTAGTTTAGTTTAGTTATTGATGGAGGATGATCAGCCAGTGTCACTGAGGGGAGTGGGAGGGGGATGGGGGGGTCAAGCTTAGTTAGTTTAGTTTAGTTTAGTTAGTGATGGAGGATGATCAGCCAGTGTGACTGAGGGGAGGGGGGGGGATGGGGGGTCAAGCTTAGTTAGTTTAGCTTTGTTTAGTTAGTGATGGAGGATGATCAGCCAGTGTGACTGAGGGGAGGGGGGGGGGATGGGGGGGTCAAGCTTAGTTAGTTTAGTTTAGTTTAGTTAGTGATGGAGGATGATCAGCGAGTGTGACTGAGCGGAGGGGGGGGGGGGTGGGGTGGTCAAGCTAAGTTAGTTTAGTTTAGTTTAGTTAGTGATGGAAGATGATCAGCCAGTGTGACTGAGGGGAGGGGGGGGGGATGGGGGGTCAAGCTTAGTTAGTTTAGTTTAGTTTAGTTAGTGATGGAGGATGATCAGCCAGAGTGACTAAGGGGAGGGGGGGGATGGGGGGGTCAAGCTTAGTTAGTTTAGTTTAGTTTAGTTAGTGATGGAAGATGATCAGCCAGTGTGACTGAGGGGAGGGGGGGGGGATGGGGGGGTCAAGCTTAGTTAGTTTAGTTTAGTTTAGTTAGTGATGGATGATGATCAGCCAGAGTGACTAAGGGGAGGGGGGGGATGGGGGGGTCAAGCTTAGTTAGTTTAGTTTAGTTTAGTTAGTGATGGAAGATGATCAGCCAGTGTGACTGAGGGGAGGGGGGGGGGATGGGGGGGTCAAGCTTAGTTAGTTTAGTTTAGTTTGGTTAGTGATGGAAGATGATCAGCCAGTGTGACTGAGGGGAGGGGGGGGGGGAGATGGGGGGGGTCAAGCTTAGTTAGTTTAGTTTAGTTTAGTTAGTGATGGAAGATGATCAGCCAGTGTGACTGAGGGGAGGGGGGGGGGATGGGGGCTCAAGCTTAGTTAGTTTAGTTTAGTTTAGTTAGTGATGGATGATGATCAGCCAGTGTGACTGAGGGGAGGGGGGGGGGGGGGATGGGGGGGTCAAGCTTAGTTAGTTTAGTTTAGTTTAGTTAGTGATGGAAGATGATCAGACAGTGTGACTGAGGGGAGGGGGGGGGGATGGTGGGGTCAAGCTTAGTTAGTTTAGTTTATTTTAGTTAGTGATGGAAGATGATCAGCTAGTGTGACTGAGGGGAGGGGGGGGGGGATGGGGGTCAAGCTTAGTTAGTTTAGTTTAGTTTAGTTAGTGATGGATGATGATCAGCCAGTGTGACTGAGGGGAGGGGGGGGATGGGGGTCAAGCTTAGTTAGTTTAGTTTAGTTTAGTTAGTGATGGAGGATGATCAGCCAGTGTGACTGAGGAGAGGGGAGGGGGATGGGGGGTCAAGCTTAGTTAGTTTAGTTTAGTTTAGTTAGTGATGGAAGATGATTGGCCAGTGTGACTGAGGGGAGGGGGGGGATGGGGGCTCAAGCTTAGTTAGTTTAGTTTAGTTTAGTTAGTGATGGATGATGATCAGCCAGTGTGACTGAGGGGAGGGGGGGGGGGGGGATGGGGGGGTCAAGCTTAGTTAGTTTAGTTTAGTTTAGTTAGTGATGGATGATGATCAGCCAGTGTGACTGAGGGGAGGGGGGGGATGGGGGGTCAAGCTTAGTTAGTTTAGTTTAGTTTAGTTAGTGATGGAGGATGATCAGCCAGTGTGACTGAGGGGAGGCGGGGGGTGGGGGGGTCAAGCTAAGTTAGTTTAGTTTAGTTTAGTTAGTGATGGAAGATGATCAGACAGTGTCACTGAGGGGAGGGGGGGGGGGGGATGGGGGCTCAAGCTTAGTTAGTTTAGTTTAGTTTAGTTAGTGATGGATGATGATCAGCCAGTGTGACTGAGGGGAGGGGAGGGGGGGGGATGGGGGGGTCAAGCTTAGTTAGTTTAGTTTAGTTTAGTTAGTGATGGAAGATGATCAGACAGTGTGACTGAGGGGAGGGGGGGGGATTGGGGGTCAAGCTTAGTTAATTTAGTTTAGTTTAGTTAGTGATGGATGATGATCAGCCAGTGTGACTGAGGGGAGGGGGGGGATGGGGGGTCAAGCTTAGTTAGTTTAGTTTAGTTTAGTTAGTGATGGATGATGATCAGCCAGTGTGACTGAGGGGAGGGGGGGGGATGGGGGGTCAAGCTTAGTTAGTTTAGTTTAGTTTAGTTAGTGATGGAAGATGATCAGCCAGTGTGACTGAGGGGAGGGGGGGGGATGGGGGGTCAAGCTTAGTTAGTTTAGTTTAGTTTAGTTAGTGATGGAAGATGATCAGCCAGAGTGACTGAGGGGAGGGGAGGGGGATGGGGGGTCAAGCTTAGTTAGTTTAGTTTAGTTTAGTTAGTGATGGAAGATGATCAGCCAGAGTGACTAAGGGGAGGGGGGGGATGGGGGGTCAAGCTTAGTTAGTTTAGTTTAGTTTAGTTAGTGATGGAGGATGATCAGCCAGTGTGACTGAGGGGAGGCGGGGGGTGGGGGGGTCAAGCTAAGTTAGTTTAGTTTAGTTTAGTTAGTGATGGAAGATGATCAGAAAGTGTCACTGAGGGGAGGGGGGGGGGGATGGGGGCTCAAGCTTAGTTAGTTTCGTTTAGTTTAGTTAGTGATGGATGATGATCAGCCAGTGTGACTGAGGGGAGGGGAGGGGGGGGGATGGGGGGGTCAAGCTTAGTTAGTTTAGTTTAGTTTAGTTAGTGATGGAAGATGATCAGACAGTGTGACTGAGGGGAGGGGGGGGGGATGGGGGGGTCAAGCTTAGTTAGTTTAGTTTATTTTAGTTAGTGATGGAAGATGATCAGCTAGTGTGACTGAGGGGAGGGGGGGGGGATGGGGGTCAAGATTAGTTAGTTTAGTTTAGTTTAGTTAGTGATGGATGATGATCAGCCAGTGTGACTGAGGGGAGGGGGGGGATGGGGGGTCAAGCTTAGTTAGTTTAGTTTAGTTTAGTTAGTGATGGAGGATGATCAGCCAGTGTGACTGAGGAGAGGGGAGGGGGATGGGGGGTCAAGCTTAGTTAGTTTAGTTTAGTTTAGTTAGTGATGGAAGATGATCAGACAGTGTGACTGAGGGGAGGGGGGGGGGATGGGGGGGTCAAGCTTAGTTAGTTTAGTTTATTTTAGTTAGTGATGGAAGATGATCAGCTAGTGTGACTGAGGGGAGGGGGGGGGGATGGGGGTCAAGCTTAGTTAGTTTAGTTTAGTTTAGTTAGTGATGGATGATGATCAGCCAGTGTGACTGAGGGGAGGGGGGGGATGGGGGGTCAAGCTTAGTTAGTTTAGTTTAGTTTAGTTAGTGATGGAGGATGATCAGCCAGTGTGACTGAGGGGAGGCGGGGGGTGGGGGGGTCAAGCTAAGTTAGTTTAGTTTAGTTTAGTTAGTGATGGAAGATGATCAGACAGTGTCACTGAGGGGAGGGGGGGGGATGGGGGCTCAAGCTTAGTTAGTTTAGTTTAGTTTAGTTAGTGATGGATGATGATCAGCCAGTGTGACTGAGGGGAGGGGGGGGGGGGGGGGATGGGGGGGTCAAGCTTAGTTAGTTTAGTTTAGTTTAGTTAGTGATGGAAGATGATCAGACAGTGTGACTGAGGGGAGGGGGGGGGGATGGGGGGGTCAAGCTTAGTTAGTTTAGTTTATTTTAGTTAGTGATGGAAGATGATCAGCTAGTGTGACTGAGGGGAGGGGGGGGGGGATGGGGGTCAAGCTTAGTTAGTTTAGTTTAGTTTAGTTAGTGATGGATGATGATCAGCCAGTGTGACTGAGGGGAGGGGGGGGATGGGGGGTCAAGCTTAGTTAGTTTAGTTTAGTTTAGTTAGTGATGGAGGATGATCAGCCAGTGTGACTGAGGAGAGGGGAGGGGGATGGGGGGTCAAGCTTAGTTAGTTTAGTTTAGTTTAGTTAGTGATGGAAGATGATTGGCCAGTGTGACTGAGGGGAGGGGGGGGATGGGGGGTCAAGCTTAGTTAGTTTAGTTTAGTTTAGTTAGTGATGGATGATGATCAGCCAGAGTGACTAAGGGGAGGGGGGGGATGGGGGGGTCAAGCTTAGTTAGTTTAGTTTAGTTTAGTTAGTGATGGAAGATGATCAGCCAGTGTGACTGAGGGGAGGGGGGGGATGGGGGGTCAAGCTTAGTTAGTTTAGTTTAGTTTAGTTAGTGATGGAAGATGATCAGCCAGAGTGACTGAGGGGAGGGGAGGGGGATGGGGGGTCAAGCTTAGTTAGTTTAGTTTAGTTTAGTTAGTGATGGAAGATGATCAGCCAGAGTGACTAAGGGGAGGGGGGGGATGGGGGGGTCAAGCTTAGTTAGTTTAGTTTAGTTTAGTTAGTGATGGAAGATGATCAGCCAGTGTGACTGAGGGGAGGGGGGGGGGATGGGGGGGTCAAGCTTAGTTAGTTTAGTTTAGTTTAGTTAGTGATGGAAGATGATCAGCCAGTGTGACTGAGGGGAGGGGGGGGGGAGATGGGGGGGGTCAAGCTTAGTTAGTTTAGTTTAGTTTAGTTAGTGATGGAAGATGATCAGCCAGTGTGACTAAGGGGAGGGGGGGGGGATGGGGGGTCAAGCTAAGTTAGTTTAGTTTAGTTTAGTTAGTGATGGAAGATGATCAGCCAGTGTGACTGAGGGGAGGGGGGGGGAGATGGGGGGGGTCAAGCTTAGTTAGTTTAGTTTAGTTTAGTTAGTGATGGAAGATGATCAGCCAGAGTGACTGAGGGGAGGGGGGGGGGAGATGGGGGGGGTCAAGCTTAGTTAGTTTAGTTTAGTTTAGTTAGTGATGGAAGATGATCAGCCAGAGTGACTGAGGGGAGGGGGGGGGGAGGGGGGGTCAAGCTTAGTTAGTTTAGTTTAGTTTAGTTAGTGATGGAAGATGATCAGCCAGAGTGACTAAGGGGAGGGGGGGGATGGGGGGGTCAAGCTTAGTTAGTTTAGTTTAGTTTAGTTAGTGATGGATGATGATCAGCCAGAGTGACTGAGGGGAGGGGGGGGGGGGGAGGGGGGGTCAAGCTTAGTTAGTTTAGTTTAGTTTAGTTAGTGATGGAAGATGATCAGCCAGAGTGACTGAGGGGAGGGGGGGGATGGGGGGGTCAAGCTTAGTTAGTTTAGTTTAGTTTAGTTAGTGATGGATGATGATCAGCCAGTGTGACTGAGGGGAGGGGGGGGGATGGGGGGTCAAGCTTAGTTAGTTTAGTTTAGTTTAGTTAGTGATGGAAGATGATCAGCCAGAGTGACTGAGGGGAGGGGAGGGGGATGGGGGGTCAAGCTTAGTTAGTTTAGTTTAGTTTAGTTAGTGATGGAAGATGATCAGCCAGTGTGACTGAGGGGAGGGGGGGGATGGGGGGGTCAAGCTTAGTTAGTTTAGTTTAGTTTAGTTAGTGATGGATGATGATCAGCCAGTGTGACTGAGGGGAGGGGGGGGGGATGGGGGGGTCAAGCTTAGTTAGTTTAGTTTAGTTTAGTTAGTGATGGAAGATGATCAGCCAGAGTGACTGAGGGGAGGGGGGGGGGATGGGGGGTCAAGCTTAGTTAGTTTAGTTTAGTTTAGTTAGTGATGGATGATGATCAGCCAGTGTGACTGAGGGGAGGGGGGGGGGATGGGGGGGTCAAGCTTAGTTAGTTTAGTTTAGTTTAGTTAGTGATGGAAGATGATCAGCCAGAGTGACTAAGGGGAGGGGGGGGATGGGGGGGTCAAGCTTAGTTAGTTTAGTTTAGTTTAGTTAGTGATGGAAGATGATCAGCCAGTGTGACTGAGGGGAGGGGGGGGGGATGGGGGGGTCAAGCTTAGTGAGTTTAGTTTAATTTAGTTAGTGATGGAAGATGATCAGCCAGAGTGACTGAGGGGAGGGGAGGGGGATGGGGGGTCAAGCTTAGTTAGTTTAGTTTAGTTTAGTTTGTGATGGAAGATGATCAGCCAGTGTGACTGAGGGGAGGGGGGGGATGGGGGGGTCAAGCTTAGTTAGTTTAGTTTGGTTTAGTTAGTGATGGATGATGATCAGCCAGTGTGACTGAGGGGAGGGGGGGGGGATGGGGGGGTCAAGCTTAGTTAGTTTAGTTTAGTTTAGTTAGTGATGGAAGATGATCAGCCAGAGTGACTGAGGGGAGGGGGGGGGGATGGGGGGTCAAGCTTATTTAGTTTAGTTTAGTTTAGTTAGTGATGGAAGATGATCAGCCAGTGTGACTGAGGGGAGGGGGGGGGATGGGGGGGTCAAGCTTAGTTAGTTTAGTTTAGTTTAGTTAGTGATGGAAGATGATCAGCCAGAGTGACTGAGGGGAGGGGGGGGGGAGGGGGGGTCAAGCTTAGTTAGTTTAGTTTAGTTTAGTTAGTGATGGAAGATGATCAGCCAGAGTGACTAAGGGGAGGGGGGGGATGGGGGGGTCAAGCTTAGTTAGTTTAGTTTAGTTTAGTTAGTGATGGATGATGATCAGTCAGAGTGACTGAGGGGAGGGGGGGGGGGGGAGGGGGGGTCAAGCTTAGTTAGTTTAGTTTAGTTTAGTTAGTGATGGAAGATGATCAGCCAGAGTGACTGAGGGGAGGGGGGGGATGGGGGGGTCAAGCTTAGTTAGTTTAGTTTAGTTTAGTTAGTGATGGATGATGATCAGCCAGTGTGACTGAGGGGAGGGGGGGGGATGGGGGGTCAAGCTTAGTTAGTTTAGTTTAGTTTAGTTAGTGATGGAAGATGATCAGCCAGAGTGACTGAGGGGAGGGGAGGGGGATGGGGGGTCAAGCTTAGTTAGTTTAGTTTAGTTTAGTTAGTGATGGAAGATGATCAGCCAGTGTGACTGAGGGGAGGGGGGGGATGGGGGGGTCAAGCTTAGTTAGTTTAGTTTAGTTTAGTTAGTGATGGATGATGATCAGCCAGTGTGACTGAGGGGAGGGGGGGGGGATGGGGGGGTCAAGCTTAGTTAGTTTAGTTTAGTTTAGTTAGTGATGGAAGATGATCAGCCAGAGTGACTGAGGGGAGGGGGGGGGGATGGGGGGTCAAGCTTAGTTAGTTTAGTTTAGTTTAGTTAGTGATGGATGATGATCAGCCAGTGTGACTGAGGGGAGGGGGGGGGATGGGGGGGTCAAGCTTAGTTAGTTTAGTTTAGTTTAGTTAGTGATGGAAGATGATCAGCCAGAGTGACTAAGGGGAGGGGGGGGGATGGGGGGGTCAAGCTTAGTTAGTTTAGTTTAGTTTAGTTAGTGATGGAAGATGATCAGCCAGTGTGACTGAGGGGAGGGGGGGGGGATGGGGGGGTCAAGCTTAGTGAGTTTAGTTTAGTTTAGTTAGTGATGGAAGATGATCAGCCAGTGTGACTGAGGAGAGGGGAGGGGGATGGGGGTCAACCTTAGTTAGTTTAGTTTAGTTTAGTTAGTGATGGAAGATGATCAGCCAGAGTGACTGAGGGGAGGGGGGGGGATGGGGGGTCAAGCTAAGTTAGTTTAGTTTAGTTTAGTTAGTGATGGATGATGATCAGCCAGTGTCACTGAGGGGAGGGGGCGGGATGGGGGGTCAAGCTTAGTTAGTTTAGTTTAGTTTAGTTAGTGATGGATGATGATCAGCCAGTGTGACTGAGGGGAGGGGGGGGGGATGGGGGGTCAAGCTTAGTTAGTTTAGTTTAGTTTAGTTAGTGATGGATGATGATCAGCCAGTGTGACTGAGGGGAGGGGGGGGGATGGGGGGTCAAGCTAAGTTAGTTAAGTTTAGTTTAGTTAGTGATGGATGATGATCAGCCAGTGTCACTGAGGGGAGGGGGGGGGATGGGGGGGTCAAGCTTAGTTAGTTTAGTTTAGTTTAGTTAGTGATGGAAGATGATCAGCCAGAGTGACTGAGGGGAGGGGGGGGGGATGGGGGGTCAAGCTTAGTTAGTTTAGTTTAGTTTAGTTAGTGATGGAAGATGATCAGCCAGAGTGACTGAGGGGAGGGGGGGGGGATGGGCTGTCAAGCTAAGTTAGTTTAGTTTAGTTTAGTTAGTGATGGATGATGATCAGCCAGTGTCACTGAGGGGAGGGGGGGGGATGGGGGGTCAAGCTTAGTTAGTTTAGTTTAGTTTAGTTAGTGATGGAAGATGATCAGCCAGTGTCACTGAGGGGAGGGGGGGGGGATGGGGGGTCAAGCTTAGTTAGTTTAGTTTAGTTTAGTTAGTGATGGATGA
Source organism: Puccinia polysora (assembly GCA_025617555.3). Classification (NCBI taxonomy): domain Eukaryota; kingdom Fungi; phylum Basidiomycota; class Pucciniomycetes; order Pucciniales; family Pucciniaceae; genus Puccinia; species Puccinia polysora. The sequence continues at coordinate 37,769,785 of CM062622.1, read as the reverse complement.
TGATCAGCCAGAGTGACTGAGGGGAGGGGGGGGGGATGGGGGGTCAAGCTTAGTTAGTTTAGTTTAGTTTAGTTAGTGATGGAAGATGATCAGCCAGTGTGACTGAGGGGAGGGGAGGGGGATGGGGGGTCAAGCTTAGTTAGTTTAGTTTAGTTTAGTTAGTGATGGAAGATGATCAGCCAGAGTGACTGAGGGGAGGGGGGGGGGGATGGGGGGTCAAGCTTAGTTAGTTTAGTTTAGTTTAGTTAGTGATGGAAGATGATCAGACAGTGTGACTGAGGGGAGGGGGGGGGATTGGGGGTCAAGCTTAGTTAATTTAGTTTAGTTTAGTTAGTGATGGAGGATGATCAGCCAGAGTGACTGAGGGGAGGGGGGGGGATGGGGGGTCAAGCTTAGTTAAATTAGTTTAGTTTAGTTATTGATGGAGGATGATCAGCCAGTGTCACTGAGGGGAGTGGGAGGGGGATGGGGGGGTCAAGCTTAGTTAGTTTAGTTTAGTTTAGTTAGTGATGGAGGATGATCAGCCAGTGTGACTGAGGGGAGGGGGGGGGATGGGGGGTCAAGCTTAGTTAGTTTAGCTTTGTTTAGTTACTGATGGAGGATGATCAGCCAGTGTGACTGAGGGGAGGGGGGGGGGATGGGGGGGTCAAGCTTAGTTAGTTTAGTTTAGTTTAGTTAGTGATGGAGGATGATCAGCGAGTGTGACTGAGCGGAGGGGGGGGGGGTGGGGTGGTCAAGCTAAGTTAGTTTAGTTTAGTTTAGTTAGTGATGGAAGATGATCAGCCAGTGTGACTGAGGGGAGGGGGGGGGGATGGGGGGTCAAGCTTAGTTAGTTTAGTTTAGTTTAGTTAGTGATGGAGGATGATCAGCCAGAGTGACTAAGGGGAGGGGGGGGATGGGGGGGTCAAGCTTAGTTAGTTTAGTTTAGTTTAGTTAGTGATGGAAGATGATCAGCCAGTGTGACTGAGGGGAGGGGGGGGGGATGGGGGGGTCAAGCTTAGTTAGTTTAGTTTAGTTTAGTTAGTGATGGAAGATGATCAGACAGTGTGACTGAGGGGAGGGGGGGGGGATGGGGGGGTCAAGCTTAGTTAGTTTAGTTTATTTTAGTTAGTGATGGAAGATGATCAGCTAGTGTGACTGAGGGGAGGGGGGGGGGGGATGGGGGTCAAGCTTAGTTAGTTTAGTTTAGTTTAGTTAGTGATGGATGATGATCAGCCAGTGTGACTGAGGGGAGGGGGGGGATGGGGGGTCAAGCTTAGTTAGTTTAGTTTAGTTTAGTTAGTGATGGAGGATGATCAGCCAGTGTGACTGAGGAGAGGGGAGGGGGATGGGGGGTCAAGCTTAGTTAGTTTAGTTTAGTTTAGTTAGTGATGGAAGATGATCGGCCAGTGTGACTGAGGGGAGGGGGGGGATGGGGGCTCAAGCTTAGTTAGTTTAGTTTAGTTTAGTTAGTGATGGATGATGATCAGCCAGTGTCACTGAGGGGAGGGGGGGGGGATGGGGGGGGGTCAAGCTTAGTTAGTTTAGTTTAGTTTAGTTAGTGATGGATGATGATCAGCCAGTGTGACTGAGGGGAGGGGGGGGGGATGGGGGGGTCAAGCTTAGTTAGTTTAGTTTAGTTTAGTTAGTGATGGAAGATGATCAGCCAGTGTGACTGAGGGGAGGGGAGGGGGATGGGGGGTCAAGCTTAGTTAGTTTAGTTTAGTTTAGTTAGTGATGGAAGATGATCAGCCAGTGTGACTGAGGGCTGGGGGGGGGATGGGGGGGTCAAGCTTAGTTAGTTTAGTTTAGTTTAGTTAGTGATGGAAGATGATCAGCCAGTGTGACTGAGGGGAGGGGGGGGGGAGAGGGGGTCAAGCTTAGTTAGTTTAGTTTAGTTTAGTTAGTGATGGATGATGATCAGCCAGTGTGACTGAGTGGAGGGGGGGGGGGATGGGGGGGTCAAGCTTAGTTAGTATAGTTTAGTTTAGTTAGTGATGGAAGATGATCAGCCAGTGTGACTGAGGGGAGGGGGGGGGGAGAGGTGGTCAAGCTTAGTTAGTTTAGTTTAGTTTAGTTAGTGATGGATGATGATCAGCCAGTGTCACTGAGGGGAGGGGGGGGGAGGGGGGGGGGGTCAAGCTTAGTTAGTTTAGTTTAGTTTAGTTAGTGATGGATGATGATCAGCCAGTGTCACTGAGGGGAGGGGGGGGGGATTGGGGGTCAAGCTTAGTTAGTTTAGTTTAGTTTAGTTAGTGATGGATGATGATCAGCCAGTGTGACTGAGTGGAGGGGGGGGGATGGGGGGTCAAGCTTAGTTAGTTTAGTTTAGTTTAGTTAGTGATGGATGATGATCAGCCAGTGTGACTGGGTGGAGGGGGGGGGGATGGGGGGGTCAAGCTTAGTTAGTTTAGTTTAGTTGAGTTAGTGATGGAAGATGATCAGCCAGTGTGACTGAGTGGAGGGGGGGGGGATGGGGGGGTCAAGCTTAGTTAGTTTAGTTTAGTTTAGTTAGTGATGGAAGATGATCAGCCAGTGTGACTGAGTGGAGGGGGGGGGGATGGGGGGGTCAAGCTTAGTTAGTTTAGTTTAGTTGAGTTAGTGATGGAGGATGATCAGCCAGTGTGACTGAGGGGAGGGGGGGGGGGGGAGAGGAGGTCAAGCTTAGTTAGTTTAGTTTAGTTTAGTTGTTGATGGAAGATGATCAGCCAGTGTGACTGAGGGGAGGGGGGGGGGGGGGGAGAGGGGGTCAAGCTTAGTTAGTTTAGTTTAGTTTAGTTAGTGATGGATGATGATCAGCCAGTGTGACTGAGTGGAGGGGGGGGGGATGGGCGGTCAAGCTAAGTTAGTTTAGTTTAGTTTAGTTAGTGATGGAAGATGATCAGCCAGTGTGACTGAGGGGAGGGGGGGGGGGGAGAGGGGGTCAAGCTTAGTTAGTTTAGTTTAGTTTAGTTAGTGATGGATGATGATCAGCCAGTGTCACTGAGGGGAGGGGGGGGGGATGGGGGGGTCAAGCTTAGTTAGTTTAGTTTAGTTTAGTTAGTGATGGATGATGATCAGCCAGTGTGACTGAGGGGAGGGGGGGGGGATGAAGGGTCAAGCTTAGTTAGTTTAGTATAGTTTAGTTAGTGATGGATGATGATCAGCCAGTGTCACTGAGGGGAGGGGGGGGGGAGGGGGGGGTCAAGCTTAGTTAGTTTAGTTTAGTTTAGTTAGTGATGGAAGATGATCAGACAGAGTGACTGAGGGGAGGGGGGGGGGATGGGGGGTCAAGCTTAGTTAGTTTAGTTTAGTTTAGTTAGTGATGGAAGATGATCAGACAGTGTGACTGAGGGGAGGGGGGGGGATTGGGGGTCAAGCTTAGTTAATTTAGTTTAGTTTAGTTAGTGATGGAGGATGATCAGCCAGAGTGACTAAGGGGAGGGGGGGGGATGGGGGGTCAAGCTTAGTTAAATTAGTTTAGTTTATTTATTGATGGAGGATGATCAGCCAGTGTCACTGAGGGGAGTGGGAGGGGGATGGGGGGGTCAAGCTTAGTTAGTTTAGTTTAGTTTAGTTAGTGATGGAGGATGATCAGCCAGTGTGACTGAGGGGAGGGGGGGGGATGGGGGGTCAAGCTTAGTTAGTTTAGCTTTGTTTAGTTAGTGATGGAGGATGATCAGCCAGTGTGACTGAGGGGAGGGGGGGGGATGGGGGGGTCAAGCTTAGTTAGTTTAGTTTAGTTTAGTTAGTGATGGAGGATGATCAGCGAGTGTGACTGAGCGGAGGGGGGGGGGGGTGGGGTGGTCAAGCTAAGTTAGTTTAGTTTAGTTTAGTTAGTGATGGAAGATGATCAGCCAGTGTGACTGAGGGGAGGGGGGGGGGATGGGGGGTCAAGCTTAGTTAGTTTAGTTTAGTTTAGTTAGTGATGGAGGATGATCAGCCAGAGTGACTAAGGGGAGGGGGGGGATGGGGGGGTCAAGCTTAGTTAGTTTAGTTTAGTTTAGTTAGTGATGGAAGATGATCAGCCAGTGTGACTGAGGGGAGGGGGGGGGGATGGGGGGGTCAAGCTTAGTTAGTTTAGTTTAGTTTAGTTAGTGATGGATGATGATCAGCCAGAGTGACTAAGGGGAGGGGGGGGATGGGGGGGTCAAGCTTAGTTAGTTTAGTTTAGTTTAGTTAGTGATGGAAGATGATCAGCCAGTGTGACTGAGGGGAGGGGGGGGGGGGATGGGGGGGTCAAGCTTAGTTAGTTTAGTTTAGTTTGGTTAGTGATGGAAGATGATCAGCCAGTGTGACTGAGGGGAGGGGGGGGGGAGATGGGGGGGGTCAAGCTTAGTTAGTTTAGTTTAGTTTAGTTAGTGATTCAAGATGATCAGCCAGTGTGACTGAGGGGAGGGGGGGGGGATGGGGGCTCAAGCTTAGTTAGTTTAGTTTAGTTTAGTTAGTGATGGATGATGATCAGCCAGTGTGACTGAGGGGAGGGGGGGGGGGGGGGGGATGGGGGGGTCAAGCTTAGTTAGTTTAGTTTAGTTTAGTTAGTGATGGAAGATGATCAGACAGTGTGACTGAGGGGAGGGGGGGGGGATGGGGGGGTCAAGCTTAGTTAGTTTAGTTTATTTTAGTTAGTGATGGAAGATGATCAGCTAGTGTGACTGAGGGGAGGGGGGGGGGGATGGGGGTCAAGCTTAGTTAGTTTAGTTTAGTTTAGTTAGTGATGGATGATGATCAGCCAGTGTGACTGAGGGGAGGGGGGGGATGGGGGTCAAGCTTAGTTAGTTTAGTTTAGTTTAGTTAGTGATGGAGGATGATCAGCCAGTGTGACTGAGGAGAGGGGAGGGGGATGGGGGGTCAAGCTTAGTTAGTTTAGTTTAGTTTAGTTAGTGATGGAAGATGATCGGCCAGTGTGACTGAGGGGAGGGGGGGGATGGGGGCTCAAGCTTAGTTAGTTTAGTTTAGTTTAGTTAGTGATGGATGATGATCAGCCAGTGTGACTGAGGGGAGGGGGGGGGGGGGGATGGGGGGGTCAAGCTTAGTTAGTTTAGTTTAGTTTAGTTAGTGATGGATGATGATCAGCCAGTGTGACTGAGGGGAGGGGGGGGATGGGGGGTCAAGCTTAGTTAGTTTAGTTTAGTTTAGTTAGTGATGGAGGATGATCAGCCAGTGTGACTGAGGGGAGGCGGGGGGTGGGGGGGTCAAGCTAAGTTAGTTTAGTTTAGTTTAGTTAGTGATGGAAGATGATCAGACAGTGTCACTGAGGGGAGGGGGGGGGGGGGGATGGGGGCTCAAGCTTAGTTAGTTTAGTTTAGTTTAGTTAGTGATGGATGATGATCAGCCAGTGTGACTGAGGGGAGGGGGGGGGGATGGGGGTCAAGCTTAGTTAGTTTAGTTTAGTTTAGTTAGTGATGGATGATGATCAGCCAGTGTGACTGAGGGGAGGGGGGGGATGGGGGGTCAAGCTTAGTTAGTTTAGTTTAGTTTAGTTAGTGATGGAAGATGATCAGCCAGAGTGACTGAGGGGAGGGGAGGGGGATGGGGGGTCAAGCTTAGTTAGTTTAGTTTAGTTTAGTTAGTGATGGAAGATGATCAGCCAGAGTGACTAAGGGGAGGGGGGGGGATGGGGGGTCAAGCTTAGTTAGTTTAGTTTAGTTTAGTTAGTGATGGAGGATGATCAGCCAGTGTGACTGAGGGGAGGCGGGGGGTGGGGGGGTCAAGCTAAGTTAGTTTAGTTTAGTTTAGTTAGTGATGGAAGATGATCAGAAAGTGTCACTGAGGGGAGGGGGGGGGGATGGGGGCTCAAGCTTAGTTAGTTTCGTTTAGTTTAGTTAGTGATGGATGATGATCAGCCAGTGTGACTGAGGGGAGGGGAGGGGGGGGGATGGGGGGGTCAAGCTTAGTTAGTTTAGTTTAGTTTAGTTAGTGATGGAAGATGATCAGACAGTGTGACTGAGGGGAGGGGGGGGGGATGGGGGGGTCAAGCTTAGTTAGTTTAGTTTATTTTAGTTAGTGATGGAAGATGATCAGCTAGTGTGACTGAGGGGAGGGGGGGGGGATGGGGGTCAAGATTAGTTAGTTTAGTTTAGTTTAGTTAGTGATGGATGATGATCAGCCAGTGTGACTGAGGGGAGGGGGGGGATGGGGGGTCAAGCTTAGTTAGTTTAGTTTAGTTTAGTTAGTGATGGAGGATGATCAGCCAGTGTGACTGAGGAGAGGGGAGGGGGATGGGGGGTCAAGCTTAGTTAGTTTAGTTTAGTTTAGTTAGTGATGGAAGATGATCAGACAGTGTGACTGAGGGGAGGGGGGGGGGATGGGGGGGTCAAGCTTAGTTAGTTTAGTTTATTTTAGTTAGTGATGGAAGATGATCAGCTAGTGTGACTGAGGGGAGGGGGGGGGGATGGGGGTCAAGCTTAGTTAGTTTAGTTTAGTTTAGTTAGTGATGGATGATGATCAGCCAGTGTGACTGAGGGGAGGGGGGGGATGGGGGGTCAAGCTTAGTTAGTTTAGTTTAGTTTAGTTAGTGATGGAGGATGATCAGCCAGTGTGACTGAGGGGAGGCGGGGGGTGGGGGGGTCAAGCTAAGTTAGTTTAGTTTAGTTTAGTTAGTGATGGAAGATGATCAGACAGTGTCACTGAGGGGAGGGGGGGGGGAGGGGGGCTCAAGCTTAGTTAGTTTAGTTTAGTTTAGTTAGTGATGGATGATGATCAGCCAGTGTGACTGAGGGGAGGGGGGGGGGGGGGGGATGGGGGGGTCAAGCTTAGTTAGTTTAGTTTAGTTTAGTTAGTGATGGAAGATGATCAGACAGTGTGACTGAGGGGAGGGGGGGGGGGGATGGGGGGGTCAAGCTTAGTTAGTTTAGTTTATTTTAGTTAGTGATGGAAGATGATCAGCTAGTGTGACTGAGGGGAGGGGGGGGGGGATGGGGGTCAAGCTTAGTTAGTTTAGTTTAGTTTAGTTAGTGATGGATGATGATCAGCCAGTGTGACTGAGGGGAGGGGGGGGATGGGGGGTCAAGCTTAGTTAGTTTAGTTTAGTTTAGTTAGTGATGGAGGATGATCAGCCAGTGTGACTGAGGAGAGGGGAGGGGGATGGGGGGTCAAGCTTAGTTAGTTTAGTTTAGTTTAGTTAGTGATGGAAGATGATTGGCCAGTGTGACTGAGGGGAGGGGGGGGATGGGGGGTCAAGCTTAGTTAGTTTAGTTTAGTTTAGTTAGTGATGGATGATGATCAGCCAGAGTGACTAAGGGGAGGGGGGGGATGGGGGGGTCAAGCTTAGTTAGTTTAGTTTAGTTTAGTTAGTGATGGAAGATGATCAGCCAGTGTGACTGAGGGGAGGGGGGGGATGGGGGGTCAAGCTTAGTTAGTTTAGTTTAGTTTAGTTAGTGATGGAAGATGATCAGCCAGAGTGACTGAGGGGAGGGGAGGGGGATGGGGGGTCAAGCTTAGTTAGTTTAGTTTAGTTTAGTTAGTGATGGAAGATGATCAGCCAGAGTGACTAAGGGGAGGGGGGGGATGGGGGGGTCAAGCTTAGTTAGTTTAGTTTAGTTTAGTTAGTGATGGAAGATGATCAGCCAGTGTGACTGAGGGGAGGGGGGGGGGGATGGGGGGGTCAAGCTTAGTTAGTTTAGTTTAGTTTAGTTAGTGATGGAAGATGATCAGCCAGTGTGACTGAGGGGAGGGGGGGGGGAGATGGGGGGGGTCAAGCTTAGTTAGTTTAGTTTAGTTTAGTTAGTGATGGAAGATGATCAGCCAGTGTGACTAAGGGGAGGGGGGGGGGATGGGGGGTCAAGCTAAGTTAGTTTAGTTTAGTTTAGTTAGTGATGGAAGATGATCAGCCAGTGTGACTGAGGGGAGGGGGGGGGAGATGGGGGGGGTCAAGCTTAGTTAGTTTAGTTTAGTTTAGTTAGTGATGGAAGATGATCAGCCAGAGTGACTGAGGGGAGGGGGGGGGGAGATGGGGGGGGTCAAGCTTAGTTAGTTTAGTTTAGTTTAGTTAGTGATGGAAGATGATCAGCCAGAGTGACTGAGGGGAGGGGGGGGGGAGGGGGGGTCAAGCTTAGTTAGTTTAGTTTAGTTTAGTTAGTGATGGAAGATGATCAGCCAGAGTGACTAAGGGGAGGGGGGGGATGGGGGGGTCAAGCTTAGTTAGTTTAGTTTAGTTTAGTTAGTGATGGATGATGACCAGCCAGAGTGACTGAGGGGAGGGGGGGGGGGGAAGGGGGGGTCAAGCTTAGTTAGTTTAGTTTAGTTTAGTTAGTGATGGAAGATGATCAGCCAGAGTGACTGAGGGGAGGGGGGGGATGGGGGGGTCAAGCTTAGTTAGTTTAGTTTAGTTTAGTTAGTGATGGATGATGATAAGCCAGTGTGACTGAGGGGAGGGGGGGGGATGGGGGGTCAAGCTTAGTTAGTTTAGTTTAGTTTAGTTAGTGATGGAAGATGATCAGCCAGAGTGACTGAGGGGAGGGGAGGGGGATGGGGGGTCAAGCTTAGTTAGTTTAGTTTAGTTTAGTTAGTGATGGAAGATGATCAGCCAGTGTGACGGAGGGGAGGGGGGGGATGGGGGGGTCAAGCTTAGTTAGTTTAGTTTAGTTTAGTTAGTGATGGATGATGATCAGCCAGTGTGACTGAGGGGAGGGGGGGGGGATGGGGGGGTCAAGCTTAGTTAGTTTAGTTTAGTTTAGTTAGTGATGGAAGATGATCAGCCAGAGTGACTGAGGGGAGGGGGGGGGGATGGGGGGTCAAGCTTAGTTAGTTTAGTTTAGTTTAGTTAGTGATGGATGATGATCAGCCAGTGTGACTGAGGGGAGGGGGGGGGGATGGGGGGGTCAAGCTTAGTTAGTTTAGTTTAGTTTAGTTAGTGATGGAAGATGATCAGCCAGAGTGACTAAGGGGAGGGGGGGGATGGGGGGGTCAAGCTTAGTTAGTTTAGTTTAGTTTAGTTAGTGATGGAAGATGATCAGCCAGTGTGACTGAGGGGAGGGGGGGGGGGATGGGGGGGTCACGCTTAGTGAGTTTAGTTTAATTTAGTTAGTGATGGAAGATGATCAGCCAGAGTGACTGAGGGGAGGGGAGGGGGATGGGGGGTCAAGCTTAGTTAGTTTAGTTTAGTTTAGTTTGTGATGGAAGATGATCAGCCAGTGTGACTGAGGGGAGGGGGGGGATGGGGGGGTCAAGCTTAGTTAGTTTAGTTTGGTTTAGTTAGTGATGGATGATGATCAGCCAGTGTGACTGAGGGGAGGGGGGGGGGATGGGGGGGTCAAGCTTAGTTAGTTTAGTTTAGTTTAGTTAGTGATGGAAGATGATCAGCCAGAGTGACTGAGGGGAGGGGGGGGGGGATGGGGGGTCAAGCTTATTTAGTTTAGTTTAGTTTAGTTAGTGATGGAAGATGATCAGCCAGTGTGACTGAGGGGAGGGGGGGGGATGGGGGGGTCAAGCTTAGTTAGTTTAGTTTAGTTTAGTTAGTGATGGAAGATGATCAGCCAGAGTGACTGAGGGGAGGGGGGGGGGAGGGGGGGTCAAGCTTAGTTAGTTTAGTTTAGTTTAGTTAGTGATGGAAGATGATCAGCCAGAGTGACTAAGGGGAGGGGGGGGATGGGGGGGTCAAGCTTAGTTAGTTTAGTTTAGTTTAGTTAGTGATGGATGATGATCAGCCAGAGTGACTGAGGGGAGGGGGGGGGGGGGAGGGGGGGTCAAGCTTAGTTAGTTTAGTTTAGTTTAGTTAGTGATGGAAGATGATCAGCCAGAGTGACTGAGGGGAGGGGAGGGGGATGGGGGGTCAAGCTTAGTTAGTTTAGTTTAGTTTAGTTAGTGATGGAAGATGATCAGCCAGTGTGACTGAGGGGAGGGGGGGGATGGGGGGGTCAAGCTTAGTTAGTTTAGTTTAGTTTAGTTAGTGATGGATGATGATCAGCCAGTGTGACTGAGGGGAGGGGGGGGGGGATGGGGGGGTCAAGCTTAGTTAGTTTAGTTTAGTTTAGTTAGTGATGGAAGATGATCAGCCAGAGTGACTGAGGGGAGGGGGGGGGATGGGGGGTCAAGCTTAGTTAGTTTAGTTTAGTTTAGTTAGTGATGGATGATGATCAGCCAGTGTGACTGAGGGGAGGGGGGGGGGATGGGGGGGTCAAGCTTAGTTAGTTTAGTTTAGTTTAGTTAGTGATGGAAGATGATCAGCCAGAGTGACTAAGGGGAGGGGGGGGGATGGGGGGGTCAAGCTTAGTTAGTTTAGTTTAGTTTAGTTAGTGATGGAAGATGATCAGCCAGTGTGACTGAGGGGAGGGGGGGGGGATGGGGGGGTCAAGCTTAGTGAGTTTAGTTTAGTTTAGTTAGTGATGGAAGATGATCAGCCAGTGTGACTGAGGAGAGGGGAGGGGGATGGGGGTCAACCTTAGTTAGTTTAGTTTAGTTTAGTTAGTGATGGAAGATGATCAGCCAGAGTGACTGAGGGGAGGGGGGGGGGATGGGGGGTCAAGCTAAGTTAGTTTAGTTTAGTTTAGTTAGTGATGGATGATGATCAGCCAGTGTCACTGAGGGGAGGGGGCGGGATGGGGGGTCAAGCTTAGTTAGTTTAGTTTAGTTTAGTTAGTGATGGATGATGATCAGCCAGTGTGACTGAGGGGAGGGGGGGGGGGATGGGGGGTCAAGCTTAGTTAGTTTAGTTTAGTTTAGTTAGTGATGGATGATGATCAGCCAGTGTGACTGAGGGGAGGGGGGGGGATGGGGGGTCAAGCTAAGTTAGTTTAGTTTAGTTTAGTTAGTGATGGATGATGATCAGCCAGTGTCACTGAGGGGAGGGGGGGGGATGGGGGGTCAAGCTTAGTTAGTTTAGTTTAGTTTAGTTAGTGATGGAAGATGATCAGCCAGTGTCACTGAGGGGAGGGGGGGGGGGATGGGGGGTCAAGCTTAGTTAGTTTAGTTTAGTTTAGTTAGTGATGGATGATGATCAGCCAGAGTGACTGAGGGGAGGGGTTGGGGATGGGGGGTCAAGCTTAGTTAGTTTAGTTTAGTTTAGTTAGTGATGGAAGATGATCAGCCAGTGTGACTGAGGGGAGGGGAGGGGGATGGGGGGTCAAGCTTAGTTAGTTTAGTTTAGTTTAGTTAGTGATGGAAGATGATCAGCCAGAGTGACTGAGGGGAGGGGGGGGGGATGGGGGGTCAAGCTTAGTTAGTTTAGTTTAGTTTAGTTAGTGATGGAAGATGATCAGCCAGAGTGACTGAGGGGAGGGGAGGGGGATGGGGGGTCAAGCTTAGTTAGTTTAGTTTAGTTTAGTTTGTGATGGAAGATGATCAGCCAGTGTGACTGAGGGGAGGGGGGGGATGGGGGGGTCAAGCTTAGTTAGTTTAGTTTGGTTTAGTTAGTGATGGATGATGATCAGCCAGTGTGACTGAGGGGAGGGGGGGGGGGATGGGGGGGTCAAGCTTAGTTAGTTTAGTTTAGTTTAGTTAGTGATGGAAGATGATCAGCCAGAGTGACTGAGGGGAGGGGGGGGGGATGGGGGGTCAAGCTTATTTAGTTTAGTTTAGTTTAGTTAGTGATGGAAGATGATCAGCCAGTGTGACTGAGGGGAGGGGGGGGGATGGGGGGGTCAAGCTTAGTTAGTTTAGTTTAGTTTAGTTAGTGATGGAAGATGATCAGCCAGAGTGACTGAGGGGAGGGGGGGGGGATGGGGGGTCAAGCTTAGTTAATTTAGTTTAGTTTAGTTAGTGATGGATGATGATCAGCCAGTGTGACTGAGGGGAGGGGGGGGGATGGGGGGTCAAGCTAAGTTAGTTTAGTTTAGTTTAGTTAGTGATGGAAGATGATCAGCCAGAGTGACTGAGGGGAGGGGGGGGGGGGATGAGGGGTCAAGCTTAGTTAGTTTAGTTTAGTTTAGTTAGTGATGGAAGATGATCAGCCAGAGTGACTGAGGGGAGGGGGGGGGGGGAAGGGGGGGTCAAGCTTAGTTAGTTTAGTTTAGTTTAGTTAGTGATGGAAGATGATCAGCCAGTGTGACTGAGGGGAGGGGGGGGGGATGGGGGGTCAAGCTAAGTTAGTTTAGTTTAGTTTAGTTAGTGATGGATGATGATCAGCCAGTGTCACTGAGGGGAGGGGGGGGGGGGATGGGGGGGGTCAAGCTAAGTTAGTTTAGTTTAGTTTAGTTAGTGATGGAGGATGATCAGCCAGTGTCACTGAGGGGAGGGGGGGGGGGGGATGGGGGGGTCAAGCTTAGTTAATTTAGTTTAGTTTAGTTAGTGATGGAAGATGATCAGCCAGTGTCACTGAGGGGAGGGGGGGGGGGATGGGGGGTCAAGCTTAGTTAGTTTAGTTTAGTTTAGGTAGTGATGGATGATGATCAGCCAGAGTGACTGAGGGGAGGGGGGGGGGGATGGGGGGTCAAGCTTAGTTAGTTTAGTTTAGTTGAGTTAGTGATGGATGATGATCAGCCAGAGTGACTGAGGGGAGGGGCGGGAGGGATGGGGGGTCAATCTTAGTTAGTTTAGTTTAGTTTAGTTAGTGATGGAGGATGATCAGCCAGTGTCACTGAGGGGAGGGGGGGGGGATGGGGGGTCAAGCTTAGTTAGTTTAGTTTAGTTTAGTTAGTGATGGATGATGATCAGCCAGAGTGACTGAGGGGAGGGGGGGGAGGGATGGGGGGTCAAGCTTAGTTAGTTTATTTTAGTTTAGTTAGTGATGGAGGATGATCAGCCAGTGTCACTGAGGGGAGGGGGGGGGATTGGGGGTTAAGCTTAGTTAGTTTAGTTTAGTTTAGTTAGTGATGGAGGATGATCAGACAGTGTGACTGAGGGGAGGGGGGGGGGAAGGGGGGTCAAGCTTAGTTAGTTTAGTTTAGTTTAGTTATTGATGGATGATGATCAGCCAGTGTGACTGAGGGGAGGGGGGGGGGGGATGGGGGGTCAAGCTTAGTTAGTTTAGTTTAGTTTAGTTAGTGATGGAAGATGATCAGACAGTGTCACTGAGGGGAGGGGGGGGGATGGGGGGTCAAGCTTAGTTAGTTTAGTTTAGTTTAGTTAGTGATGGAGGATGATCAGACAGTGTGACTGAGGGGAGGGGGGGGGGGAGGGGGGGGTCAAGCTTAGTTAGTTTAGTTTAGTTTAGTTAGTGATGGAAGATGATCAGCCAGTGTGACTGAGGGGAGGGGGGGGGGGGATGGGGGGGGGGTCAAGCTTAGTTAGTTTAGTTTAATTTAGTTAGTGATGGATGATGATCAGCCAGTGTGACTGAGGGGAGGGGGGGGATGGGGGGGGTCAAGCTTAGTTAGTTTACTTTAGTTTAGTTAGTGATGGATGATGATCAGCCAGTGTCACTGAGGGGAGGGGGGGGTGGATGGGGGGGGTCAAGCTTAGTTAGTTTAGTTTAGTTTAGTTAGTGATGGATGATGATCAGCCAGTGTGACTGAGGGGAGGGGGGGGGATGGGGGGGTCAAGCTTAGTTAGTTTAGTTTAGTTTAGTTAGTGATGGATGATGATCAGCCAGTGTCACTGAGGGGAGGAGGGGGGATGGGGGGTCAAGCTTAGTTAGTTTAGTTTAGTTTAGTTAGTGATGGAAGATGATCAGCCAGAGTGACTGAGGGGAGGGGAGGGGGGGGGAGATGGGGGGGGTCAAGCTTAGTTAGTTTAGTTTAGTTTAGTTAGTGATGGAAGATGATCAGCCAGAGTGACTGAGGGGAGGGGGGGGGGGGAGATGGGGGGGGTCAAGCTTAGTTAGTTTAGTTTAGTTTAGTTAGTGATGGAAGATGATCAGCCAGAGTGACTAAGGGGAGGGGGGGGATGGGGGGTCAAGCTTAGTTAGTTTAGTTTAGTTTAGTTAGTGATGGAAGATGATCAGCCAGAGTGACTAAGGGGAGGGGGGGGATGGGGGGTCAAGCTTAGTTAGTTTAGTTTAGTTTAGTTAGTGATGGAAGATGATCAGCCAGTGTGACTGAGGGGAGGGGGGGGGGATGGGGGGGTCAAGCTTAGTTAGTTTAGTTTAGTTTAGTTAGTGATGGAAGATGATCAGCCAGAGTGACTAAGGGGAGGGGGGGGATGGGGGGTCAAGCTTAGTTAGTTTAGTTTAGTTTAGTTAGTGATGGAAGATGATCAGCCAGTGTGACTGAGGGGAGGGGGGGGGGGATGGGGGGGTCAAGCTTAGTTAGTTTAGTTTAGTTTAGTTAGTGATGGAAGATGATCAGCCAGTGTGACTGAGGGGAGGGGGGGGGGATGGGGGGGTCAAGCTTAGTTAGTTTAGTTTAGTTTAGTTAGTGATGGAAGATGATCAGCCAGTGTGACTGAGGGGAGGGGGGGGGGATGGGGGGGTCAAGCTTAGTTAGTTTAGTTTAGTTTAGTTAGTGATGGATGATGATCAGCCAGTGTGACTGAGGGAAGGGGGGGGGATGGGGGGGTCAAGCTTAGTTAGTTTAGTTTAGTTTAGTTAGTGATGGAAGATGATCAGCCAGAGTGACTAAGGGGAGGGGGGGGATGGGGGGTCAAGCTTAGTTAGTTTAGTTTAGTTTAGTTAGTTATGGAAGATGATCAGCCAGTGTGACTGAGGGGAGGGGGGGGGGATGGGAGGGTCAAGCTTAGTTAGTTTAGTTTAGTTTAGTTAGTGATGGAAGATGATCAGCCAGAGTGACTAAGGGGAGGGGGGGGATGGGGGGGTCAAGCTTAGTTAGTTTAGTTTAGTTTAGTTAGTGATGGAGGATGATCAGCCAGTGTGACTGAGGGGAGGGGGGGGGAGGGGGGGTCAAGCTTAGTTAATTTAGTTTAGTTTAGTTAGTGATGGAAGATGATCAGCCAGTGTGACTAAGGGGAGGGGGGGGGGATGGGGGGTCAAGCTAAGTTAGTTTAGTTTAGTTTAGTTAGTGATGGAAGATGATCAGCCAGTGTGACTGAGGGGAGGGGGGGGGAGATGGGGGGGGTCAAGCTTAGTTAGTTTAGTTTAGTTTAGTTAGTGATGGAAGATGATCAGCCAGAGTGACTGAGGGGAGGGGGGGGGAGATGGGGGGGGTCAAGCTTAGTTAGTTTAGTTTAGTTTAGTTAGTGATGGAAGATGATCAGCCAGAGTGACTAAGGGGAGGGGGGGGATGGGGGGTCAAGCTTAGTTAGTTTAGTTTAGTTTAGTTAGTGATGGAAGATGATCAGCCAGTGTGACTGAGGGGAGGGGGGGGGGAGGGGGGGGTCAAGCTTAGTTAGTTTAGTTTAGTTTAGTTAGTGATGGAAGATGATCAGCCAGAGTGACTAAGGGGAGGGGGGGGATGGGGGGGTCAAGCTTAGTTAGTTTAGTTTAGTTTAGTTAGTGATGGAAGATGATCAGCCAGTGTCACTGAGGGGAGGGGGGGGGGAGGGGGGGTCAAGCTTAGTTAGTTTAGTTTAGTTTAGTTAGTGATGGAAGATGATCAGCCAGTGTGACTGAGGGGAGGGGGGGGGGGATGGGGGGGTCAAGCTTAGTTAGTTTAGTTTAGTTTAGTTAGTGATGGAAGATGATCAGCCAGAGTGACTAAGGGGAGGGGGGGGATGGGGGGGTCAAGCTTAGTTAGTTTAGTTTAGTTTAGTTAGTGATGGATGATGATCAGCCAGTGTGACTGAGGGGAGGGGGGGGGGATGGGGGGGTCAAGCTTAGTTAGTTTAGTTTAGTTTAGTTAGTGATGGAAGATGATCAGCCAGAGTGACTAAGGGGAGGGGGGGATGGGGGGTCAAGCTTAGTTAGTTTAGTTTAGTTTAGTTAGTGATGGAAGATGATCAGCCAGTGTGACTGAGGGGAGGGGGGGGGATGGGGGGGTCAAGCTTAGTTAGTTTAGTTTAGTTTAGTTAGTGATGGAAGATGATCAGCGAGAGTGACTAAGGGGAGGGGGAGGATGGGGGGGTCAAGCTTAGTTAGTTTAGTTTAGTTTAGTTAGTGATGGAGGATGATCAGCCAGTGTGACTGAGGGGAGGGGGGGGGGAGGGGGGGTCAAGCTTAGTTAATTTTGTTTAGTTTAGTTAGTGATGGAAGATGATCAGCCAGTGTGACTAAGGGAAGGGGGGGGGGATGGGGGGTCAAGCTAAGTTAGTTTAGTTTAGTTTAGTTAGTGATGGAAGATGATCAGCCAGTGTGACTGAGGGGAGGGGGGGGGAGATGGGGGGGTCAAGCTTAGTTAGTTTAGTTTAGTTTAGTTAGTGATGGAAGATGATCAGCCAGTGTGACTCAGGGGAGGGGGGGGGGAGATGGGGGGGGGTCAAGCTTAGTTAGTTTAGTTTAGTTTAGTTAGTGATGGAAGATGATCTGCCAGAGTGACTAAGGGGAGGGGGGGGATGGGGGGTCAAGCTTAGTTAGTTTAGTTTAGTTTAGTTAGTGATGGAAGATGATCAGCCAGTGTGACTGAGGGGAGGGGGGGGGGATGGGGGGGTCAAGCTTAGTTAGTTTAGTTTAGTTTAGTTAGTGATGGAAGATGATCAGCCAGAGTGACTAAGGGGAGGGGGGGGATGGGGGGGTCAAGCTTAGTTAGTTTAGTTTAGTTTAGTTAGTGATGGAGGATGATCAGCCAGTGTGACTGAGGGGAGGGGGGGGGGGAGGGGGGGTCAAGCTTAGTTAATTTAGTTTAGTTTAGTTAGTGATGGAAGATGATCAGCCAGTGTGACTAAGGGGAGGGGGGGGGGAGGGGGGGTCAAGCTTAGTTAATTTAGTTTAGTTTAGTTAGTGATGGAAGATGATCAGCCAGTGTGACTAAGGGGAGGGGGGGGGGGGATGGGGGGGTCAAGCTTAGTTAGTTTAGTTTAGTTTAGTTAGTGATGGAAGATGATCAGCCAGTGTGACTGAGGGGAGGGGGGGGGATGGGGGGGTCAAGCTTAGTTAGTTTAGTTTAGTTTAGTTAGTGATGGAAGATGATCAGCCAGTGTGACTGAGTGGAGGGGGGGGATGGGGGGGTCAAGCTTAGTTAGTTTAGTTTAGTTTAGTTAGTGATGGAAGATGATCAGCCAGTGTGACTGAGGAGAGGGGAGGGGGATGGGGGGTCAAGCTTAGTTAGTTTAGTTTAGTTTAGTTAGTGATGGAAGATGATCAGCCAGTGTGACTGAGGGGAGGGGGGGGGGATGGGGGGGTCAAGCTTAGTTAGTTTAGTTTAGTTTAGTTAGTGATGGAAGATGATCAGCCAGTGTGACTGAGGAGAGGGGAGGGGGATGGGGGGTCAAGCTTAGTTAGTTTAGTTTAGTTTAGTTAGTGATGGAAGATGATCAGCCAGAGTGACTGAAGGGAGGGGGGGGGGGATGGGGGGTCAAGCTAAGTTAGTTTAGTTTAGTTTAGTTAGTGATGGATGATGATCAGCCAGTGTCACTGAGGGGAGGGGGGGGGATGGGGGGTCAAGCTTAGTTAGTTTAGTTTAGTTTAGTTAGTGATGGATGATGATCAGCCAGTGTGACTGAGGGGAGGGGGGGGGGGGATGGGGGGTCAAGCTTAGTTAGTTTAGTTTATTTTAGTTAGTGATGGATGATGATCAGCTAGTGTGACTGACGGGAGGGGGGGGGGATGGGGGGTCAAGCTAAGTTAGTTAAGTTTAGTTTAGTTAGTGATGGATGATGATCAGCCAGTGTCACTGAGGGGAGGGGGGGGGATGGGGGGGTCAAGCTTAGTTAGTTTAGTTTAGTTTAGTTAGTGATGGAAGATGATCAGCCAGAGTGACTGAGGGGAGGGGGGGGGGATGGGGGGTCAAGCTTAGTTAGTTTAGTTTAGTTTAGTTAGTGATGGATGATGATCAGCCAGTGTGACTGAGGGGAGGGGGGGGGGATGGGGGGTCAAGCTTAGTTAGTTTAGTTTAGTTTAGTTAGTGATGGAAGATGATCAGCCAGTGTGACTGCGGGGAGGGGGGGGGGAGGGGGGGGTCAAGCTTAGTTAGTTTAGTTTAGTTTAGTTAGTGATGGATGATGATCAGCCAGTGTCACTGAGGGGAGGGGGGGTGGATGGGGGGGTCAAGCTTAGTTAGTTTAGTTTAGTTTAGTTAGTGATGGATGATGATCAGCCAGTGTGACTGAGGGGAGGCGGGGGATGGGGGGGTCAAGCTTAGTTAGTTTACTTTAGTTTAGTTAGTGATGGATGATGATCAGCCAGTGTCACTGAGGGGATGGGGGGGGGGGATGGGGGGTCAAGCTTAGTTAGTTTAGTTTAGTTTAGTTAGTGATGGATGATGATCAGCCAGTGTCACTGAGGGGAGGGGAAGGGGGGGGGGGGGGGGGAGGAGGGGTCAGGCTTAGTTAGTTTAGTTTAGTTTAGTTAGTGATGGAAGATGATCAGCCAGTGTGACTGAGGGGAGGGGGGGGGATGGAGGGTCAAGCTTAGTTCGTTTAGTTTAGTTTAGTTAGTGATGGAAGATGATCAGCCAGTGTGACTGCGGGGAGGGGGGGGGAGGGGGGGTCAAGCTTAGTTAGTTTAGTTTAGTTTAGTTAGTGATGGATGATGATCAGCCAGTGTCACTGAGGGGAGGGGGGGTGGATGGGGGGGTCAAGCTTAGTTAGTTTAGTTTAGTTTAGTTAGTGATGGAAGATGATCAGCCAGTGTGACTGAGGGCTGGGGGGGGGGGATGGGGGGGTCAAGCTTAGTTAGTTTAGTTTAGTTTAGTTAGTGATGGAAGATGATCAGCCAGTGTGACTGAGGGGAGGGGGGGGGGATGGGGGGTCAAGCTTAGTTAGTTTGGTTTAGTTTAGTTAGTGATGGAAGATGATCAGCCAGTGTCACTGAGGGGAAAGGGGGGGGGGGATGGGGAAGTCCAGCTTCGTTAGTTTAGTTTAGTTTAGTTAGTGATGGAAGATGATCAGCCAGTGTGACTGAGGGGAGGGGGGGGGATGGGGGGTCAAGCTTAGTTAGTTTAGTTTAGTTTAGTTAGTGATGGAAGATGATCAGCCAGTGTCACTGAGGGGAAAGGGGGAGGGGGGATGGGGAAGTCCAGCTTAGTTAGTTTAGTTTAGTTTAGTTAGTGATGGAAGATGATCAGACAGTGTGACTGAGGGGAGGGGGGGGGGGATGGGGGGGTCAAGCTTAGTTAGTTTAGTTTAGTTTAGTTAGTGATGGAAGATGATCAGCCAGTGTGACTGAGTGGAGGGGGGGGGGGGGGATGGGGGGGTCAAGCTTAGTTAGTTTAGTTTAGTTTAGTTAGTGATGGAAGATGATCAGCCAGTGTGACTAAGGGGAGGGGGGGGGGGATGGGGAAGTCCAGCTTAGTTAGTTTAGTTTAGTTTAGTTAGTGATGGAGGATGATCAGCCAGTGTGACTGAGTGGAGGGGGGGGGGGATGGGGGGGTCAAGCTTAGTTAGTTTAGTTTAGTTTAGTTAGTGATGGAAGATGATCAGCCAGTGTGACTAAGGGGAGGGGGGGGGGATGGGGAAGTCCAGCTTAGTTAGTTTAGTTTAGTTTAGTTAGTGATGGAGGATGATCAGCCAGTGTGACTGAGTGGAGGGGGGGGGATGGGGGGGTCAAGCTTAGTTAGTTTAGTTTAGTTTAGTTAGTGATGGAGGATGATCAGCCAGTGTGACTGAGTGGAGGGGGGTGGGGATGGGGGGGTCAAGCTTAGTTAGTTTAGTTTAGTTTAGTTAGTGATGGAAGATGATCAGCCAGTGTGACTGAGGGCTGGGGGGGGGATGGGGGGGTCAAGCTTAGTTAGTTTAGTTTAGTTTAGTTAGTGATGGAAGATGATCAGCCAGTGTGACTGAGGGCTGGGGGGGGGGGATGGGGGGGTCAAGCTTAGTTAGTTTAGTTTAGTTTAGTTAGTGATGGAGGATGATCAGCCAGTGTCACTGAGGGGAGGGGGGGGGATGGGGGGTCAAGCTTAGTTAGTTTAGTTTAGTTTAGTTAGTGATGGATGATGATCAGCCAGTGTGACTGAGGGGAGGGGGGGGGGATGGGGGGTCCAGCTTAGTTAGTTTAGTTTAGTTTAGTTAGTGATGGATGATGATCAGCCAGTGTGACTGAGGGGAGGGGGGGGGGGATGGGGGGGTCAAGCTTAGTTAGTTTAGTTTAGTTGAGTTAGTGATGGAGGATGATCAGCCAGTGTGACTGAGTGGAGGGGGGGGGGGATGGGGGGGTCAAGCTTAGTTAGTTTAGTTTAGTTTAGTTAGTGATGGAAGATGATCAGCCAGTGTGACTGAGGGCTGGGGGGGGGGGATGGGGGGGTCAAGCTTAGTTAGTTTAGTTTAGTTTAGTTAGTGATGGAGGATGATCAGCCAGTGTGACTGAGTGGAGGGGGGGGGGATGGGGGGGTCAAGCTTAGTTAGTTTAGTTTAGTTGAGTTAGTGATGGAGGATGATCAGCCAGTGTGACTGAGTGGAGGGGGGGGGGGGATGGGGGGGTCAAGCTTAGTTAGTTTAGTTTAGTTTAGTTAGTGATGGATGATGATCAGCCAGTGTCACTGAGGGGAGGGGGGGGGATGGGGGGTCAAGCTTAGTTAGTTTAGTTTAGTTTAGTTAGTGATGGATGATGATCAGCCAGTGTGACTGAGGGGAGGGGGGGGGGGATGGGGGGTCAAGCTTAGTTAGTTTAGTTTAGTTTAGTTAGTGATGGAAGATGATCAGCCAGTGTGACTGAGTGGAGGGGGGGGGGATGGGGGGGTCAAGCTTAGTTAGTATAGTTTAGTTTAGTTAGTGATGGAAGATGATCAGCCAGTGTGACTGAGGGCTGGGGGGGGGATGGGGGGGTCAAGCTTAGTTAGTTTAGTTTAGTTTAGTTAGTGATGGAAGATGATCAGCCAGTGTGACTGAGGGCTGGGGGGGGGATGGGGGGGGTCAAGCTTAGTTAGTTTAGTTTAGTTTAGTTAGTGATGGATGATGATCAGCCAGTGTGACTGAGGGGAGGGGGGGGGGATGGGGGGGTCAAGCTTAGTTAGTTTAGTTTAGTTGAGTTAGTGATGGAGGATGATCAGCCAGTGTGACTGAGTGGAGGGGGGGGGGGATGGGGGGTCAAGCTTAGTTAGTTTAGTTTAGTTTAGTTAGTGATGGATGATGATCAGCCAGTGTGACTGAGTGGAGGGGGGGGGATGGGGGGGTCAAGCTTAGTTAGTTTAGTTTAGTTGAGTTAGTGATGGAAGATGATCAGCCAGTGTGACTGAGTGGAGGGGGGGGGGATGGGGGGGTCAAGCTTAGTTAGTTTAGTTTAGTTTAGTTAGTGATGGAAGATGATCAGCCAGTGTGACTGAGTGGAGGGGGGGGGATGGGGGGGTCAAGCTTAGTTAGTTTAGTTTAGTTGAGTTAGTGATGGAGGATGATCAGCCAGTGTGACTGAGGGGAGGGGGGGGGGGGAGAGGGGGTCAAGCTTAGTTAGTTTAGTTTAGTTTAGTTGTTGATGGAAGATGATCAGCCAGTGTGACTGAGGGGAGGGGGGGGGGGGAGAGGGGGTCAAGCTTAGTTATTTTAGTTTAGTTTAGTTAGTGATGGATGATGATCAGCCAGTGTGACTGAGTGGAGGGGGGGGGGATGGGGGGGTCAAGCTTAGTTAGTTTAGTTTAGTTTAGTTAGTGATGGAAGATGATCAGCCAGTGTGACTGAGGGGAGGGGGGGGGGGGAGAGGGGGTCAAGCTTAGTTAGTTTAGTTTAGTTTAGTTAGTGATGGATGATGATCAGCCAGTGTCACTGAGGGGAGGGGGGGGGGATGGGGGGGTCAAGCTTAGTTAGTTTAGTTTAGTTTAGTTAGTGATGGATGATGATCAGCCAGTGTGACTGAGTGGAGGGGGGGGGATGGGGGGGTCAAGCTTAGTTAGTATAGTTTAGTTTAGTTAGTGATGGAAGATGATCAGCCAGTGTGACTGAGGGCTGGGGGGGGGATGGGGGGGTCAAGCTTAGTTAGTTTAGTTTAGTTTAGTTAGTGATGGAAGATGATCAGCCAGTGTGACTGAGGGCTGGGGGGGGGATGGGGGGGTCAAGCTTAGTTAGTTTAGTTTAGTTTAGTTAGTGATGGAGGATGATCAGCCAGTGTGACTGAGTGGAGGGGGGGGGGATGGGGGGGTCAAGCTTAGTTAGTTTAGTTTAGTTGAGTTAGTGATGGAGGATGATCAGCCAGTGTGACTTAGTGGAGGGGGGGGGGGATGGGGGGGTCAAGCTTAGTTAGTTTAGTTTAGTTTAGTTAGTGATGGAAGATGATCAGCCAGTGTGACTGAGGGCTGGGGGGGGGATGGGGGGGTCAAGCTTAGTCAGTTTAGTTTAGTTTAGTTAGTGATGGAAGATGATCAGCCAGTGTGACTGAGGGGAGGGGGGGGGGAGAGGGGGTCAAGCTTAGTTAGTTTAGTTTAGTTTAGTTAGTGATGGATGATGATCAGCCAGTGTGACTGAGTGGAGGGGGGGGGGATGGGGGGGTCAAGCTTAGTTAGTATAGTTTAGTTTAGTTAGTGATGGAAGATGATCAGCCAGTGTGACTGAGGGGAGGGGGGGGGAGGGGGGGGTCAAGCTTAGTTAGTTTAGTTTAGTTTAGTTAGTGATGGATGATGATCAGCCAGTGTCACTGAGGGGAGGGGGGGTGGATGGGGGGGTCAAGCTTAGTTAGTTTAGTTTAGTTTAGTTAGTGATGGAAGATGATCAGCCAGTGTCACTGAGGGGAGGGGGGGGGGAGGGGGGGGTCAAGCTTAGTTAGTTTAGTTTAGTTTAGTTAGTGATGGAAGATGATCAGCCAGTGTCACTGAGGGGAGGGGGGGGGGATGAGGGGTCAAGCTTAGTTAATTTAGTTTAGTTTAGTTAGTGATGGAGGATGATCAGCCAGAGTGACTGAGGGGAGGGGCGGGGATGGGGGGTCAAGCTTAGTTAAATTAGTTTAGTTTAGTTATTGATGGAGGATGATCAGCCAGTGTCACTGAGGGGAGTGGGAGGGGGATGGGGGGGTCAAGCTTAGTTAGTTTAGTTTAGTTTAGTTAGTGATGGAGGATGATCAGCCAGTGTGACTGAGGGGAGGGGGGGGATGGGGGGTCAAGCTTAGTTAGTTTAGCTTTGTTTAGTTAGTGATGGAGGATGATCAGCCAGTGTGACTGAGGGGAGGGGGGGGGATGGGGGGGTCAAGCTTAGTTAGTTTAGTTTAGTTTAGTTAGTGATGGAGGATGATCAGCGAGTGTGACTGAGGGGAGGGGGGGGGGTGGGGGGGTCAAGCTAAGTTAGTTTAGTTTAGTTTAGTTAGTGATGGAAGATGATCAGCCAGTGTGACTGAGGGGAGGGGGGGGGGATGGGGGGTCAAGCTTAGTTAGTTTAGTTTAGTTTAGTTAGTGATGGAGGATGATCAGCCAGTGTGACTGAGTGGAGGCGGGGGGTGGGGGGGTCAAGCTAAGTTAGTTTAGTTTAGTTTAGTTAGTGATGGAAGATGATCAGACAGTGTCACTGAGGGGAGGGGGGGGGGGATGGGGGCTCAAGCTTAGTTAGTTTAGTTTAGTTTAGTTAGTGATGGATGATGATCAGCCAGTGTCACTGAGGGGAGGGGGGGTGGATGGGGGGGTCAAGCTTAGTTAGTTTAGTTTAGTTTTGTTAGTGATGAATGATGATCAGCCAGTGTGACTGAGGGGAGGCGGGGGATGGGGGGGTCAAGCTTATTTAGTTTAGTTTAGTTTAGTTAGTGATGGAAGATGATCATCCAGTGTGACTGCGGGGAGGGGGGGGGGATGGGGGTCAAGCTTAGTTAGTTTAGTTTAGTTTAGTTAGTGATGGATGATGATCAGCCAGTGTGACTGAGGGGAGGGGGGGGGATGGGGGGTCAAGCTTAGTTAGTTTAGTTTAGTTTAGTTAGTGATGGAAGATGATCAGCCAGTGTGACTGCGGGGAGGGGGGGGGAGGGGGGGTCAAGCTTAGTTAGTTTAGTTTAGTTTAGTTAGTGATGGATGATGATCAGCCAGTGTCACTGAGGGGAGAGGGGGTGGATGGGGGGGTCAAGCTTAGTTAGTTTAGTTTAGTTTAGTTAGTGATGGATGATGATCAGCCAGTGTGACTGAGGGGAGGCGGGGGATGGGGGGGTCAAGCTTAGTTAGTTTACTTTAGTTTAGTTAGTGATGGATGATGATCAGCCAGTGTCACTGAGGGGAGGGGGGGGGGGGATGGGGGGGTCAAGCTTAGTTAGTTTAGTTTAGTTTAGTTAGTGATGGATGATGATCAGCCAGTGTGACTGAGGGGAGGCGGGGGATGGGGGGGTCAAGCTTAGTTAGTTTACTTTAGTTTAGTTAGTGATGGATGAGGATCAGCCAGTGTCACTGAGGGGAGGGGGGGGGGGGGATGGGGGGGTCAAGCTTAGTTAGTTTAGTTTAGTTTAGTTAGTGATGGATGATGATCAGCCAGAGTGACTGATGGGAGGGGGGGGGGATGGGGGGTCAAGCTTAGTTAGTTTAGTTTAGTTTAGTTAGTGATGGAAGATGATAGGCCAGTGTCACTGAGGGGAGGGGGGGGGAGGGGGAGGTCAAGCTTAGTTAGTTTAGTTTAGTTTAGGTAGTGATGGAAGATGATCAGCCAGTGTCACTGAGGGGAGGGGGGGGGGGATGGGGGGGGGGTCAAGCTTAGTTAGTTTAGTTTAGTTTAGTTAGTGATGGATGATGATCAGCCAGTGTGACTGAGGGGAGGGGGGGGGGATGGGGGGGTCAAGCTTAGTTAGTTTAGTTTAGTTTAGTTAGTGATGGAAGATGATCAGCCAGAGTGACTAAGGGGAGGGGGGGGATGGGGGGGTCAAGCTTAGTTAGTTTAGTTTAGTTTAGTTAGTGATGGATGATGATCAGCCAGTGTCACTGAGGGGAGAGGGGGTGGATGTGGGGGTCAAGCTTAGTTAGTTTAGTTTAGTTTAGTTAGTGATGGATGATGATCAGCCAGTGTGACTGAGGGGAGGCGGGGGATGGGGGGGTCAAGCTTAGTTAGTTTACTTTAGTTTAGTTAGTGATGGATGATGATCAGCCAGTGTCACTGAGGGGAGGGGGGGGGGGATGGGGGGGTCAAGCTTAGTTAGTTTAGTTTAGTTTAGTTAGTGATGGATGATGATCAGCCAGTGTGACTGAGGGGAGGGGGGGGGATGGGGGGGTCAAGCTTATTTAGGTTAGTTTAGTTTAGTTAGTGATGGATGATGATCAGCCAGTGTCACTCAGGGGAGGGGGGGGAGATGGGGGGTCAAGCTTAGTTAGTTTAGTTTAGTTTAGTTAGTGATGGATGATGATCAGCCAGTGTCACTGAGGGGAGGGGGGTGGATGGGGGGGTCAACCTTAGTTAGTTTAGTTTAGTTTAGTTATTGATGGATGATGATCAGCCAGTGTCACTGAGGGGAGGGGGGCGGGGGGGATGGGTGGTCAAGCTTAGTTAGTTTAGTTTAGTTTAGTTAGTGATGGAAGATGATCAGCCAGTGTGACTGCGGGGAGGGGGGGGGGGATGGGGGTCAAGCTTAGTTAGTTTAGTTTAGTTTAGTTAGTGATGGAAGATGATCAGCCAGTGTGACTGAGTGGAGGGGGGGGGATGGGGGGGTCAAGCTTAGTTAGTTTAGTTTAGTTTAGTTAGTGATGGAAGATGATCAGACAGTGTGACTGAGGGGAGGGGGGGGGGGATGGGGGGGTCAAGCTTAGTTAGTTTAGTTTATTTTAGTTAGTGATGGAAGATGATCAGCTAGTGTGACTGAGGGGAGGGGGGGGGGGATGGGGGTCAAGCTTAGTTAGTTTAGTTTAGTTTAGTTAGTGATGGATGATGATCAGCCAGTGTGACTGAGGGGAGGGGGGGGGGATGGGGGGTCAAGCTTAGTTAGTTTAGTTTAGTTTAGTTAGTGATGGAAGATGATCAGCCAGTGTGACTGCGGGGAGGGGGGGGGGATGGGGGTCAAGCTTAGTTAGTTTAGTTTAGTTTAGTTAGTGATGGATGATGATCAGCCAGTGTGACTGAGGGGAGGGGGGGGGATGGGGGGTCAAGCTTAGTTAGTTTAGTTTAGTTTAGTTAGTGATGGAAGATGATCAGCCAGTGTGACTGAGGGGAGGGGGGGGGATGGGGGGTCAAGCTTAGTTCGTTTAGTTTAGTTTAGTTAGTGATGGAAGATGATCAGCCAGTGTGACTGCGGGGAGGGGGGGGGGAGGGGGGGTCAAGCTTAGTTAGTTTAGTTTAGTTTAGTTAGTGATGGATGATGATCAGCCAGTGTCACTGAGGGGAGGGGGGGTGGATGGGGGGGTCAAGCTTAGTTAGTTTAGTTTAGTTTAGTTAGTGATGGAAGATGATCAGCCAGTGTCACTGAGGGGAGGGGGGGGGAGGGGGGGGTCAAGCTTAGTTAGTTTAGTTTAGTTTAGTTAGTGATGGAAGATGATCAGCCAGTGTCACTGAGGGGAGGGGGGGGGGATGAGGGGTCAAGCTTAGTTAGTTTAGTTTAGTTTAGTTAGTGATGGATGATGATCAGCCAGTGTCACTGAGGGGAGGGGGGGGGGATGGGGGGGGGTCAAGCTTAGTTAGTTTAGTTTAGTTTAGTTAGTGATGGAAGATGATCAGCCAGTGTGACTGAGGGGAGGGGGGGGGGATGGGGGGGTCACGGTAAGTTAGTTTAGTTTAGTTTAGTTAGTGATGGAAGATGATCAGACAGTGTGACTGAGGGGAGGGGGGGAAGGGATGGGGGGGTCAAGCTTATTTAGTTTAGTTTAGTTTAGTTAGTGATGGAAGATGATCAGCCAGTGTCACTGAGGGGAGGGGGGGGGGATGAGGGGTCAAGCTTAGTTAGTTTAGTTTAGTTTAGTAAGTGATGGATGATGATCAGCCAGTGTCACTGAGGGGAGGGGGGGGGATGGGGGGGGGGTCAAGCTTAGTTAGTTTAGTTTAGTTTAGTTAGTGATGGATGATGATCAGCCAGAGTGACTGATGGGAGGGGGGGGGGATGGGGGGTCAAGCTTAGTTAGTTTAGTTTAGTTTAGTTAGTGATGGAAGATGATAGGCCAGTGTCACTGAGGGGAGGGGGGGGGAGGGGGAGGTCAAGCTTAGTTAGTTTAGTTTAGTTTAGTTAGTGATGGAAGATGATCAGCCAGTGTCACTGAGGGGAGGGGGGGGGGATGGGGGGGGGGTCAAGCTTAGTTAGTTTAGTTTAGTTTAGTTAGTGATGGATGATGATCAGCCAGTGTGACTGAGGGGAGGGGGGGGGGATGGGGGGGTCAAGCTTAGTTAGTTTAGTTTAGTTTAGTTAGTGATGGAAGATGATCAGCCAGAGTGACTAAGGGGAGGGGGGGGATGGGGGGGTCAAGCTTAGTTAGTTTAGTTTAGTTTAGTTAGTGATGGATGATGATCAGCCAGTGTGACTGAAAGGAGGGGGGGGGGATGGGGGGGTCAAGCTTAGTTAGTTTAGTTTAGTTTAGCTGGTGATGGAGGATGATCAGCCAGTGTGACTGAGGAGAGGGGAGGGGGATGGGGGGTCAAGCTTAGTTAGTTTAGTTTAGTTTAGTTAGTGATGGAGGATGATCAGCCAGTGTGACTGAGGAGAGGGGAGGGGGATGGGGGGTCAAGCTTAGTTAGTTTAGTTTAGTTTAGTTAGTGATGGAAGATGATCAGCCAGTGTGACTGAGGGGAGGGGGGGGATGGGGGGTCAAGCTTAGTTAGTTTAGTTTAGTTTAGTTAGTGATGGATGATGATCAGCCAGAGTGACTAAGGGGAGGGGGGGGATGGGGGGGTCAAGCTTAGTTAGTTTAGTTTAGTTTAGTTAGTGATGGAAGATGATCAGCCAGTGTGACTGAGGGGAGGGGGGGGGGATGGGGGGGTCAAGCTTAGTTAGTTTAGTTTAGTTTAGTTAGTGATGGAAGATGATCAGCCAGTGTGACTGAGGGGAGGGGGGGGGAGATGGGGGGGGTCAAGCTTAGTTAGTTTAGTTTAGTTTAGTTAGTGATGGAAGATGATCAGCCAGTGTGACTGAGGGGAGGGGGGGGGAGATGGGGGGGGTCATGCTTAGTTAGTTTAGTTTAGTTTAGTTAGTGATGGAAGATGATCAGCCAGTGTGACTGAGGGGAGGGGGGGGGGGGATGGGGGGGTCAAGCTTAGTTAGTTTAGTTTAGTTTAGTTAGTGATGGAAGATGATCAGCCAGAGTGACTAAGGGGAGGGGGGGGATGGGGGGGTCAAGCTTAGTTAGTTTAGTTTAGTTTAGTTAGTGATGGAGGATGATCAGCCAGTGTGACTGAGGAGAGGGGA
The DNA here is from genome assembly GCA_025617555.3 of Puccinia polysora. Classification (NCBI taxonomy): domain Eukaryota; kingdom Fungi; phylum Basidiomycota; class Pucciniomycetes; order Pucciniales; family Pucciniaceae; genus Puccinia; species Puccinia polysora. The sequence goes on along the minus strand of CM062622.1, from coordinate 37,741,767 downwards.
GGGGGATGGGGGGTCAAGCTTAGTTAGTTTAGTTTAGTTTAGTTAGTGATGGAGGATGATCAGCCAGAGTGACTGAGGGAAGGGGGTGAGGGGGGATGAGGGGTCAGGCTCAGTTAGTTTAGTTTAGTTTAGTTAGTGATGGATGATGATCAGCCAGTGTGACTGAGGGGAGGGGGGGGGGGGGAGGGGGGGGTCAAGCTTAGTTAGTTTAGTTTAGTTTAGTTAGTGATGGATGATGATTAGCCAGTCTTACTGAGTGGATGGGGGGGGGGGATGGGGGGTCAAGGTTAGTTAGTTTAGTTTAGTTTAGTTAGTGATGGATGATGATCAGCCAGAGTGACTGAGGGAAGGGGGTGAGGGGGGATGAGGGGTCAGGCTCAGTTAGTTTAGTTTAGTTTAGTTAGTGATGGATGATGATCAGCCAGTGTTACTGAGGGGAGGGGGGGGGGGGGGGATGGGGGTCAAGCTTAGTTAGTTTAGTTTAGTTTAGTTAGGGATGGATGATGATCAGCCAGTTTTACTGAGGGGAGGGGGGGGGGATGGGGGTCAAGCTTAGTTTATTGAGTTTAGTTTAGTTAGTGATGGATGATGATCAGCCAGTGTGACTGAGCGGAGGGGGGGGGATGGGGATCAAACTTAGTTAGTTTAGTTTAGTTTAGTTAGTGATGGATGATGATCAGCCAGTGTGACTGAGGGGAGTGGGGGGGATGGGGGTCAAGCTTAGTTATTTTAGTTTAGTTTAGTTAGTGATGGATGAAGATCAGCCAGTTTGACTGATGGGACGGGGGGGGAGCGTGGCAAAGCTTAGTTAGTTTTGTTTAGTTTAGTTAGTGATGGATGATGATCAGCCAGTGTGACTGAGGGGAGGGGGGTGGGGGGGGGGGATGGGGATCCAGCTTAGTTATTTTAGTTTAGTTTAGTTAGTGATGTTTGATGATCAGCCAGTGTGACTGAGGGGAGGGGGGTGGGGGGGGATCTTATGTTATCCTTACCTTACAAATCTTATGGCAAATCTTTTGAAATTTATGTGGTAGCCTTCTGAAGTATCTTGGAGTCTTGAGCGCAGAATAGTTCAAATGCAGAGCTCAATAGGGAGTCTGCATTGTTTATTACTGTTAGGTTAGGAAGTGTCTGAATACGTGTGGAAGGAGTTTCTCAGGTAGTGTTTGTTGAGTTGAAGTAGCACTGCTGCTGATGTGGCTCCTTTTCACATCTTATTTATATCTCATTATTTGTTTTTGTTATTCCTGTTTTTGTCTCTGGTGTGATTATCCTCTGTTTCATTTTGGCGCTATCACTATGTTGTATGGGGTGCTTATACTTCAAATCCAGAGTATACACTCTGAGCGGGATCTTCTCTAAAACTCATCCAACTTCTAGCAACCTGGGAATGATCCATCATCTCACCAACAGACCTACTCATCAGCTTTGAACCTCTCAACTATCTCATCAATCAACCGCCTGCAGCCAGCTCAATCCAAGTAAGGACAATCCCGACTCCATAGGTTATGATACAAACTAACATTCCATTACATATTGTCCAAGGCGCTTCTCCGGTTATTTCATCTTCACCTTGTAGCTGGTTGCTTTCCATCTGTCTCCTGAAAGACTTCTGTTGGTTTTGTTTTATCATTCTTTCTGTCTGATGGATCTTGTTTCTCAATTTCTTTTTTTATTCTTTTTCATTTGATAATCCAGTCTGGTCTTGGTTTCTTAACCAATAATATTTTTCACACGGTTAAAAGCCAAAACAACTCCACCGACTGGTCACTAGCAAAATGCCCAAGCCAGGATCATTGTCAACATCAGGACCAGGGGGAGACCTCATGAACTTCAAATCTCACGCCCTAAAAGTGCTCATCAAATCTACACCTCTACTTAAGAAAGGAAACTACAGCATGTGGCGTAAGAAGATGAAGAAACTCTTTAAACTCAGGGGAATATTTCAAATCATGAACTCACCAGGCAAATCACCTTCATTAGACAAAGAGACCAACCAAGAGATGGTAGCCTACTTGATTGCCAAACTAGATTCAAACACCTACAACAACATTATCGACGATTGTAACAAAGATAATGCCAAGCTGATATGGGAAGCAAAGCAGTCCCATTTTGCGTCATCTCAATCAGCTAATAGGGCGCAAATCTTCAACGGTTTCCTTCACCTATCTATGTCTTCCAACATCAAGGCGTTTGTTACTATTGTCAAAACGTATCTCAAGAAATTAACGGAGGTTGGTATCAAGCTTCCGTCAGATATAATAGCCTACTTAGTTCTCTTTAAATTTCCCACTTCTATGCAAGGTATGAAGACGCAAATTATGCACTCAACTACAGAAATGAGGATTGAAACTGTTTTAGATCATCTCATCCAACATAAAAACGAAATCAGGGCACAAGAAACTCCGAACGAACCAGTCAACGTGGCTTTGTATAATGGACCAAGATGTGAAAACGGAAAACATAAGCACTATTGAGGAAACAAGAATAAAAAGAAGACAGTCAAAGAGGCCCATTATTATTCGTTCTTTTGTGGACTGAACTCAAAATGCCAAGAGAAACTAACCCCTAGCCGATTCATTCTTGATTCCGGCTGTTCTATTCATATGATTACCAACAAGAATCTATTCCTTTCACTCACGTGCTCTGATCGTGAAGGTAAGATTCAAACTGGAAAGACAGACGCCGAGATCAAGATTGAAGGGATTGGTACAGCCTCCATTTCCTTTGAAGAATGCAAAATCCATCTCAGTTACTCTGCCTGGGTCCCTGAATCAACTGTCAACCTCATATCCCTTGGCGCGCTGGTAGAAAAAGGAGCGACTTTGAAGATCAACTCGACGGTGACGCCTCCTACCTTTTCTGTGTGCTCCAACAACAAGGAATTATTCACGGGAAGGATATCGAATAACTTGTTTGTCATTGACATGAAAACAAAATCTGATGCCGCTCTATACTCCAGCAAGGACCTGCCCAAAATCCACAGAACTCTTGGCCACGCTTCCCTTGGACGAATGGAAAAATTTCTGAATGAAACCATCTCTTCCAAGGACAAGGCCAACTTTGAATGTTTGAATTGCAATAAAGCCAAGATTGCAAAGTACAACTTCTCCAAAATCCACCAAGTGGAATTGAGAGTGTTGGATTGAATCCATGTGGATCTGATGGGTCCTCTTAACCCTACCGCCAAAGGTGGTTTCCGATTTGTTCTCAACCTCATTTATTCCTTTTTGGGTTATCTTGCTTGCTTTCCGCTCAAAACCAAAGACAAGGTCCATGATACGTTAATCTTTGTGCTGGAAAATGAACATAGAAAACATTGTTGGTATCCCATGGAAGTGTGTTCAGATGGAGGAGGTGAGTTTATTAATAATAAATTGACTGCGTACTTGAAAGAGCGTCATATCAATCACATTATTTTGGAACCATATCACTCCAAACACAACGGACGGATAGAAAGAGCCAACAGGACAGTCATGGAATCAACCCAAATGATATTCTCCAAAGGTCGAATCCCAAAATCCTATTGGCACAAAGTAGTTTGTAGTTGCTGCGGGTTACTCAATCAAATACCTAAAGAAAAAGGATCGGACTCACCTTGGAAGCTTATGCATGGCAAAGAGCTTCCGGCAGGTTATCTTAGACCAATAGGTACTGATCTCACGTATTGAATTAACAACTCTCAGATCCAGTCTAAACTGTTTGAAAAAGGGGAGTCCGGTAAACTTCTAGGTTTCAACCCAGCACTACTTTTATACAAGGTTCTTGCAGCCTCCAGTAAGATCATCAATACTAAGCACGTCATCTTTTCCAAATCAATCTCCAACAACTATATGACAACGGAAGGCCAATTAAATCTTGATTCATCGGCTGAACCAGTTGTCCAGGCACCTCCTGTGCCCCTTAATCTGTCCGTCAATCAAACTCAAGAACCTGAAGGCGAACTTACTCCCAAATTCATAAAACAGGATGAAACCTCCGACACCGTTAGCATCAATACCGATGAAGATGAAGAAGTTTCATCCAGTCTGAGACCAAACCTAAGAAATCGGGAATGTTTAAACAAACCCGATAGATACGGCTATCACGCTGAGAGTCTGCCCAGGTCCATAGAAGAATCCTTAACCATTCCGGCGTGGAGGGAATCCGCTTTGAAAGAGTTCAAGTCCATCAACAATCAGAATGTGTGGGAAGAAGTCGAAAAAGAACTAGTAACAAATCCTCTTAAGACTTTAGCGGTTTTCAAAGTAAAGCACAACACCCATAACAAAGCTCCTACCTACAAGACTCGTTTGTGCGTCCAAGGTTTCAACCAGCATTACGGCTTGGATTACTTTGAAACCTATTCCCCCATGGGAAGAATTGCTTCTCTCCGAGCACTGCTCACCTTTGCAGTAGACAGAAATCTGGACCTTCTTCAGCTCGACGTCAAGGGAGCTTTCTTACATGCCAACCTTGACAAAGATGTTTTCATTATAAACCCTGCTGGATCTGGTCAAAACGGAAAATACCTCAAATTAAAAAAGTCACTGTACGGGTTAAAACAAACACCCTGTAATTGGTATAGGACGCTAACTGCATGGATCAAAAGTCAAGGTTTTAAAAAGTCAACTTGCGATCCTTGTCTTTTCCTGTGCGAGAAGAGCTCTTCGGCTCTCTTCTTTCATGTGGACGATCTCATAGTAGCAGGAAACACCGCGGACTTCCAACAAAAATTTCTAGATCAATTCAAGAATTCTATGGCTCATCCCCCAAATACACTACTTGGAATGAAGGTGACAAGAGAAAAAGAACTAATGCACCTGAGTCTGGCGTTGCATATCAAAAAAGGATTAGATTCTATGAACCTAACCGACTGCAAACCGGTTACTACTCCGAGGACTCCTGGCTTACACCTCTCTCCAGCAACAGATGAGGATCACCAACAATTCTTAGACCTAAAAGTGAACTATTGATCCCCAATCGGCAGACTGAACTTCATCGCCGGATTGGCAAGACCGGACATCAGCTATGCTGTGTCTAGTCTCGCCAGATTTTCCAAAAAACCAGGGTACTTGCACTGGTTGGAGGTAATACATGTGTGGAGGTACTTGTCTGCCACAAAACACATTTCCTTAACGCTTGGCCCACAATCAGTTTTGAATTGACTTATATGTTACAGTGACGCCACCTGGGGGGACAATCCTGACAACAGGATCTCCCAGAGCCATTTCATCTGTTCGTTCAAGGGCAGTCCTCTTTATTGGACGAGCCATTGACAGCAAAACATCAATCACTCCTCTACTGAATCTGAGTGCGTGGCCTTATCCAGTTGTCACCTCAAGGGAAGGTGGCTCCACCAACTATTAACTGAAATTTATCAGGAAGAATTCATCTGTCCGCTTCATCTCATCGACAACAAGGGCCTTGACAACAAGATCAAGAAATTTGGCTCCAACTCTAAAGCAAAACATATCAACATTAAAGTGAAAAGTCTCCGGGACAATTATGAGAACGGGAATATCAATGTCATGCTCATATCTTCACAATCCATGGCTGCTGACGCATTGACCAAGGCTTCTAAAAAAATCTCAAATTGCAGACTAGTCAATAGTTTTTTTGCTCCGTTCCATTGACTCGTCCGTATCATCAACCTCTGAGTTGAGGGGGAGTGTTGAGTTGAAGTAGCACTGCTTCTGATGTGACTCCTTTTCACATCTTATTTATTTCTCATTATTTGTTTTTGTTATTCCTGTTTTTGTCTCTGGTGTGATTATCCTCTGTTTCATTTCAGCGCTATCACTATGTTGTATGGGGTGCTTATACTTCAAATCCAGAGTATACACTCTGAGCGGGATCTTCTCTAAAACTCATCCAACTTCTAGCAACCTGGGAATGATCCATCATCTCACCAACAGACCTACTAATCAGCTTCAAACCTCTCAACTATCTCATCAATCAACCGCCTGCAGCCAGCTCAATCCAAGTAAGGACAATCCCAACTCCATAGGTTATGATACAAACTAACATTCCATTACAGATTATTCAAGGCGCTTCTCCGGTTATTTCATCTTCACCTTGTAGCTGGTTGCTTTCCATCTGTCTCCTGAAAGACTTCCGTTGGTGTTGTTTTATCATTCTTTCTGTCTGATGGATCTTGTTTCTCAATTTCTTTTTTGATTCTTTTTCATTTGATAATCCAGTCTGGTCTTGGTTTCTTAACCAATAATATTTTTCACAGTGTTGTAGGCGGTACAGGAGTGGGATTTTTGCAGGGATTTTTGCAGTAAACACCATCTCTTTTCACAGCATCAAGAGCAGGTGATGGGTCAAGAGTCAAAGGATGGAATGGAAAGGTAGAGTTCAAGAGCTTGAGTGGTGGATGGATGAAGTTGGAGCTTGATAGTGACAAGAAAACAAGTGGGTAGTTTGAGTTGATTGAGTGATTGGATGGTGATGTTCAGGAAATCTTGTGGGTGAGGGTAGCTTGATTGTGAAGGAGTAAGGTGAATCAAAAGAAGGTGAATGGAAACTTGGAACAAATTCTCAAAGTGGTAAGGAGAGATCAAGAATGGAGTATGAGGGTAGAGAGAAGAGGAAAGAGTGGAAGAGAGATTGTCACACGACCACCCCACGTACTATAGGGCAATTCTTAGAAGATCGTGAGCGCAAAGGAATGCCAAGTGCAAGGGCAAGTGGGAATAGCAAGACTTAGTTGCGAAGTGCAAACTTGGTTATGCCACTCAACAAACGGCGAGAGGAATGGGATGTGTTCCGAAGAAGGAAACTTCAACCTGAGTCCAATGTGATAACTAGGTTGTAGCAAAAGGCGAGAACATATGAAATTAACTAACTGAGGAGACAATCATCAGGCAAGGGGATAGCCCTTATAAGGTAATCCAAAGTGACTAGATACAACCTGGTGATGAGCTAACTACAGTTGAAGCGGTGAGGCAATGAATGACAGGAACGGGATAGGAAATGAAGCAGTAGTACGGATCCGAGGTCATAGCATAAGTGCAAGACAATACAATATGAGCATACAATTGTATGACAAATTGGGACAGGAGCAAGTGAAATTGAAGGTAATGCAAATGAGAGGTAATAGTGTATGCAGGGTAGGGAATAGTCCAATTGCAAACTGTAAAGTAGTGATGGCTTAGTTAGACGTAGATGCGAACTAACAAACAATGCATGACCAAAGATGGGAGTCCAAGGCTGTTGATTGGCCAGGGAAGGAGATTGGATCTCATAATGGATGGCCGACCGGTATGGAGTTAACCGCAAAGTTTGAAAGTATATACTGAGTTGGTCGCCGAGATTGGAAGGTCAGCACGAGCCAGAGGAAATACCAGATTGCACCATTGATGTTGTGCTTTTATTTGTGTCACGCTTTTAGACTGAGGTAGATGGTACTGAGGAGAGGGCATGTCAAAGTGATGAAGACAATAATCCCTAAGTGCAAAGCGTGACAGTTGCCCAGGTATAAAGACGCGGGCTCCTGCAAGCGTTCAGATAAATTTTCCCATTGATTTCAAGTTGTTAATTTTTACTGTATACCCCTTACATTATTTAATTCATTACTCAATAAATTTATAATTTATATAGAATGTTGTCATTGTCGTTCCGCTGTTGCAAAAACTGTATTTGCTGAAACAAGCGTTGTGTTCCTAGTACTGCCTTCCAAGGCCTTCGAGGCAAGTGCAAGCAATGTTGCCTCCGCAAAGTGGAATGTAACTTCCCTATAAATGTTGAGTCGTCTGTCAAGGGTCCTGCCAAATCATCAAGGGAGATGCAAAGTTGTAGGTCCGCGCCAAGGGTTAACTACAAGATACCACCGTTGCGGAAGATCGAATACTTGGGGACTCGAGTTCCCGGTGAGTACTAAGCTGGACTGACTAATGATCATAAAATAGTAACTAATTTTGCTTGTTTTGCTAGTGTTGCCCTGTTTCCAAAAATATACTACAAACACACTACCACCACCACCACCTTACTGGGGACCGCCGACTGAACTCCCGTGGGCCCAAATGAATGCCAAGGTGCAAGGCAAAGTGCCCGGTGCGGAACCGGTAGGAGTCATAACCAAGGAAGCAAGGGAGGAGGAAGGAAACAAAGCGGAAGGAGAAACGGGAAATGGAGGAAACGGAAATGGAGGAAGAGAAGGAGTGGATGAATTAGGAGAAGGAAATGAAGGAGATGGAAGGGATGGAGTGGATGGGAAGGAAGGAATGGAAGGCCAAGGCGAAGCAGATCTGGTGCTAGTCGTAGGGCCGGTCAAAATGGATGCAAGGCGGCTGACGGACAATATTGGAGAAGGCACATTGGGAGGCCAAAGGAAGAGAGCGTATGAAGAGCTGTTGGAGGAAGGTGGATGGAATGCTCGGCCAAAGCGAGCTTGGATTGCAAGGTGCAAGGAAATCTTTGAGAGGCACATTGTAACGGAAGTGCTAGTTCTCGAAAGAATGTCTGCACTAATCAACGATGAAGACCTGGATACTTTTTGATCCATGGTTGCAGAATTGACTGAAAATTGGGAGGATGCAGAGAAAGAAGTAAAAGAAACTTTGTAATTATTTATTATAAATATATATTTTCTTTTCTTTTTTTTCATTATAAATAGAAATATTATTATTATTATTTTTTTTTATAATAAGGAATGAAGTTTTATTTAGTAGAAAGGAAAGGGAAATGAGAAAAAGGAATAAAACGGTGAGATGGAGGAATTAACTGATGGAATAATGGTGTGAAATAAATGGGTTTAGATGAGATGGAATATGGAATGGCATGGGATTGGATGAGATGGAATGTGAGATGAAATGGGATTGGATAAGATAAAATGTGGAATGGAATGGAATGGGATTGGATGGGATGAAATGTGGAATGGAATGGAATGGGATTGGATGGAATAGAATCATGATTGTTGAGGTTTGCAAGGGTAGCTTGCATGGAAGTCTTGAATCAGATTGGGTGAATTGCAAAGGTGATGGGCTGGTTCCCAGGAGGTGCAATCTTTGTTGGACTGGAAGCCAGACCATTCAACGAGGTATTGAAGCTTTCCTTTGCGTAACCTGGAATCCAGAATACGGCTTACTTCCCACTCTTGATGATCAAGGACAGTGACCAGTTCAGGAGGGGGATGAGTTTTGCCCAGGTATAGGACTTGAGATGGCTCTAGGAGAGACACATGAAAGACCGGGTGGATACCTTGCCATTTTGCAGGTAAAGTAAGTTTAAAGGCGTTAGGGGAGATGACTGATTCTACTTTAAAGGGGCCAAGCTTTCTTTCGGAGAGTTTGCGAGTTGGGCGAGTGCTGCAAATGTTGCAAGCATTGAGCCATACTTGATCTCCTACTGCGAAGGTTGGAGCCAAAGTGCGAGATTGGTCTGCTTGCTCCTTATAGCGCTGGTTTGCTTCTTTGAGGTTGGTTCAAAGTTGCAATTGAAGGGATTGAATTTTTTCAAGGTAATCGGTAGCAGGTTGAGAAGGTGCTACGTGAAGGGAAGAGAAAGTTGGGTTTCTACCATAAAGAGTTTGGAAGGGCGACTGTTTGGTGGAGGAATGAGTGGAGTTTTTGTAGGCAAATTTGGCTAGTGGGAGCCATTGCGACCAGTCTTCTTGTTGATAGGCAACATACATTTGAAGATATTGTTTGAGAATCTGATTAACTCGCTTGGTTTGCCCATCTGTTTCCGGGTGGTAAGCCATTGATAAATTGCAAGTGATCTTCAAATGTTGGCATAGCAAGGTCCAGAAGCTTGAGACAAACAGAGATCCACAATCACTAACTATATTATCAGGGAGACCATGTTTCAAAAATACATAATCTATGAACAAGTTAGCTAAGTCTTCTGAAGAGGCCGTCACATTACTGCGTAGAAATAAAGCCATCTTTGAGAAGCAATCTACTATTACTAGAATAGAATCATATCCACTAGAAGAAGGTAATTGAGAGATGAAATCCATAGAAAGCAAGTGCCAAGGACAAGGCAGAATTGGAAGTGGCTGGAGCAGCCCATACTTCCGGTGTTTCAAGGACTTGTTACAATTGCAATCATAGCACGCCCTAACATAGTCTTTTACTTCTTTGGTCATACCAGGCCAGTAGAAGTCTTGTGCAATCAATTGGTAGGTTTTATCCTGCCCATGATGACCAGCAAGCAGAGAATTGTGCCGTGACTTGAAAAAATCTAACTTAATGCAAGAATTATCTGGTACTACTATATGATTATCATAGACTAAAAAATCATTATCATCAATACTGTAGCTACTATCTAATAAGTTTTTACTTTTGGAAAGTTTGATACACTTGGGGTTGTTGCATTGAGATTTTTGGAGTTTGGAAGCCAAATCTTGTAAGTGAGTGATGATCAAACTGAGTTGGGCAGATTGGGTTGAGAAGAGTGTCCTAACGTTTTCAGGGTTGTTTTTGGCAAAGGTGCTCCCCCCCCCTGGGTAAACGTTGTCCCAACGTGATAAAGCATCAGGAACTACCGCTTGTTTCCCAGGACGGTACGTGATTGTAAAGTGGAACTCGGAGAGGTATTTGGCCCATCGTGCCTGTCTACGTGTGAGGACTTTTGAGCTCATGAAATACTTTAAAGAATTATGATCAGTTAAAACCTCAAAGGATTCCCTAAGGCTCAAAAGGTATGAACGCCATTTCTTCAAGCAATAAACAATTGCAAGAAGTTCCTTGTCATGGATCTCATAGTTAAGCTCTGCAGCGAGCAACTTGGGAGACTCGAAAGCTACAGGATGAAAGAGAGAAGTGGAGGAAGAAAACTGCAAGATTACTCCTGCAATTGCATAGTCGCTTGCGTCTGTTTTGACAATAGTTCAAGCTAGCTTGTTGAAGTGAGCAAGTATCGGAGCAGTGGTGAACGCTTTCTTCAGAGCTTTGAACTCCAAAGCAGCTTGTTTGGTAAAAACAAAAGGAGTTTCTTTTTGAAGAAGGTTAATAAGATTCACGGTTTTTTTGGCGTAACGCGCAATAAACCTTCTATAGAAATTACTGAAACCAAGGAAAACTTGAAGAGATTTAACCAAAGAAGGTGGGGGCCAGTCCAATATGCGTTTGCTTTTGGCTGGGTCCATTGATAGTCCTTGCTGCAAGACTACAACACCTATAAAGTGAAGAGAAGAGGAATGGAACTTGCACTTAGAGGCTTTCCCAAACAGGTCATTCTTGCAAAGTTGGTGCAGCACCTCTCGCACATGTGCAATGTGATCTTCAAGGTTCCTCAAGTAGAATAGCATATCATTGAGATATACCACGAGGTATTTACCTAAAAGATTGGAGAAAATGTTGTTGACAAAATGTTGAAAAGTGGAAGGATCCTTACAGAGGCCAAAAGGCATGATGGTATACTCATAACTGCCAAACCGGGTTCTCATTGCGGTCAAATACTCATGACCTTCCTTAATGCAAATTAGGTTATAGGCACCTTGAAGGTCTAACTTTGAGAAATAAGTAGCTCCAGGGAAGAGAGTAAGGAGATGTGACATAGGCGGTACTGGGTAGGCATTCTTCCAGGTTACCTGGTTCAGTTTCCTGTAGTCAACACAAAGGCAAACTCTGCCGTCCTTTTTTGGAACAAATAGGACAGGTGAACCGGTATTTGAATGGCTTAGTCGAAGAAATCCTTTTGCTACATTTTCCGCAATGTAGTCTTGAAGCGCAATTGATTCTTGCGTCAAGAGAGAGTAGACTGGTCCTGGTGCTGGAGGTGGGCCAGTAAGTTTGATCTTGTGATTGTAAGGATGGGATGGAGGCAGTTTATCTGCTTTTGCAGCTGAAAAGAAGTCAGCGAAGTCATGATAAACCAAAGGTAAAGACTCTCGAATGATTTCTAAATCTTCAATCTCATCATCTTTGAGCACCGGATTTGAGGTGCTTGCATGGTGCAAGAGGATTAGGGAGCTCAAAATACACCGTTTGGTTGGTGTCTGTTTCTCTTCAAAGGAACAGGAAAGAGGTAAGCTGGATAGGTAAGCAATAACTCCTAAATCTGAAGAGGGAACTTGGGAATGAAGGTCAGGATATTGCAAATCTCCTGGCGGAAAAGTGTCATCCAACTCAATGACAGTGTCAGGTAGGCTATTTAATTCCTGATTGACGGAAAGGTTAGCGTTCTGGGGGTGCAAGGTTTGAAGGTTAATTACTCCTTCTTGCCAATTCACATCCAGATTCCAGTAAACTAGGAAATCATGGCCTAGAATGGTATCATCCATTCCGGGTATAGCCAGGAAAAATAAATCCCATTCAAAGCTGGGGAAATTGGAAAATGCAAAGGTCCATTTTGCTTTTTGGAAAACCCAATAAGACGGTTCAGTTGCACTACTTACTAAATAGATAGGAAATTTATCTATCTCGGAACGCGTAAGATTTTTGGAAGTGGAAAAAGATTCACTGATGAAGGAAACATTAGCGCCAGAATCAAGTAATACTTGATAAGGAGTATTGCCGGAATGTAATAGGATAAATCTCAAACTTGGAGCACCTAGTGACTTGCAAGTGCAAAGATTTACTCGCGGTGATTTAGATAATGTGTAGTTTTCCTTGCGAGTATCAGAAAAACTACAAGCTAATTTTTTGACTGCTTAGCCGCTTTGCACAGCTGTCAACATCATGTTTCCCTCCACAATACATACACAGCCTGTTCTTTTCCCTTTGTAGCCGTTCCTCGTTTTGAAGCATCCCAGTTTCTTTGTCCAAGAACTTTGGAGTTTTGGCAACGGCTTTCCCTTTTGAGTTGGAGTTTGAAGTTGGGGTTGGTTTGGATGGTTTTGGGTTCCTTGTGTTTTGCTTTGAGGAGTTTTCCACCCTTGGAGCCAAGGTGGACGGTCCATGGTTGTTTCTCCGAAAGCAATTCTTGTCATGATAGCCATTATCAAGCTCAATCACTCAATTGATTAGCTTCTGAAGCAAGGTTGTCTTATGACCCCCAACTGCAAGCTGTTTGATTAAGCGGGCCAGTAGACCTTTTCGGAAATGGAATAGAAGAGCGGCCTTGTTCCACTGGATGCAAGACTGCAAGGTTCAAAATTGAGAAATATAAACGGAAGCTCTACTATTCTCCTTCATAACTAAACTATTAAGTTTGTATTTGGCGTTTCAAACTTCATTGGGGTTGCCAAACAGGGTGAACAGTTGTTGCTCAAACCTGTCCCAGTTGTTGAGAATACAAGGGGGACTGTTGTTGGACAAAAGTTCAAGGCACGGTTCAAACCACTGCAAGGCTCTACCTCCTAAGAAGGACGAAGCATACATAACTTTATGTCTATCAGAAGGGAAATTGTTGGAGTTGTTTGAAAAGATGATTTTACAAGACTGTAGGTAGGATCTAAGCTTATGAGGGTGTTCTCCCTTAAAGTGATTGGGTTGTTTCATGCCCGGAGTGCAAAAGCTAGGAGTACTTGGACTAGATTGCTGGGCACCATGAGTGAGGGCCTGGATCAATGTTGAAAGCAGGGTCGGAGCATCGGGCTTGGGAGCATTAGTGCAAAACCCTGGTCTACCACGAGTCAAGGTTTCATTGGAAGAATGGTTGGAATCTGCGAATTCCGCAAGAGGGTCCGTCGGAGCATCCCGTGAAGGAGCCTGAGGATCATCAAGGGGTTCAACAGATGGCGATTTAGAAGAAGGAACGGGATCTAAGGGTTTTTGGGCCCAAGGAGCGCTGGTTCTCCCTACCCAATGAATCTCATCATTGTAAGGGTCAAGGGAAGCGTTCCCGGTTGAGCAAGTACGTGAAATCAAGAAAAAAGAAGTCTACTATAGGTTGGCAGGCTACAATAAATGAGTTGAGTTAGTTAATTTACTGTCACACAACCACCCCACGTACTATAGGGCAATTCTTAGATGATTGTGAACGCAAAGGAATGCCAAGTGCGAGGGCAAGTGGGAATAGCAAGACTTAGTTGCAAAGTGCAAGCTTGGTTATGCCACTCAACAAACGGAGAGAGGAATGGGATGTGTTCCGAAGAAGGAAACTTCAACCTGAGTCCAATGTGATAACTAGGTTGTAGCAAAAGGCGAGAACGTATGAAATTAACTAACTGAGGAGACAATCATCAGGCAAGGGGATAGCCCTTATAAGGTAATCCAAAGTGACTAGATACAACCTGGTGATGAGCTAACTACAGTTGAAGCGGTGAGGCAATGAATGACAGGAACGGGATAGGAAATGAAGCAGTAGTACAGATCCAAGGTCATAGGGTAAGTGCAAGACAATAGAATCTGAGCGTACAATTGTATGACGAATTGGGACAGGAGCGAGTGACGTTGAAGGTAATGCAAATGAGAGGTAATAGTGTATGCAGGGTGGGGACTAGTCCAATTGCAAACTGTAAAGTAGTGATGGCTTAGTTAGACGTAGATCCAAACTAACCAACAATGCATGACCAAAGATGGGAGTCTGAGGCTGTTGATTGGCCAGGGAAGGAGATTGGATCTCATAATGGATGGCCAACCAGTATGGAGTTAACCGCAAAGTTTGCAAGTATATACTGAGTTGGTTGCCAAGATTGGAAGGTCAGTGCAAGCCAGAGGAAATAGCGGATTGCACCATTGATGTTGTGCTTTTATTTGTGTCATGCTTTTAGACTGAGGTAGATGGTACTGAGGAGAGGGCATGTCAAAGTGATTAAGAAAATAATCCCTAAGTGCAAAGCATGACAGAGATTATGGATGATGAGATTGAGGGATGATCAATTTCTCCAAGCTTCAAGCCAAGATTTGGGTGGTTATTGTAGCGGTCAAGAATGGCAGGACAAGTGAGACTCTTGAGTGGAAGGATTTGAAACAGGGGAGTTGAAATGGAGTGGTAGGACCTGGGTAAGTTCACAATGATGACAAAAAAAACTTGTGTTGTTCAAACTTCATCCTCTGAGGTTAGTGATGATCTTCAAACGTTCAAATGAGCTTAAGAATAAATCAGAATTTAGGCTTGATGTTTTATCAAAACCAGCAAGCAGAGGGTGTTGTGAGAATTACCAAAAAAAAAAAACTCACACTTTTTTGGATATCTCCACTGGATTTTGGAATAAATCAATCATTTTGAAACATCAAATGGAAAAAATCTATGTGGGAAGAAAAAAAATAATCCTGGATTCGCTCACTAGTACAATTTTGATGCCTCAGAGATCTGAGTACATCAAGATTCCTGAGGTGATTTTTTGAAGCCCTTGACCTAGTCATGTAGATCACTAGTCAAAACTGGATTCCTCATCATTCAAAAGGATCTGATAAAAAGAAAATATAATCCAATCATCCTTGAACCAATTCAATCCACATCAGTATCCTAAATTTGATAAAATAATTCCTGGCATCTATCTCTTGCCTCTTTGGTGACATATCCTTGCTTCCTAGCTTGTATAGATTAATTGGGTCTATTGAATCCCTTTACAGAGTATGGTTCTGATTAACTACCTGCTCTTTAACTAGCCAAATCTCCCATTGAATATTCTTCAAATCAAATGATTATTTGTTATCAATTTAATTCCCTGATGAATCATCAATGGTTTCAGGTGATGAGCAATTTTTAAACCTTTTTTTGAAGGATATGGCACTTTAGACGACCAGAACTAACCCAACTCACCTTCAAAGTCCCAAATTCCTCTAAAAATTAACCAAGAACAAAAAAAAATTATCAGAAAAAAAGTAGAAATGTCTCAAGCTTTGGGAAATTGGAAGAGATTCTGTAAGACACATGAGTTTCTAAAGATCCTTGAATTGATGAACCACTTATCTTTACATGAACCATCACTAAATCATATGGATCTAATTTGGAATAAAGTTCAGATGAAAGATTGAAATTTGAGGAACTTAAGTTTGAATGGCAAAGGTGAGAGCATCAAAAATCCATTGAGGAATGCAAGTTTGATTCAGATGTTAGAGTTTAAGAGAGAAGAAATGCAAAAAAAAACAATTCCTGATTTTCAAGCAGAGGAGAGGGAGCAAGATTTCTGTTCATCAGAGAAAGTACAGGATAATCTTTAATTGGAAATGTATTTGGTTGGTAGAACTTGAAAGATTGAGGAGATTTAAAATCTCTTTCTGTGATTGAATGGTAAGTATATTGCTTCATTTTGTCTTAGGAAAAAAAAAGGAGGAGGGAAAAGAAAGAAATGGATTATTTTTGATTTTTAAGACCTGTTCTTGAAAAAAAAAACAAAAGGACTTTGAATTTGTACTAAATAAAGAATATTTTTTTATTATTATTGTTTTTAGTTATATTCAAATAAATTGATTGGTTGGATCTTTGAATCTCAATGACTATTTTTTGGTTCTTTGATTGATCTCCATCAAAATTTCCATGTATATGAATGTCACTTTCTGATCCCATTTCAGTTAAAGTGCAATAATTTGATTTGTTTGAAGTCCAAATCAATTGAAGAAAATCTCTCTTTGCTCAAATCAAATTCTGAATCAAGAGTTTGAAAACCCAAATCAAACAAAGTTTTTCACCAGTGATTTATTGTTACAAAAAAAAATTCAAAGAAATGAGAAAGGTAGGCTTTAACAAAATCTATGGAATCATCATTCTAGAATACTTGAGTTTTGAAGGTAGTCTGGGTTGAAAGATCAGAACAAGTGAGCTGATTGCCAAATTCTGAGGAATAAATAGGTGTTTTGTTGTTTTTTCTGAATCATTTACTGGTTTTATTTAAGTTTTATCCTGGATAGTCCTCAAAGAATTTGGCCTGAGATTCTGAAGAATTTGATTGAGTTCAGATTCAGGTATCTATGTTCCTTGAGAGAGGAGCAGGCAGCTGATGGTTTGATTTATCACCATATCAATTCAAAAGAATCAATTTATCTATGACTTCCAGTGGCCCAAATTGTTCTGCCTGATTTGATCCAAAAGGTTTAAAAAACTTCTTGGACTGGTGAAGATGATTTGTGACAGATTTGATGTCCTTTCTCTCAGTTTCACCTATTTTTTTTTTCAAAGGGATAAACTCAATAATTATAAAAAAATTAATCCTTCATCAAACCTATTGGGGAAAAAAAATCCAGGGCTGAATTGGTGAAAGTTATCCAACATATCCTGAGCTTCCTTAAGCTCCCCTTAAGCAGTTTTATGGGCATTCTACTAGTTTCAATGACTGGCGGTTGGGCAGAAAGCTTCCAGAATACATATTTGAAGCAACCAAATAATTTTGTAATTTTACTAAAAGCCTTGTTTGACAAATTCCACCAAGAAATCATCAGGTTTTTCATTTTTTTCCCCTCTTAATTTTCTGTACCATATGCTTCCATTTGTTCTTATTATATTTTGATGTGTGAATATTCCATCATTAAATTTGATTTCCAAATATCTTGATTAGGTTCATCTCAAGCCTTAGAGTTAAAAAAAATCAAATAATAACTTCATAAGAATGAATGAGGAGCTTTTCTATTGCCACCCCACCCCCCCCCCCAAAAAAAAAGAAAAACAGCCCCCAAGCCAAATTTGATACAGGCTATTTAAAAAAAATCTTTCAAAAAAGAAAGTTTTGTTTTAAAGAATGGTGGAGGTAAAAAAAAAAACAATGAAACTGAGGCCTATAAACCAAAAATGAAATGAAATAATGACAATGATAATACTGATAAATGTTTCATTCAAATATCCTTAGACAAAACATTGGGAGGGATGGGAATTTCAAATTGATTCAATGATCAATCAGGTGAAAAGATTCTCAATGAATGATAGAATACAGTTGATCATAAAACATAAAAAATTTTTTTACTAAATTTGTAAGTGGATTTTCTAACACCAAGGGAAAAAACAAGGCACATACTAGCATGTTCCACCATCTGATGTTCGTGTTACCAAAAGAAATAAATCTGGTGTAACTTGAAGTTAACCAAACCATATATACAAAATAAAAAACATGCAACTCTTTCCCAACAAACATCAAATACAGTTCTAATTCTGATACAATTCACATGCATTCCAGCTTTAACAAAGGACATTATCTTCACATTTCAAGGAATTAAAATAAAAATATTTACAAGGAGGATGATCAAAAATCAAGCATAATTATGAAAATTAATTGTTTTGGTTGTGTCCAGAACAGGGCCTTGAATTTATTTTAGTATTCCAAAAATAATTTAACTGGTTTTTGAATTTATCATGTTCTTTGGATTAACTGACCAAGTAATCAATTTTGAAATTGACAAGACCTGATGGGGGAATCAATGGAATGCTTTAATTGAGACAGGAAAATTATTTTGAAATTTTCTTTATAGAAGGAATTCCATCATAAAGAGAGTATTCAAGGTGACCAGTGCAGCAGGTTACACAGGCAGGTCAAATGGGGATGAGGTTTCAGGGCAGGCCATGGCGGGACCAGTAAAAACAGTGGGGAATCATTGTGGGAGTGGGGGTTGTTAATGGTGTGGTTACAGGAATAGTAGCAATGGGGAGACCTCTGGGGACAGAGCTCAAGTTGGGGGGGGATGTGGTTGCATTTTTAGCCAAAAATTGGGAACTGTGTTGGAGCCTGTGTGCTCAGAAGTGGGTGCAATCTGGCTCAGAATTGGGTATGGGTTGGATCAGCAGCAGCAGGGGGGTTGGCTCAGCACCAAGTATGGTGGGTGACATGGGGTAACAGCTAGGTACTTTCAAGAAAAAGTGGGGAGCGGCTTGAAAACTTGGGATATCCAAAGATGGCGCTTTGGGCCAATATGGACAGGTGCAGCACACACCATGAGAAGGAAAAACTAGATGGACATAATGGCAGGAAAGCATTGGAGGAAGGGATAGGTTTGGGTCAGGGTTTGTGTTTCATATTTTTCTTCCTTTAGTTCTTGGGCTGTAATTGCACTTGTATCTAGGCTAGGGTTGAAAGGTAGGGCACAAAACCTTGATCTCATCTTGGGGTTGTAGGGGGATCATATATAAATAATAAAACAAGGTTTGAAGGAAGGAACTCCTACTCTCTCTCTCTCTCTATCCAGTTGTTTGAACAAGGAACTCAAATACTTACAGAAACTTGGGACCAATAACTTCCAAACTTGAGTAAAACCTTTAGGGTTATTCACCAGAATTTTTCCTCAGATTTGGAATTTGATGTTCCCTTGCATCTTCAAGGAGTAGAATGTGCTTTTGAGCCAACAAAGAGAGAGGAAATGAGTTCCTTCCTTTCCTTCAAAATCCAGCAGTCTGATTATTTAATGAATCCCCTATAACCTGGAGCTGAGATCAAGCTTTTAAGGCCTCCCTCTCAACCCTAACCTAGATAAAAGTTGCACCACAGCCCAAAAACCACAAGATGAAAACTGCACAACAGAAACCATAGCCCAACCCTATCCCATCCTCCAAAGCCCCCCTGCAATTACGTTCATCCAGTTTGTCCTTCACATGGTGTGGCCCTTGCACCGCATCCTACTCAGAGCCCCCTGTGCCTGTTTGTATCCACCCAATGAGCTTTCTTCAAATCTTGTGGACCAGTCCCCGCTTATGTTAAGATAAAGACCTGAAGTACTGCAGGAGTAGTAGATAGCCAAGGGGAAAGAGGGAAAGGGAAGGGTGTCAAATAATAAATCTTACTCTCACGTTCCCCTGTTTTCTTTCCTTATATTTCCTTTTTCTTTCTTTTCTTATTCTTCTTTTTGTCTGTTTATTCTTCTTTTCACACGGCTTTCTATCTGTCCCTGACTACTGTCACAATTCTTGGTCAACCAGTATACTGTCACTCTTGCGCGTCTCTGACATCTGTCACCTGTCATTATTTACATTTCACATCAGTGTCGCTTCTTCCTTTCTTGCTTGATTCCCTTCTTGTCTTCTCACCTGAACAAGGAGCTCATAAACCAATACAAGGTTCATCAACAGTCCAACCCATCACCTTGAATTCTTCCCTTCAAGCTCATCTTCTTCTTTCATAACTTCTTATCAATTTCGTTTCTTTTCATTTGTTCTTTTTTTACTCTTTCAATAACTTCCATCCGACCTCTTGACCATCATCTGATCCCAATTCCAAACCTATCCTTGGCAAGTATTGACTGGTAAGACTCACTCTTGTTGCAGTCACTCACTGGTCAATGAAGTCTAATCTCTTCATCTCAATCTATTTTAAGTCTTCCATTGTCAACACTTTCTTCCTACTCTATCATCATCAACTCCATCTAACAGCAATCTTGTCAAGCTCTCAACATTCACATGTTGCTTGATGTCTGTTCTATTTCTTAAAATCTTTCTTGTTCATTTTTCATTTGTTCTTTATTTCTTTGCTTCTTAACTGATGTCTTCTTTGACTCTCAGCCATCTTAGTTCTTGAATTCTCCTGTGTCTTTTCAAGTAATTCAACACGGTTAAAAGCCAAAAATCAATCAGAATAAACTAACTGATGCAATGGAGGGATCCAGTAATGATGGCTTCCAACAAATCATCCTTGAAGCCGCCCTCAAAGCTGTTCCTATTCTCTCAGACAAAAATTACTCTATGTGGAAAGATAAGATGTCCATGCTCTTGGAACTTAAAGGAATAAAGGAAGCTCTTAAAGACGAATCAAAAAGTCTGAACCCAGCCAATGACATGGAGACCCGAGTGATCCTTCTTTCTCGTATTGATTCAATTACTCACAATAACGTGGTTAACCCGGCCAATATCCCTTCTTCTCGACTTCTCTGGAAAACCATCAAAGAGTGTTTTGCTTCCTCACAAACCACCAACCAAGCCCGCGTTTTTAACGAGTTTCTGTATCAACAATTCAAGCCTGAAGCAATCAATCTCTTCATAACCAAAACTAAAATCTCCCTTAAGAAGATGGTTGATGTAGGAATCAACCTTCCCAACAATATTCTCTCCTATCTTATTCTCTTTAAATTTCCTCCAACTCTACACTCTCTTCGCCAACAGATCATGCACTCTGACAAGATCGTTACTATGGATCTAGTCCTCAATCATCTTACGCAATTGGATAACAAAACTAAGGTCAAAACCAAGGAAGCTAAACTCAACGACACCGCTCTTATTTCCTCTTGACCTATTAAGAAACCTGTTCCAAAAGAACTTTGATGCAGGAAGGGATATCATAATCCCCAATCTCCCAATCATCCCAAAAACAAGTGCTGGCATTTCCACAAACATCTCGCTCCCAATTTGTGGAAAGAGTCTCAAATTTGTTGGAGAGCGCAATTGAATTCTCAATCAAAATTGAAAGAAGTTGCTCATTACTTTGCTCTTCTCTCTACCTGGATCAAAGAAATCAATCTGGTCAATCAAATCATCATGGATTCCGGTGCTTCATGTCACATGTTCAACTCAAAACTCTTCTTTACATTTCTCGACGACCAAATCTCTGAGGACTTTATCAACACTGGGAAAGAAGGGGCTAAACTGCCAATCAGAGGCAAGGGTACTGTCAAGCTATCATGGAAAGGTTCATCTGTCTTGCTCAGCAACTGTCTCTACGTCCCTGATCTCGTGGTTAACCTAATTAGCCCCGGTGAATTGATTTTGGCCAAAAACTGCTTGCTATCGTCCTCCAAGAATCAATTCACTCTCTTTGCTGGACGCATAACGGCTTTTTCTGGATTTATTCAAGAAAATTTATTTGTTCTTAATCCTCCTTCTCTAATTGGTCATAATACAAAATTCTGCCATCTCACGCTTAAAGACTCGAACTTGTGTCACATCAAATCCCTACATCAATCTTTCGGGCATGCTAGTCCTCTCCGTCTCAAGAATCTTTTCCCATCATTATCCGCCAGTGCTCTCTCCAAATTTCAATGTGAAGATTGCGTATTCTCTAAAATCTCAAAAACTCCATTCAAGAATACTTCAAAACTTGCTTCAAAACCATTTGAACGACTTCATATTGATTTAGTTGGTCCCATTACCCCCTCATCTTGGAACAATATGAAATATATCATGACTATTGTTGATAAATTTTCTGGGTACATCGCCGCGATTCCTCTTCAGTACAAATCAGATGCTTGCCAGCAACTTATAATTATTTTGAATCATGAGAAACAAAAACGGGACCAATTTCCAGCTACTATCTGCACTGACGGCGGTGGGGAGTTTTCTTCATCCAAACTCAAAAATTTCTTCAACTCAAATTCTATCCAACATTTAATTTCTGAACCTTATCATCATGAACATAACAGCAAGGTCAAAAGAGCAAATCAAACACTCACCGAATCTATGAGAGCTATTCTTTGATGCTCTAATCTGCCTCTCAATCTTTGGGCGGAAATTGCCAAGTCAGCCAGTCTTTCTTTAAATCAAATTCCCAAGTCTCCACATTCATCTTCTCCTTATCAACTCTTCACCAACAAATCTCTTCCAACTAGTTACTTCCATCAAATTGGTTCCAAGCTTGTCTATCTTGATAACAAAATCAATCGTGGCAAAAAATTCAAGGATCATGGGCTTCCTGGTACCCTTGTGGGCTAAAACCCAAATTTTCTATCCTATCAAATTCTAAAACCTGACAATTCAATTGTTTCCTCTAAACACGTCCACTTTCTCAAAACCAACTATTGTCCCCAGGTTTGAGATGATTCCAATATTGCCAAAGACCACTTACAAATTAAACTGGATGAGGATCTCTTCAACGTTCCTTCAAACCCTCCTCTTCCAATTTCTCCTATCATTGCCTCTCAATCAAATCCTACAATCAATGACCCTGCTTCCTCTATGGTTCTTTCTCCTGACACTCTTGATGAATCTCACTCCGACTCCAAATCTGCCTCCTCAAATGAACTCGCTCAACAGCTGATCCCCAGCTACTCTCTTCGCAATCGATCTATCTTGAAACCTCCTCAACAATATGGTTATCACCATTATTATGTTCCCAGAACTTACGAGCAAGCAAAATATTGCACCGACAGTCAAAAATGGGAAATCTCTATGGACGCCAAACTTAACGGTATTGAGGCCCTCAACCTGTGGGATGATTATGAAGGACCTGATCCCAATAATCCTCTCAACACCACGTGGGTGTACCTCCTTAAGGATAAGTGTCATGGAGACCCGTTGGTTTACAAAAGTCGGCTATGCGTTCAGGGTTTTGATCAGATTTACGGAATAGATTTTCAAGATACTTTCTCTCCTACAGGAAAGGCTGCCTCTCTTTGCATTGCTCTTATTTTTGGTTTATTTCATTCCCTTCCCATTTCTCAATTCGACGTAAAGAGCGCTTTCCTCCATGCTCCTCTCTCCGACAAGGTTATCATCAACCGACCAAAAGGGTCTAACAGAAAATCCAAATTTCTCATCCTTCGAAAATCTCTCTACGGATTAAAACAAGCACCTCTCAATTGGTTTCATACTCTTACTTCTTGGATTCAAGATCAAGGTTTTCACAAATCTTTTTCCGATCCCTGTCTTTACATTCATCCAATTTCAAACTCTGTTCTTTTCTTTCATGTCGACAACCTCATACTCGTTGGTCTTGGGGATAACTTCAAGTGTAAGTTTCTGAAGCGCTTCCCCAACTCGAATCATCATGAACCAAACACTATCTTGGGGATGAAATACAAACGGATTGGCAATAAGATTCTTTTATCTCAACCCAAACATATTGAACACGGCCTGGAGGAGTTAAACATGACCAACTGCAAACCATTGTCCATTCCTCTCACCGCTAACATCAATCTGACTCCAGCTAGCAATGAAGAACACAACAAATTTAAAAATTTAAACATTAATTATCGATCTGCCGTGTTTCTCATTAATTATATTGCCTGTTTAACTTGTCCTGACCTGAGCTTTGCCGTTTCAATTCTCGCCAGGTTCTGTGAAAAACCTGGAATTCACCACTGGAGGGAAGTAAAAAGGTTCTGGAAATACTTGAAGGCTACAAAACATCTCAAACTCAAATTACAAGTTCATCACTCCAACCCTCAGATTCAATGATACAGCAATGCGTCCTGGAGTGACGATTTAGAAACAAGGAGATCCCAATCTGGTC
The DNA here is from genome assembly GCA_025617555.3 of Puccinia polysora. Lineage (NCBI taxonomy): Eukaryota > Fungi > Basidiomycota > Pucciniomycetes > Pucciniales > Pucciniaceae > Puccinia > Puccinia polysora. The sequence goes on along the minus strand of CM062622.1, from coordinate 37,717,874 downwards.
ATCTCTCTCTTCTTTTCAATTCACTCATATCCTGGAGCAGTTATTGACAACAAAATGTGACTCACTCCACGACGGAAGCCGAACTTAATCCTCTCGTTGACTCTTTTCTGGAAGCCATTTGGATGAGAGGGTTGGTCGCTGAACTCTGGAAATCAGAACTTCTTCCGAGCAAGCACTTCATAGATAATAAGGGCCTAGATGACAAGCTTAAGAAATTTGCTTGCAATTTGAAAACCCGTCACATAGACATCAAAACTAAAGCGCTCGGAGAGGAACTCAAACTTGGAAGTCTCTCCATTGAATTAATCCCAGCGACCAATATGAAAGCCGACGGTCTCACTAAAGCCCTTCCTCTTGCCTCTCTCATCTCTATCTTATAGTTAATCAACCCTTCTTTTTCTACCCCATCTCCAGTCTTACCAGTCATGGGGGGTGTCAAATAATAAATCTTACTCTCACGTTCCCCTGTTTTCTTTCCTTATATTTCCTTTTTCTTTCTTTTCTTATTCTTCTTTTTGTCTGTTTATTCTTCTTTTCACACGGCTTTCTACCTGTCCCTGACTACTGTCACGATTCTTGGTCAACCAGTCTACTGTCACTCTTGCGCGTCTCTGACATCTGTCACCTGTCATTATTTACATTTCACATCAGTGTTGCTTCTTCCTTTCTTGCTTGATTCTCTTCTTGTCTTCTCAACTGAACAAGGAGCTCATAAACCAATACAAGGTTCATCAACAGTCCAACCCATCACCTCGAATTCTTCCCTTCAAGCTCATCTTCTTCTTTCATAACTTCTTATCAATTTCGTTTCTTTTCATTTGTTCTTTTTGTACTCTTTCAATAACTTCCATCCAACCTCTTGACCATCATCTGATCCCAATTCCAAACCTATCCTTGGCAAGTATTGACTGGTAAGACTCACTCTTGTCGCAGTCACTCACTGGTCAATGAAGTCTAATCTCTTCATCTAAATCTCTTTTAAGTCTTCCATTTTCAACACTTTCTTCCTAATCTATCATCATCAACTCCATCTAACAGCAATCTTGTCAAGCTCTCAACATTCACATGTTGCTTGATGTCTGTTCTATTTCTTAAAATCTTTCTTGTTCATTTTTCATTTGTTCTTTATTTCTTTGCTTCTTAACTGATGTCTTCTTTGACTCTCAGCCCTCTTAGTTCTTGAATTCTTCTGTGTCTTTTCAAGTAATTCAACAAAGGGAATCTTGCATATTCATACAGAACCACAGAACACATTGTACCTTAAATAGCCCTTGTGTTGTTCTCACTCTATCAATTCTCTTGTTTCTTCTCTTTTATTTTCTACTGTGTTCTTCTCACCACCATCAGGTGATAATTAGCTCCTCAGTCCACTCTTCCACTCTTTCTCATTTGTTGCATTGTCTCAACTCCTAATCTCCATTGTTTCCTATCCATAAGGTGAAGATCAAGCTTCATCTCTTTTTGTTCTCCATCATTCTTGTCTGCTGTTTCCAAATTGATCTGTCTCTCAATTATCCTGCTTGACTGGTAATCTAACTCTTGTCTGTTCTCCAGTTATTCTTCTCACCAACATCAGGTGATACTTAGCTCCTCAGTTCACTCTTCTCCTCTGTCTCATTTGTTTCATTTTCTCAACTCCTAATCTCTGGTGTTTCCTATCCATACGGTGAAGATCAAGGTTCCTCTCTATTTTTTTCTCCATCATTCTTGTCTGCTGTTTCCAAATTGGTCTGTCTCTCAAATATCCTTCTTGACTGGTAATCTAACTCTTGTCTGTTCTCCGGTTATCCTTCTCACCACCATCAGGTGATACTTAGCTCCTCAGTCCACTCTTCTCCTCTGTCTCATTTGTTGCGTTGTCTCAACTCCTAATGTTGAGTCAATCAGGATCAGGATGCTGAGATGCTGAGGATGCTCAGAGATTTGTTAGCAGAAAGAAAGATTGAGGTCATTATTAATTAATTAGGAATGAACAAAAACAGAAATAGATGTGAATAAAAAGATGAAATAAGCAGACACAGTACTCACCTGAGGATGCTCAGAGATTTGGTAGCGGAAAGAAAGATGAAGAAGGAATCTTTCTGTGCGGCCAAACTCTGTCCTCAGGTGATGAGCATTCAGTAAGTATCACAGTTGACGGTGAAATACAATATGTGTGAAATTTGTGGGAAGTCACGTGGGCTTTGATGTTAGAGTGGAGGAGAGATTGAACAAAACATCAAAGGCAAGCAGTAAGAGATGTAAATGAGAACTTGAACATGAGATTTAGAGGTTTGGAATGATGTGATGAGGAGAATGAAGAAGAAAATAGAAACACTGGAAGAGAAGAAAGAGATTTATCCCAAAACCCCCCCTTGCTGATCACATCATGAGAGACCAAGCAGGGAGCAATGGGATTGCAGGAGGACACGCAGAAGAGCCTTTTTAAGCATTTTGGCAATCATGTCAGAAGTAGAGAAGTGGCTGAGGCAAAAGACTTGATTCTTGATGCACTCACAAATGAAATGATGCCGCGCGTTGATGTGCTTTGTTCTAGAGTGATGCTGTGGGTTCTTGGCAAGAGCTTCAGTGCCGCTGTTGTAAACATAGAGAGGAACGGCGCCAGCATCCCAAAGTTTGAGTTTGCAAAGGATATTGCGCAGCCACAGACCCTCCTTGCAAGCATTAGAGAGGGCTTTGTACTCTGCTTCAGTGCTGGATAACAATAATGTTGTTTGCTTCTTAGATTTCCAAGATATCATGCTGGTTCCCACCCGGAAGCTGAAACCAGAGGTGAATCTCCAATCCTCAAGATTTTTTGCCCAATCAGAGTCGGCGTAGCCTTCCAGATCAAAGTTTGTTCCACCAAGCACCAAGCACAGGTTATGCGTGGTGCAAAGATAATGCAGAAGTTGTATTGCAGCATCCCAGTGGGCCAGCAAGGGATCATGAAGAAATTGAGAGAGTCAATTAATGGTAAATGCAACATTGGGCCTATTGCATTGAGACAACCAGAGAAGCAAACCTACAAGCTGATTGTACTGGTGAGGGGCCTCCTTGTAGCTGGCTGACCGCCAATAAAGCAGTTTGAACTTGCTGTCAGTTGGACACTGGACAGTCATTGCGTTGTTGGGAGGAAGGAAGGATGCACATAAGGATTCAATGTAGTGCGCCTGGCCCAGCAAGACCGTCCTGGACAATTTGTCCCGGTGGATGAAGATTGAGAGAAAGAGGTGGAGATCCTCATTGGATCCCACTTGAAATTTGGTCTTGATGCCTTGCACAAACAATGAGACAAAGTTGGGGGTACCTACCACTGCAAGATCATCCACATGAGTGGTAATGGCACCCACAAGGCAACAATTCTCAAGCTTAAAGTATAGCAACGGATTGTAGGAGGATTGCTGCCAACCAAGGGAGAGGACAGCGGCGTTGAGCTCAAGGTTCCATTGCCGCAGGGATTTTTTGAGGCTTTATATTGCGCAAGTGAATTTGCAGACCCAGTCTGGGTGCGCTGGGTCTTCAAAGCCCAGAGGCTGAGACACATAGACCGGTTTGTCAAGTTTTCTGTTCAGAAAGGCGGTTTTGAAATCAATTTGACAACCAACCCAAGCTTTGTGACCGAGAAGAGAGAGAAGAAGAAAAAGGGGTTTGAGTCAAAGGGTAGGGGCAAAAACTTTGGAAAAATTCAGACTGTGGACCTGGGAGAAACCCATGGCCACCAGACGGGCCTTCAGCTTTACAATGGATCCATCTTCACGCCGCTTTACCCAAAATACCCACTTGGAGCGCACAACCTTCCAATTTTTGGGAGGAGGGACCAGGGTTGATGTTCCCACGCCCTTGAGGGAGGCCATCTTGTCCTGAGCAGAGAGTATCCACTGTTTTTTGTGCAGCAATTTGAGAAGATTTTTCCAGGTGGTGGGGGCAATCAGATTGTCTTTAACCAATGCAGAATGGGAGAAATTGCCATACCTCTGTGGGGCGCGTTGTATTCTGGTGGAATGGAAAATTGGGCAAGGGTGAAAAGGAGGATGAGGGAGGGGAAACAACATAGGGATGGAGTCTGAGGAGGTAAGGGGAATGGGTGGTGAGTCAGGCAGCATGATATGCGGTGGAGAGGGCAAAGAATCAGAGCTGGAATAGGTGATGCTTGTTGAGCGGGGGAGAATCATACGGGGCACAAAAGGTTTGGTTAATCCAGGAGTTACATGGGGAGATGGCACATTGTCAGACCCTGGAAAATCATCCAATGAATTGGAGGAATTGGGTGAGGATGGGGAAAGAGCCACAGGATGGTGTGCTTCTGCTGAGGGTGGTGATAGCTGGTCTTGAGATGGAAGCAGCATTGGGATTGACAAAAGAAAAACAGTTATGTCAGAGAGGGAATTGAGGTTGTTTGATGCGCCGTCTTCACTCATGCTGTATGGGGAAAGAGGAGTCATTGAATAAGCAGTCACAGGATTTGACAACCAATTTGCTTGCAAGGTCCAACAGGCAATACCTGTTTCCATGACTGAGATAGGATAGAAGGATTGACGGCTTTGCTTTGTCATTTAGTTTAGTGCAATTTTCTTCAGCCACTTTTTACCACACAAGGCAACCAAATGGATGGAGATAGGAGAGCGTCATGTCTTCCTGCCGGAGGATGTAGTTAGGAGATTTAAGGCCTTGTGGGGTTTTACATGGACGGGAGTTAAAGGAGAAGAGAGAGTGACAAAGGGCATTGACCCAGAATGATTTTGATAAGTTGGACAAGATCAAAACCAATCAAATTAGGTTATTGAGGTTTTGATTGGATTTTTCAGCAAAACCTTTCAGCTACTGAGAATGAGGAGGAACCAGTTTGTGAAAAATGCCTTTCAAGGCAAGGAAGAGCTTCATTTTGTTGCTGATGTACTTGCCTCCATTGTTGGTGCACAAGGAGGAGACGTGACTGATATTGGTTTTTTAAAAAGGAAATAAAGAGCTTGGAGCATTGAAGGGAATCTGATTTCAGTTGCATAGGATAAGCAAACAGCACTTTAGAGCAGTTGTTGATGAAGGTGATGAAATATTTGTATCCATCTCTTGATAGGGTCTCAAAACTGCAAACGTTGGAGTGAATTATTTTGCCTGGTTGGGTGGATCTGTGGCTGAGTTGTGTATGGAAAGGAAGTCTTGACATTTTACCCCTTATACAGGTTTTGTACTGTTGCACTTCTAATTTGTTGAACAGTTTAGGAGAGATGTTTTGAGTTTTATGCAATGCCTTCAAAGACTTCAGATTTAGATTTGAAATTCTGAAGTGATAGCCAAAAAGGCTGTTGTCAGTGGCTTGCGCGGCACTGGAGTTAGATGATACTTGACAGCTGCTTACCACTCCTTGAGGGAGGTAGTACAGGTTTCCATTTTGATACCCGTTCTGTAAGGCCTTCTTGTCCGTTTGCTTTACATTCTCATTGTAAATACTGCAACCTTATTTTCTGAAAAGAACCAAAATTCCTTGATTGCACAGGCTGGATCCTGACAGAAGGGGTTCATGCAGTCTTGGTAGGAGAAGGTATTTAGTCTTTCAGAACAATAATTTTAGCATTCCTTCTTTGACCAAGTTGATTTTTGATCCATTGGCAAGTCTTACAGGGGTGAGATTGGGTTTCCTGTTGGTAAGCTGATGTTCACAAGGGGTCATCAAGATAGAGCATCCGGAATTGAGGTTGAGGTCTCTATTGAGATTCATATTTGAGTGAGTCAGATTACAAGATGTTGATCCGGCGTGGATTATAATGTTGGAATCAGAGAACTCATCTTCCTTGTTTGATGTTGGATGTACAGCGGTATTGACTTTTCTCAAGTTAGCTTTGGCCAATCTGGGCTGTTTTCCTTTTTGCAGACAATTGTTTTTCTTTGATTTTTCAAACACATCCAAAACTTCAGGAAAAAAGGAGAACAAATGACCTTCTGTTTTGCAGTTGGTGCAGTAGTAGATCCTTGGCAGTCCTCTGATATAACCTTGGGATAGGTTGTGATCCGTTTTATAGGCTGACTGTTGTAGCTTGAGTTGGGTGTTTGTGGAGTTAACCAAGACCTCTTTGCTACGTTTCTGTCTTTTCAGGTGTTCCTGCTTCAGGGAAGTAATGATTTTTGAGGAGGGAACTTACTCTTTGTTCATCATTCCCAAAACACAGTTAAGCCAGTTGTTGGGAAGAGAGAGAAGAATGGTGGTTGATTGTAGGTCATTGGCGGTCAGAGGATTTTTGGGAGTGATTAGCGACAAGATTTTTTCTCGGTACAATATTATCTTGGTGAGGTGAGTTTTCATATCCTTGTTTTTCAGTTTGGTGAGCAACAGTTTTTGAAGCCACTACATGCGTCCTCTGGATGAATTGTCCTGATGAGCTTCCTTGAGAGTGGCCCACATTCCGAGGGCACTTTCTTCATGTTTTTGAATTAATTGGAAATTTGATGGATTTATTGATCTTGAGATGACTGAACAGATGGCAAGGTTGTCTTTGGACCATGACTTGTTGTTGGGTTTGGGAGGATCTCTGTTTAAAAGTTACCCAATGCCAGAAGCTCAGAAGTGTATACAGAGGATCATTGACCAGTCAAGATAGTTTATATCTGCTCCTGGAGAGTTGAGAGGAATGATGGCTGGAATTTTGAGAACTGGGTGAGAGGACAATGATTCTTCCATGGCTTGTTATTGACACTTGTAATAGGAAGTGACATATCTTTCTGTTTCTTGTTGGAATAAGACTTTTACCTGGGCTCATAACCTGTTGAGTCAATCAGGATCAGGATGCTGAGGATGCTGAGGAGTCCCAGAGATTTGGTAGCGGACAGAAAGATGGAGGTCATTATTAATCAATGAGGAATGAACAGAAACAGAAATAGATGGGAATAACAAGATGAAATCAGCAGACACAGTACTCACCTAAGGATGCTCAGAGATTTGGTAGCGGACAGAAAGATGAAGAAGGAATCTTTCTGTGCGGCCAAACTCTGTCCTCAGGTTATGAGAATTAAGTAATTATCACAGTTGACGGTGAAATACAATATGTTTGACATTTGTGGGAAGTCACACAGGCTTTGATGGTAGAGTGGAGGAGAGATTGAACAACACATCAAAGGCAAGCAGTAAGAGATGTAAATGAGAACTGGAACATGAGATGTATAGGGTTGGAATGATGTGATGAGGAGAATGAAGAAGGAAAAAGAAACACTGGGAGAGAAGAAAGATATTTATCCCAACACCTAATCTCCAGTGGTTCCTATCCATAAGTCACCCCATACTCTAACAGCTCATAATTGCAAGTAAATTCTTTTGGAATAAATTGTAAACTTAACCCCCCTTCCCGCTTCTCAGAATCATTGTCATCAGCCTGTCACAAAAAATTTTTCTGTTTCCTCTACCACAAGCACGCTTCCCTTCATACTCCTTGACTCCTTACCTCTTGAATCAAAATCCACCCCTCACTCCTTGACTCCGCACATCTTCACTCAACTTCACCCTTTCACTCCATTCTCCCATTCTATTCTCTATTCCTCCATCAGCCTTTCTCATCACCCCTTTGCTGCCCTTCATCACCCCTTTCACACTCTAGCCTTTCCTCATTCCACCTCCATCTTCTTTCTATCCTCACACTCTCTCTCCAACCTGAAACTCCCTCAAGCCTCAAGTTTGACCTCCTCCAGCCTACTCACCTCCTAATCTTATCAAAAGACTCTTAGGCTCTTCTTCTCATATTTGGTGATAAATAATTTACTTTGTAACTACTTACTTTTTCTTCAGCATTTCATGTCTTAACCTGCTGGCAACATAGTCCTCTACCTTGTCCTCCTGAATAGCTTCTCTTGTCCTGCTTGATCCTACTATCACTATTTGATCTATGTCTGGTTCTATTGTCATCATCTATCTTGAAATTTATCTCTAGGTTCTTTCAAATTCCAATCCCACCCACATAACCCACCACACTCAATTCTGAGCCAGAAGAACTGCTTCTGCTTCTGAGCCAGCAAGCTCCCAAATTCTGAGTCATCTCACACCCAATTCTGAGCGCACAGCCCAAAACACAGTTCCAGATTTGTGGCTATAAAATGCACCCACACCGGACCACTATTTTGCTGTGGAACCTGCACCCACACAGCTGCTGAGCCAAAGATTTTCCTCTGCCGGAGTGGGCAATTAGCCAGACTTTAATTTTCAAACCTATTGTGCTGCAGTGTGGAAAGTAAGAGAGGTGTGATCTCCACATTTTCCCTAAGTTCTGGAATTGATGGTCCTAGCTTCTGTAAGGATAAGGATGCACCTGTTTCAAGAGAGAGAGAGATGAATTTCCTTCCTTTCCTTTCCCTACAATGAGATTTGATCCATCTGGAACCTCCAAGCTGGGTTTGAGAGCGCAGACTTTATGCCCACACCCTCAAACCTAACCTAAGTACAAGCTCAATGACAGCCCAACAAAAAAATAGAAAAGAAACCCTAAAAACCAGAACCATAGCCTAACCCTAGCCCTTTCCCATACCACAACCACCCTAAGCCCCCCATACTGTTACACACACCTGGTTATTACTTCTCATGACATGGCCCTCTTCTGCGCCCTACTTGGAGCCCCCCGTGTTTTCCCTATCTGCCTGGCGCTCCATGTGATTTCCTGCCCCGTGGGTTGTCCCACGTTTGCGCGCGCCCACCCCAATTGCCCCGCTCTACCTTCCCAAACTAGCTGCCCGCAAACCTGGTTGGGCTGGCTCCATTCTTGGGTCTCCAATGTCCAAGCAGGCCGCAACCTGCCACACCCAGTTAAGCCCAACCTGCACCCGGTATGCTGAGCCCTGCAGAGCCTACTGCTGAACCCGCTGTAGCTGCTGCTGAGAACCTACGCATCCCAAATTCTGATCCTGACCTACCAAATTCTGAGCGCGCCAACTGCAGCATGGTTCCCGATCCAAGGCTATATAACAACACCACAGCGGCTTCCACAACTGCCAACTGCTGAGCCTCCTGGTAGTTTTGAATTCTGAGCCTACTTGATTTTGCTTCTATAAATAGCCACCACACTTCCCACCAAAGTCAGACCAGAGTGGAAGGGTATTTTAAAGCGCTTGAAGAAGGCCATATATGGGACAAAGCAGGTGGCACAATTTTGGTGGAAATTTTTTTGATGGGATCATGTCAAGCTTTGGTTTTGTGGAACAAGAGTGTGAACCTTTGCTCTACCTCTTGAAAAGACAGGATGAATTTGAGGCTTTCTGGATGCATTTTGTGGAAACCAAAAGGTGGATACCCCTAAAATCTGTCCTCAGATTTGGAATTTATTGGTCCCTTGTGTAGGGATAGAGCACACCTTTCAGCCACCAACAAAGAGACAGAAGAGAGAAGAGAGATGAATTCCTTCCATCCAAAATTGGTTGTATGGTTTTATATGATCCTCCTCCTCCACAACCTGGACATGAGAGCAAGTTTTTATGCCACCCCTCTCAACCCTAACCTAGATAAAAGCGCAACCACAGCCCAACAACTACAGGAAGTAAAATAAACAACAGAAAACCCCAAACCAACCCTATCCCTTCCTCCAATGCTTGCCTGCCCTTACGTCCATCTGGTTTGTCCTTCTCATGCCCCACACTGGGCCCTACTTGGAGCCCCCCACGCCTGTCCATACCCTTGCAACGTACCTTCTTTGGATATCCCCAGAAACCGTGATTTGTTTGGCACTTACACCCTTGCATTCCTTGCAAATCCCTAAATGAGCCAACTGTGCACGGATCAGCTGCTGCTGAGTCCACAGTGGCTGCTGCTGAGCTGCCACACTGTCCAAATTCTGAGCACGCAGGCTGCAACAAAGTTGCTGATCCATGGCTATAAAATGCCACCAAAATTTGAATGATGGCCTGTTGTTTCCTCATTGAAAAACTTACTTGAATTTCTTTGTCAAGGAATGGAGTGCCAGGTCAAACTCAAATTTCAATGATCACCAAAAAAGATTTTTGGTATCAATCTTTTCAGATCCAAAAACTCCTTTTCTCTATCCCAGAATATACTAGCTAATCAGATTGTTCAAGGCTATCATTGAGAAGCTAATCTGAAGAGGAGCCCATTGCATGAGACTGCCCTAACCTTGAATGAGGGGGAGCCTGTTGATGTGGAAAACCTCAAGCAGTTTATTGGTTCCCTCATGTACCTTGCAGATGGGACTAGACCCAACCTATCCTACCCAGTGAGCCTCTTGTCCCGCTATACCAACTCACCATCAACATCTCACTGGGAATCTCTTGACTGGATGATTGGCTAAATTTAAGCACACCAAAAATATACAACTAGTCTTCAAGAGAGGTCCCACTGGATTGGAACTTTGGAGTGATACCAGTTGGGGGGGTGAACATGAGAGGTCTACTTTGGGTCACATCATTAAGTACTTTGGTAATCCAGTTGCATTTGTAATGATGGGAAAAGTTAACATGGTTGGTGGGAATCACAAAAAATCAACCCATTGCATGCAGGTTGATCTAACTATTGAGCTGAAACTACTTGATGTGAGGTGTACAGTGGGTAGACAGAAATATTGGGACTGATTGACTTAAAACAGTCAATTTATTTTCAGGCATATGTTTCAAGCTAAATCAATTGTTCAAAAAAAGGCAAGTGGTTACTTTGATTCATGGGAATAGATATTTTAGCATCTGGACTTTAATAATACAACAATTGAAATTTTGAAAAATATCAAAATCATAAGTTTCTTTAAAAAAAATCTGCAAAAGCACAAGCCACTCAAAAAAAAATGCAGGAGGAAATTTTTTTTAAAAATTATGTAACATCAATACTGTTCCTTCTTTATATGAGTGTTAGAGAGGATTGAAATTGTAGAGATTTTGTGTTAGATGCCCTGGTGAGATGGTTGAAGAAGATGGTATGAAGTCTTTGTAACGTCAAGAGGAACAGATCTAGGGAGTCAAGAGAGGGGCACTCCGGTTCAAAGTAAGAGAGAACAGATCATGATTCATTGACTTGGAAACCAGCAGCTTAAATAGACTAAGTACATTAAGGCTGACTTGTGGTTGACAAGATGAATGGAAAAAATGAGTTTCATAAGCATAACTGTGAAACAGAAGATGTCACAAGATAAATAAATGTTAGGAATTTGGGCCACAATAGATAAAAGATAAAGAAAGCACTAGAGTTGATACTGGTGGAACAACATAAAGACTTTACCAGACTAGTATACTTGTGAGGAGAGCCACTGTAGGTTAAGATAAAGATTATACTGGAAATAAGACTTGACAAGCTTATTATAGAGATAATACTAGACAAAAAACTTAGAGCAAGACATGAGAATATAAAGCTTAATAAATGGTTGCACTCTAGTGTTAGGAAACACAATATAAGACTAGATTTCTAACACGCCCCCTTGCCTAACACTAGAGGGCAGTGGAAATAATGTTAACCAGTAAGACTTAAGACTTGAGGTAGCTAAAGAACAGACAACTTGAGCAGTATCCAAACTGCTCGACTTGAGGAGAGCAAGACAAACCAAGTAGAAAAGGCAACAATTGCATGGAGAGGTGATAAGATGAGATTCTAGCGACAAGATAAACAAATGCAAGGATGGAATTGCGTGGATCAAACCATGTTGCAAGGTTGGTACTTGATGAGATGACCGAGCGATGATGATAAGGCAATGAGGGTAAGATTGATCAATAATTGACAAGCTGAGAATTGAAGGACCAAGCGACTTGAAGCAACAGGGTGAGGAGGAAAAATCTAAGTAGCAAGTCGAAGCGCTCAAGAGGATAAGACGGCAACTGCTGAGCAACAGGCAAGCGGTTGACACAGAAGCAAGCTGAGATGGCAATTGATGCAACAGATTGATCGAGTAGCCAAGCCGGGTGATGATACTTGAGGAGTGACCAAACCAACAAAAAATGGCATATTGAAGAACCAAGAGGATTGAGGCAACAGATCAAACAAGCGCATGGTCAAGACTTGATGGGGTGACCAAGCAAAATAGTGGTGGTAAACAAGCTCGTAATTGATTGATCAAATTGAGGCTTTGATGGGAGCAATGGTGCTGAGGATGCCATTAACCAAACATGAGAGCAACTATTAGATGGCTGAAGCAACAAGCAAAGATACCAATAAGACCAAGATTTGCAAGGTCATGAGAAGGAGTTTGATGACCAAGTGGACACATCAGAGTGGCCGAGATAGGCATGATTGGCACAACTCAAAGGGACAGGGAGATGGCAAATGTTGAGAGGGCCCAATTGAAAGGTTGAAAAAGATGGACCGTTTGATCAAGCAACAAATTAGGCAAGATTAATGCTTGATAGGTTTAGCAATCAAAGTTGATGATGCATTGGCCGCTATTTAGCCAAGTGGGAATGATGATGGCGGCAAGATTGTTGGACATAGGGACTTGGCAAGGTAGCATCATAGAGCAAGAAAATCAAGTTGACCAGGATGAGAGGATAATTCCAAAAGGAGAATGATCAGGGGAGCATTTCGGCTTTTAACCGTGGAGAGATTTTGAGTTAGATTCCCTGGTGAGATGGTTGAAGAAGATGGTATTAAGTCTTTGTAACGTCAAGAGGAACAGATCTAGGGAGTCAAGAGAGGGGCACTCCGGTTCAAAGTAAGACAGAACAGATCATGATTCATTGACTTGGAAACCAGAAGCTTAAATAGACTAAGTACATTAAGGCTGACTTGTGGTTGACAAGATGAATGGAAAAAATGAGTTTCATAAGCATAACTGTGAAACAGAAGATGTCACAAGATAAATAAATGTTAGGAATTTGGGCCAAAATAGATAAAAGATAAAGAAAGCACTAGAGTTGATACTGGTGGAATAACATAAAGACTTTACTAGACTAGTATACTTGTGAGGAGAGCCACTGTAGGTTAAGATAAAGATTATACTGGAAATAAGACTTGACAAGCTTATTATAGAGATAATACTAGACAAAACACTTAGAGCAAGACATGAGAATATAAAGCTTAATAAATGGTTGCACTCTAGTGTTAGGCAAAACAATATAAGACTAGAATTCTAACAGAAATGAATTATTTTCATGAAAAAAAATAATATTGAGAGTTCCCAAAGAAAAATTAAAAAAAGTTTTGATCAATGTTGATTTTTCAGTGCCTTGGTAAGATCGTGATTGTAATTTTGAGATAGGTTGGTTGGAATTCTTGGAAACCACTTAGAAAAACTTATTCAAGCTCTGTGGTAATCAGAGGTTAATATTTTTCAATTCTTCTACTCTCCTTAAGCTTTGAGGTGCCTTGAGATGCTTGAGGTTATGTTGTTTCAAGGTTAATTTTGAGTGTGGCTGGTTGAAATTGCTCCAAAATGGACTTGGACCATTGCAAATCTACCCTTGTGCAATGGTTTCAAAATCTTGATATACTGAAACAAACCATTGCCCAAAGAAGACTAAATATCAAAAAGAAGAACCCATGAATCAGAATAAAAGATGACAAATAATATCCAAAAAAAATTACTTACCATCTTTGTTTTTTGGATTGATCAAGTAGTCTGACGTAAAATTTAGAAAACCAAGTTTGTGGTAATGTTGAAATGGGTCAGATGGAGTGGGAGCCCAAAGATGGGATTGTCAACAGCAAGATTGCCACACCCAGGGCTTCATCTACATTGTTTGAAGTACCTGGGTATGGTTGCTTTGAAAAACAGTCCCACAACATTTGTCTAGAACCAGCTAGATCTAGGGCCAGCTAGACAAAAGTTGTGGGACTGTTTGTCAAAGCAACCACACTTTTTTTTTTATTTTGATTCCTGAGTCCATGATCAATCCAAAAAACAAAGAAATTGAGTGATTTCTTCAGAATCCCATTCCTCATATTTGCTTCTGATTCATGGGTTCTTTTTTGATATTTTGTCTTCTTTGGTAAATGGGTTGTTTCAGAGGATCAATGTGGTCAAGCAATTGGAAAAGGGTACAATCAAAATGTTCCAAATCCATTTTAGAGTGATTTCAATCATCCCAACTCAAATTTAACCTTGAACCAATAGGGCGTATCAGAGTTAGCAAACCGGCCATGAGAAACCTGCCATTTTTAATGGCAGGCTTCTGAAATACACATACCAACTAACTGGTTTATTTCAAAATGGTGTGTTTCATGAAAAGGGCGGATTTCAAACATCAAACCTGCCATTTATGCATCATCATCCATCCACCATCCATCACATCCAAAACACCCATCCACATCAGCAAATCCATACCAATCCCATCTCCATCACATCACACACATCTCATCTCCATTGCTTCACATCTCTATTGCTTCATATCTCCATCTTCCAAAAAAATCCATCATCATCCCATCAAAGCACATCAATTTACAATCTTTCTCAACATGTCCCATCAAACTTCCTGGAAGCAAGTTTAAAATGCAAAAAAGCTGACTGAACTTTTGTTAGTATTTGACTGCCATTCAGACTCCAATTCAGACTCCAATTTGGGATCAACTTGGTTGGCTTTGAATGCTCTATTAAAAAAGAAATACATGGTTACAAGAAGAAAAAATCTCCAGAAACCTATGTATGAAAGGCAAAAGTTTTGTCTCCTCCCTGACTTAAGCTTCCAGAAAATTTTCCAAACTCTCTTTCCTTCATTCATAAAACTTTTGGAGATGATTGAAGACCACCACAACTTCAAGAAAAATTCTTGGAATCCTCAATGCAATCCAGCTATCCAACTGGCTTTTTATCTTTGTAGATTGGTATCAAAGGGAAATGGGGCAGCAATTCATCAATTAGAAAATCTATTCTCATTTGGTTATGGAACCATGGACTCATACACCAAAAGAGTCATGATTTCTATCCTATCTTTGCTTTGCTCATTCCTTTCTTGGCCAAAAAAAGAGGAACGCAAGGAGAGAGTTCAATTAATGGAGCCTGAAGGCTTTCCTGGTTGCATTGGGTTTGTTGAAGGAACCACCATCCCCTTGAGTCAAAAACCCAATCTAGATGGCAACCACTATTTTGATTGGAAAGAAAGGCATTTGATTCATTTCCTTTCCAAAGACTTTGATAATACACTGAACAAATTCTTTTTATTGTTTTTTATAGATACTCTGTGGCACTACAACTTGTTTGTGATAAAAACAAGAAGTTAATATCCCTAAATGCTGGCCTTCCAGGTTCTTTTCATGATTCATATTTTTTCAATTGGATGCAGATTGCCCAACAACCAGAGAACTAATTTGAAAAAGATCAATAACTTCTGGCTGGTTCAGCTTATGATAGTTGGAAATATGTGGTTCCAGCATACCACAATGTTTTATCCAATGATCAAGGAAAAACTGATTTCAACTATCATCTTGCCCAATCACAAGCTCTGATTGAGCATGCCATAGGAGTCCTGAAAGGAATATGGGACAGCTTAAGGGAAATGCAAAACCAGCTTCAAAACCCCAAAGACATGAAGTTCCTCATCAACTGGATTATCACTTGTGTAATCCTTCACAATCTTTTTGCTTACATCAAAGCTGAATGGGATGAAATATTTGAAGATGATATTCCTGATCTGCCTTAAGTCATCCCTGTCTCATCTTGTGCCTCATTGTCTTCTATGAGAGAACAGATTCTTCCTCTCACCCTTGCTCACTTTGATGAGTAATGTTTCATTTCAAATTAGGTGAAAAATCCCTTCACCAAATTTTTTTGGTTGTTCACCCAAGATTCCTAGGCTGAGTTGGTTTTTTTTTCTTTCTCATTTGGTGGGGTGGACTTAGGAAAAACAGGCTCAAAACTTCTAAACCCCCCACCTCACACCACCAAAGCACTGGTCAAACCACCCACCTCACCCTACCTCACCCCACCAAACCACAGGTCAAACCACCCACCTCACCCCACCAAACCACTGGGTGGTCCACTCCTTCCTCCTCCTCACCCATCACCTCCAACTCACCCACCATCTCCCCTCCTCCTTTGGTTGGAACCCCTGGTAAGCTTCCCCCCCTCCTCCTCATCCTCCACCTCATCCTCCTCATCATCTGTTAAGCTTTGAGGTCACTCCACTAGTCACGCGGGTGCCCGGGTCGTCTTCAAATACGGGAGCAGCGTGGATACTCCAAATTCTGGTAGACCTTCTCATGAGATTGTTCGCCCGGACGACTGATCTCAGAGATGATCTTTGAACCACCGACTTCTATCCCAGACAACTCTTTCTTCCTCATACAATGACCACAATCATCTCGTCTGATCTCTACCTCACTCAACCTACATCATGACTTCAACCATCTCATCAAATCTCCATCTCACTCGAACCTACTCTTTCAATCTCATCTCCCTGTCCTGTTCTTTTCTCATCTGACTCATTGAACCCTCCTCACCTGTCTCCTCGTCTGTGTGCCCGGTGAGATCTTCCTCTTTTCTGTTCTTGCTTTTCTTTCCTCATATTGAACGGTTTTGTTCTTCACACAACTCTTTCAGTCTTGTCTCCTTTGTTCCTCACTGAGCCTCAACTAAACTCTTGACCTCAATCCCTCAACCACATGATTGCCATGTGCCCAATGTTTGTCATTGTTTCTCAACTATCCTCATTTCACGTCTTTTGTTGATTTTCATTGTCTCCTCAGTTCCCAGTTTTCAGTATAATCAATTCCTCAGTTTAACACGGTTAAAAGCCAAAGGGCTCTCTTGAATCTCTCAAATCGTCAAATAACTGGGAAACAATGGCTGGCTTGATGTCTGAGGGATTCAGACAAGCAATGTTGAAAACAGCTCTCAATACTATTCCTAGGCTCAACAAGGACAACTATGGCGTTTGGAAGGATAAGATGGACGCCATCTTAGACGTTTGTGGATGCTCAATAGCCATTAATGACGACTCATCTGTTCTGGACTCGGATGTCAACGACGAAATCAAACTGCTCATCATCTCAAGACTCAAACCTTCTACCCATGATAACATTGTCACACCGGAAAACAAGAACTCTGCCAAACTTTTGTGGAAGGCCATCATCAACAAATATGCCTCACTACAAGCGTCAAACCAAGCCCAAATCTTCAATGAATTTCTTTACTTGACATTTGCACCAGATCAGATTGACAAATTCATCACCAAGGCAAAAATGTGTCTCAAGAAGATGTCAGAAGTCGGCATCATCCTACCTAACAACATCCTTGCCTACCATCTTCTTTTCAAGTTTCCCAAATCAATGAAAGATATCAAACGTCAGATAATGCACACAGACAAAGAGTTGTCCATCGACTACGTACTAAATCATCTAACGCAATTAAATAACGAATCTAGAGCTCAGACTACGTGGGGAAGTCAAGCTTTGCGGACCAAAGTGGCCTTGATCAACTCAAAACCTAACGCCTCAAACACCTCCAACAAGTCAGGAGAATGAAAAAGATGCACTGAAGGATTCCATAATCCCAGACAGGACAAGCATCACTCCGCAGAGAACTGCTGGAATCTGCACCCGGAAGTAGCTCCCGACTGGTGGCAAGAAGACCAAGCTAAATGGAAAGCTAGGAAGATGCAGTCCAAGTCGAATCCTGTCGCTCACTACCTTGCCCTACTGTCTATGTGGATCGATCATGGAGATCCTAAAACTTGCTTTATTCTTGATAGTGGAGCATCAATACACATGATAAACAACGGCCAATACTTCATCAATATGGCTCTGTGCAACACCCAATCAATCAAAACCGGTAAGGAGGGCACGGAACTCAAGATCAAGGGCAAGGGTACTGCATGACTTGTATGGGATGGGCTCACTCTTGACTTGTTGAATGTGCTTTACGTCCCAAATTTGGTGATCAATCTCATTAGCGCAGGGGCTCTCAACCAGTCGGGATGTGTATTGCAGGCAAGCAAAGATTGATTCTCCATTGCTAAGGATGGATCTAGAGTCTTGGGGGGTAAGATTGTAGATAACTTGTACACGCTAGAGACACTGAAGTTCAAGCGAGTACTCCAAAATAGTCATACAGCCAATGTCACGTGGACAGCAGATGAGGAACTCATGGAGATCCACCGCAACTACGGCCACGCCTCCATTTCCAGATTGAAAAACGCCACCAAACACATTCCGGCTGAGGTAAAGGATAATTTTGAGTGTATCCACTGTGTCAAGAGTAAGATAACAAAGTCTACGTTCAAAGGGACCTCTCCCAAAGCATCTAAACCATTCGATTGCATTCATCTGGATCTCATGGGGACACTCAAACCTCAATCCAAGGGCGGTCACCACTTCATACTGACCCTGGTCGACAATGCAACGGGATACATTGGTGCCTTTCCGCTACACTCCAAGGAGGAAACGGCAGAAATAATTGTCAACCTGATTGAAAAAGAGCATAGGCGACGAGGTTACTTTCCATCACAAGTTTGCTCTGACGGCAGGTCGGAATTCGTCAACCAGAAACTACAGGCATTCTATGACAAGAATCACATTGGCCAAGTTGTCTCGGAACCCTACCACCCCAAGCACAATGGTAAGGCGGAAAGAGCAAATTGGACGATTTTAGAATCAACTAGGACTATTCTTAAGGACGCTTCCATACCGGCTAATCTGTGGCACAAGGTAATCAAATCTAGCGCTCTAATGCTCAATCACATACCTAGGGACAATCATTCCGACTCACCATGGACTCAAATGCATGGAGATACCTTACCGCCATCATACCTCAAACCAATTGGAAGCCCATGCGTCTACCTGTTAAATCAGCAAACGCAAGGACTCAAGTTCAAGGAGAAAGGAGATGAGGGAATATTAGTAGGCTTCAACCCTATCTTCCGTTCCTATTGCATTCTTACTAAATCCCACTCTATCATTTGCTTGAAGCACGTACAATTCTTGAAAATGCCAATGCCTCAAAATTCAATTCTGTCACTGCCGTCTGACGACTGGTTAGAAGGAAATCAGTCCCAGGGACCAAGTAAAGACCATCATCAGAAGATTTGCCAGGAGGAATATCACCAGAGAAACACTCCGGCGTTCACTGAGTACAGAGACGGGTCTGTAAGCAATTCCAACTCGGACCCCAAAACCAACCCAACATCAAGCAAAGAATCATCAGACTCCAAGGATGCGGAACCAGACCCTCAGATTTCATCATCAACCAGCCCAGTGCAACCACCTCAGCCACCTGCAACAACCCCAGCGACGCAGCCGGCGAGAACTCTTAGAGATCAACGCAATATTAAACCTCCGCAACGTTACGGATTTTTCCATTACTACAAACCAAGAACCTACGAAGAGGCTGTGCGGTGCGAAGAAAGCCAAAGGTGGATCAAGGCGTTGGAGGATGAACTCACATCAATAGAATCCTTCAATGTGTGGGAAGAATACGACGGACCTGAACCAGTTAACCCCCTTTGAACAACCTGGATCTTCAAAATCAAAGAAAACTGCCACGGGGATCCGGTGAAGTGCAAGGCAAGGTTGTGTGTCCAGGGCTTCAATCAAGTTGAGGGAATCAACTACTTTGAAACCTTTGCCCCAACAGGCAAACCGTCTATGCTCCGCTTGCTACTGGTATACGCCCTGAGGTCCGCGCAGAAGATTTGCCAATTCAATGTCAAAAGCGCGTTCCTGCACTCACCAATAGAAGAGGATGTGATTATTAAAACTCCCAAAGGTTCCAACCGGCCCTCCAAATTCCTCAAACTCAAGAAATTGCTGTATGGATTGAAGCAATCCCCCAAAAATTGGTACGAAACCTTGACGGAATGGTTCAAGGAGGTTGGATTCTACAAATCATCATGCAATCCCTGCCTTTATTTGTCAAAGGATGGTAAGTTGCGGTTATTTTTCCATGTAGACGACTTAATCTTGGTGGGCAATGGTCAAGACTTTGAGCAAAAGTTTAAAGAAAAATTCAAAGGGTCAACATGCCAGGACCCAAATACTATTATTGGGATGAATATAGAAGTGGAGGGGGACAGGATACTTCTCAGTCAACCTAACCACATCCAGCACGGGCTTGACAAATTGGGACTAGCTGAATCCAGGGACTCATCTACTCCTGTCACACGCAACCTCCAACTCAAACCGGCAACCAATGATGAACCCTCAAAGTTTTGGGCACTCAACATCAATTATCGATCTGCAATAGGACTGTTAAATCACATAGCTTGCTACACCAGACCTGACTTTAGCTTTGCGGTCTCAAGTCTGGCGCTTTTCAATGTCAAACCTGGAATCACGCACTGGAATGAATTGAAGAAAACTTGGAAATATCTGAAATTGACTCAACACTACAAGCTCGAACTCAAACACATCTCTCATGCTAACCCTCTGGAAGTTTACTCTGATGCATCCTGGGAAGACAATCCCGATACACGGAAGTCACAAACTGGCTATGTGTGCATGGTATTCGGGAGCCTGGTATCCTGGAATAGTTGTAAACAAGGGAACATCACCTGGTTGTCCACAGATGCAGAGTTGAACGCCCTAGTGGACGCGTATCACGAAGCTACTTGGATTAAGGCACTAGTGACAGACATTTTCGACCTCTCACTGACAGAGATTTCCCTCAACATCAACAACAGTGGACTTGACAATAAAATTCGCAAGTTTGGGTCCAATTCAAAAACCAGACACTTAGATTTAAAGACAAAAGGGATGAGAGATGAACTTCAAGCTCAATGAATCAAAATCAATCTTGTAAAGTCCACTCACATGATCGCAGATGCTCTGACAAAGGCAGCATCCGTCCAAAGCATCTTGCTTCTCTTTCCTTTCATTTCACCAGTCAATACGTGATCTTTCTTTTCTTCTCTTTCTTTTCGTTTGTTTTATTTTCTTATCTCATCCTGTATTTACAAGAGTAAAATCTCTCCGGGAAAGGTGGGGTGTTAAGCTTTGAGGTCACTCCACTAGGCACGCAGGTGCGCGGGTTGTCTTCAAATACGGGAGAAGCGTGGATACTTCAAATTCTGGTAGACCTTCTCGTGAGATTGTTTTCCCGGATGACTGATCTCAGAGATGATCTTCGAACCACCAACTTCTGTCCCAGACAAATCTTTCTTCCTCATACAATGACCACAATCATCTCTTCTGATCTCTACCTCACTCAACCTACATCATGACTTCAACCATCTCATCAAATCTCCATCTCACTCGAACCTACTCTTTCAATCCCATCTCCCTGTCCTGTTCTTTTCTCATCTGACTCATTGAACCCTCCTCACCTGTCTCCTCGTCTGTGTTCCCGGTGAGATCTTCCTCTTTTCTTTTCTTGCTTTCCTTTCCTCATATTGAACGGTTTTGTTCTTCACACAAATATTTCAGTCTTGTCTCCTTTGTTCCTCACTGAGCCTCAACTAAACTCTTGACCTCAATCCCTCAACCACATGATTGCCATGTTCCCAATGTTTTTCATTGTTTCTCAACTATCCTCATTTCACGTCTTTTGTTGATTGTCATTGTCTCCTCAGTTCCCAGTTTTCAGTATAATAAATTCCTCAGTTTAACATCATCCAATGCTCATCCTTTGATTCATCCACCTCCATCCCCCTTCAAGCCCCCCCACCCCCTTGGTTGATTACCCAGGTAAGCTCCCCCCTCCCTCCTCCTCATTCCCCTTTTCCCTCCCTCTCACCCCCTCTCACCCCCTCCCACTCACTCAAAAACACCCTCCCTCTCCCCCCTCCCTCGGTCTCCCTCCCATCTTACTTGGCTTGCCGGCCCCACCCCCCCTTGCTCCAGTCCGCCCACCCCCTCCTTGCTCTTGCTTGATTGGCTTTCCACCCCCTGCTCCCCTTGCTCCGGCTTGCTTGGCTTTCCGCGCCCCCCTCCCCTTGGCTCCTCCTTTCTCAGCTTGCCCCCCCCCCTCCCCTCAACTTGCCAGCACCCCCCCCTTTCTCCAGCTTGCTTGGCTTGCTGTGAACCCCCCTCCCCTTGGCTCCTCCTTGCTTGGCTTGCCGCCCCCCCCTTGATCTCCATTGACTTTCTGGCCCTGCCCCACCTTGGCTCCTCCTCACTTGGCTTGCAACCCCCCCTCCCCTTGGCTTGCCGGCCCCGCCCCCCCTTGATCTGGCTTGCTTGGCTTGCCGCACCCCCCACTCTCTTTGGCTTTCTGCGCCCCCCCTCCCCTTGGCTCCTCCTTGCTTGGCTTGCAGCCCCCCCCCTTGATCTCCATTTGCTTGCTTGCCCTGCCCCCCCCTTGGCTCCGCCTTGCTTGGCTTGCGGCCCCCCCTCCGCTTGGCTTGCGGCCCCCCCTCTGCTTGGCTTGCGGCCCCCCCTCCGCTTGGCTTGCCGGCCCTGCCCCCCCTTTCTCTGGCTTGCTTGGCTTGCCACACCCCCCCTCCCCTTGGCTTGCTGGCCCCTCCCCCCCTTTCTCCGGTCTTACCAGCCCCGCCCCCCCTTGCTCTGGTCTGCCCACCCCCTCCTTGCTCTGGCCCACCCACCCTCTTCTTGCTTGGCTTGCCACCCCACCCCCCCCTTGGTCTCCATTGGCTTACGGGCCCCGCCCCCCCTTTCTCTGCCCTCAGCTTGCCGGCTCCGCCCCCCCTCCCAGCTCAGCTTGCTGCCTCTGCCCCCCCCTTGGTCTCCCTTGGCTTGCCAGCCCTGCCCCCCTTGATTCCCCGCAAGCCAACCCCTCCCTTGCCTTGCCACCGGGCGCCATCCCCCCTGGTCCACCTAGCCCAACCCAAGGCCCGCTGCAAAGCCTGGCCCAATTTGCTTGCACCCTGGTAATTTTTTTGTTTTTTTTTTTTTTTTTGGTCATGACATTAACTTTGTTTTTTTTTTGGTAATAAGCACGGCTTAATAAGCTCATGCCCACAACCAGTAATTTTTATTTTTATTTTATTTTATTTTTTGGTGAACACATGACTGACATGGTTTTTTTTTTGTAACCCTTCTTTGACCCCTTTTCCTTCAATGCCATCCCTTCACCCACAGCACTCACAATGTTATACTCCAAATTGAATCCCTTCTTGATCCTCACCCCAAGCAGAGAATTTGCCTGGGAGGGAACAAGATGGAAGGAGATGAGGTGAAAAACATAAAGAGAGGTGGAAAGCAGAGGGCTTTGAAGCAAAAGAGGGATCAAATGAGGGCATCAGAAATCTCTTTGGAACTTGCAGAGGGGGGCATGAATTAAAAGGTTGTATAGTCAGGACAGAAACTATGACCTTTGGATCTGTATCCTGCCATCACTTCCAAAAAGAAAAAGAACAATTGAAAACCCTTGCCGACTGAGTTTGAACATGCCAAGAAGACAATCAAGCAATTCCATTTCTTCAGCCATGGCAAAGTAATTGTTCTCAATAAATCTGATCACAAAGGTCTTGTTGCAATAATTGAATTTGTCCTGTTGGAGAAACTTTCTGAACAGGACAAGAAGGACATCAACTTTGTGACAACTTTCCTTCACCGGTCAAAAAAAATTGTCAACACTGTTGGTCCCTGAAGATCTTGGGGTGGAAAAATGTTGGAAATTGGATGGCAAAAATTAATGGACCCTTTGAGTTACTTGGAAGCTATGTGAAGAAATCATCTATTCAATCTTCCCCTCAAGAGTATGCTTTGCTCAATCTTAAGGCAGATAAATTCTCTCAAATTTTAGGACAAATCTTTTGCCATTTTTCCAGACTTCCCTTTGAATAAAATGGTTAAAAAATGAAGGACAACCACATCCCCTCCTTCTCATCACTCAAATTTGGTTCTTGGCCTACTCTCTTTGACTGATCTCCGCATGTCACTTTCACATCTGACTCTTTTTACAACTCACCTCACATTGAAAAAGGTGAAATCTCTGAGTATTACTTTTTAATTGCAGTTCCAAACAAGAAATCAAATGGATGAATTATTGAAAATACAGATGAATATGAAGTATCAGATGGCCAATTTGTTTTTCCTGACCTTGGCTTTGGAATTGATTTCAAGCAAAAAGGTATAGTGAAAATGGTTTGGGCAGCCAATAAGTACAAGCACTGCACTTTTCCTGCTGTGGAGACTGCCACTCATACAAGAATGGAAATGTCAATGCAAATCAACAAAAAAACTTGAAAGACTTGCAGGGAATTGAATAGTGGGTAAATATACTACAGGAAAAAAGAATATAAATAAAAAGAAAAAAATATTTTTTTATTGGTGGGGTTAAAAATAGTCTTACGCATTGTTGTAATCAAAAATGATTTTTTTTTCTTTTTAAGTTTTTCATCAAAGCAAATATATTTACAAGCCCAGTATTTGAGTAATGTGCTTAAATTCATCTACTGTTCTACTGCTACCAATGTATGCCACAGCCATTGACCACTTATCCTTTTTTTCTGTTGCCAGTTGTTCCCTCTCCATTTCCATTTGTGCTTGCTGTCAATCCTTCTCCTTTTCCTCTTTTTGAAATTCTAGCTCAGCCTGTTTCAACTTCCACTTGGCATCCCATTGTTGTTGATGAGCCAAACTCTTGGCTTTCTGATTTTGCAAATTGATAGCCAGTTGACAATCCCACTTCTCCTTTTCAAACTGAAGTTTTTCAGATTCAATTTGTAATTTCACTGTTTTTCAGAGGGGAATAGGAATGAGCTTGATTTTGAAAGCAAGGAGAATCCAATGGGCTTACTTGAATCTTGCTTCTCCATGATCTCCTCAAAGCCCAAAAAATTTGAAGTGTTTCTCCTCTTTTGAATGCTATTTGGGTTGATGTTGATGGAATTGGAGGCCTTTTGCTTTCCCTTTGCAGAGGAGGTTTGTGTGGGAAAATCATTGCTCTCATATGAAGGGGATTTTGGAGGCCCCATTGGCTTGAGTTTTTGGCCATTCAGGAATGGATGAGCCTGTTTCTTTTGAATCTAAATCAGTCAGGATTAACCAGAAAGAAGAGAAAAGAACTTGGTTCCTTACTTGAACAGATGTTGATGGCAATGGTGATATGGGAATGACATCCTCCTCATTGTCCAAGTTCTCCAGTTCTTCCACCCCGGGAAGAGAGCAATCAAACAAATTAAGTGAGGTGTCCAAGGTTGGGTTTGACTCATCAATCAATGCATAAGTAGATGTGATTGGAGCTGATTGTGTTTGAATATCATCCTTGGCATCAGATGGGGGCCACTCAAAGGCAAAGGTTTCATCAAGGTCCTCATTGCTAGGCTGAGCATCCCCAGCCAAGTCCTTGGCATCAACTGAATCAGATTGTTGGGTTTCAAAAGCAGCTAGAGGGGTGATTTTGGCCTTCTTTCCAAAGATTTCATCCATTTGAATATAAAAAGGAAAAATGGAGTCCAACTTATCAACCACTGAGTTGATTCCCTTGGCTTTCCCAGAGTTGGTGATACCAAAGCTGGTGGAGATTGACATGGAGTGGGCCTTTTTGTACTTGGCTCAATAATTCTTGAATAACTCCCTCATCTGTTTGGATGACAGATCCAGCCTACCTTTTGTTTTATTCTTGAGTTCATTGGCCATCAGGAGATAACCATTGACCTTAGAGGATGGAGGTTGGCCAACATGTGTTTCATTGTTGGATCCAAAGCAAGCATTGTAGTTGGATGGAATTTTGAGCCAGTTTACCAGGATGATGTGATCAGCTCTCTTGAGCTGACTTGAGCATTTGGAAGCTGATGGGGGAGGATTGTTTGATGTTGAGTTCCTGGGGGATGTTTGCTTTGGTCCATTGCATTGTTTAGTGGACTTGTGGGGGAGATTGCTGAGGGGCCATTATGAGAGTGATGAAGCAAAGAGGATAGCAAGAGATGAGAGTGATGAAGTGACAAGAGGGATAAAGCAATGAGAGTTAGTATGGGATGAAAGCAATAAATCCATGAGGGTGAGGGGGTGATGAGGATAGTGATGCAATGAGAGTTAGCTGGATGTGATGAAAGTGATTAAGGGATGAGAGTGATGAAGTGATGAGGATAGTGATGCAATGAGATTTAGCTGGATGTGATGAAAGCAATAAAGTGATGAGAGTGATGAAGTGACAAGGATAGTGATGAAGAGATGAAGAGATGAAGAGTGATGAATCAAATTTTGTTCTGACAAGGTTGGAGGTAGAATTTTCCCAAGGTTGGAGGTGGAAAACCAGGGGTGTATGAAGTGGACAGGTGGTGGAAGCCTTTATATACTTTACTTCAAAAGACCCACTTATTTCCAGGTAACTCTGACATGTCTGATGTGAATTAAGTGGATTTTTTTGATTTTCAATGGCGGGTTTGAAACCCACCAATTTTTAATGGCGGGTTTGCTTAACTCTGATACGGCCTAATATAACCTCAAGGATTGCAAGGCACCTCAAAGTGGACAAAGAGCAGAGGAGTTGAACAACATGAACATCAAATACATAAAAAGCTTGGATGAAAATTTTTTATTGGTTTCTGTGACTTCCAACCTACCTCTCTCAAGGTTATCACTACTATCTCACCAAGACACTGAAAAATCAAGATCAGTTAAAATTGGTTTTAATTATTTTTAGAATCTTTCAACATTAATTTTTCTTTCATTTAAATGATTCCTTTTGATCCTCTCTAACACCCCTATAAAGAAGAAACAATATTGATGGTACATAATTTTTCAAAAAAAATTTCCTCCTGCATGTTTTTTGAGTGTTTTTTGCTTTTTCAGATTTTTTTTAACAAATTATAATTTGATATTTTTCACCATTTCAATTGTTGTATTATTGAAGTCCAGATGCTAAAATATCTATTCCCATGAATCAAAGTAACCACATGCTTTTTTTTGAACAATTGATTTAGCTTGAAACATATGCCTGGAAATAAATTGACCGTTTTAAGTCAATCAGTTGCAATATTTCTGTCTACCAAATGTACATCACAACACCTCTCAATACACCAAGCACCCATTTGGCACGCCCCTAACCCCATAGTCATGTTTTTTCTTATTTAATTCTTTAGCATGATATTCTGTGTGAAATTCAATTAGGATGCTACAGCTTGCAGTGCTGGGCTCATAATCTGTAATCACAGGGAATAGGTAATGTGGTTGGTGGGAATTGAAGGCAAATTGACCCATTGCATGTGGGTTGCTCTAACCGTTGATCAGCTACAATTGCTTGGTGTGAGGTGTAGTACATCACAACAGCGTGAGGCTCAAAACAACAGAAGGTAGCATTGTTGACGTGCGCGGCAGAATATATTGGCCTATCAGATGGGACCCAACAACTAGACTACCTACGGAACGTACACTCTGAATTAGAACAACCAAAATTGTCCACTTTCTGCAACAACGAGTCGGCGATACTGATTGCTGGCAACAATGTGTCTAAAAAGCGGACAAAGTACTTATCTCAAGCATTTTACTTTGTCAATGACTTCATTAGGCAATACGAGGTTGACCTTAGATGGACAAGCACCCATACTCAGCAAGCGGATCTACTTACCAAAAGGTTGGGCCCTAACAAGGTCACTCCAGCGCTCACTGCCTTACAGCTCAAGGCGGTGCAATTTCCAAAACGTGTGTGTGGGGGGGGGTGTAAAGATCTATGGGTACACGTTTTGCAAATTGTATAAAACCATACCCACAACTAGTCACATATAGTAGATTATAAACATAACTTATGGATTATGCTACTAAACCAAAATCCTCATGTATATAATCTAAGATCACCCGCTGACTCAAAGAGACTTTCCTCATCAGAGTTGAAGTCCAACTTTGGCAGCGGGTGAAGCTAATATTGTGGCGTTGGCGATCTGGGCAGATCGTCTAACATATTAAACACAACAAAATTCTTGAGCCAGATGAGGTTGCACTTCCCCCATTAAGGTGACCCGGCTCTGAAGTCTCAAGAATCCACGGCTAGCATTTTCACCGGCCAACCCTTTGAATACGAGGAAATGCAAGCATCTGATGCTTCCATTACCCAGGCTGACTGGGGGAGGTTGCAAACTGTGGATCAACCGATACCCCAAGCCCCTAAATGAGTTTGAGGCTAAGTGCCTTGATTGAAACGTCGGTTGGTTTTGATCGGTAACAGAGGGATAACCAAGCCGAATCTGTTGGAATCGATGGGAATGATAATTGGGCAAGGATCCCGATAGAGGCCCCATGCAAGTTTGGGTTCATGAAAGTGATGTTGGATTCGCTGACTCACTTTCATGTCTTCTTTCAGTTGCTTGCTGTTGCTCCCAGGTCATTCAACAAACATACATACATGACTTGAGGTAGAGGGACAACAGTCTCGACGCTTCCCTTGGGGAGAAACAGCTCGTTAAGATCGCTTGTACCGACTTTCCAATATCCTTTTGATCCAGTACTGCACCCCTCGGAGTCCCTAGCCCGTGCCGCGACCAAAGCCCACGGCTTGGTCCTTTCCCAATCCCAATCAAGCACTTGTCCATTAGGCCCCTGGGTCTGTATGACTAGGAGCACCGAATCCTAATTCACCAGTCCCATGGAACCATACCGAAGGAATCGTTACAAATTTGCTTCATTCGATTTTCGACCGTCAATGTGTACATATTCACACAACCAGGCCGAATGGGCCTGCCCCCTCCAGCCAACCTGGGACCTCTCTCATTCGGCTTTTGAGGGGCTGGATCGAGTTGAGCGAGACCATCATCGGAGAGGATCAAATTATAAGGTCGACTGACGTAGAAATGTTGCACGCGAGACTGGCAGTCTTCACCATCCCCTGCGTCACCTTCTTCGAGAAGGGCGCTTGTTATGCCGACTCCCACGGTGACCTCCATGCCATATTTGATTCCATCGAAGACTCGCGCTTCGATGGCCATTCATCTGGGCATTCCTTGAAACCATTTCGATCCCAGGATATTAATTTTGGCGAACACTTAGAACAGCACCCTCCTCATGACAATCTATCCCAATCATCGCACCCTCTCCAACCGCCCTACGATCTCCTCGGGCCCTTTAGGGCCTACACATTCAAACCAAGCGATATGTTGTCTGTCGCTAGCTCCACCAACGATGGGTTTCATTTCCCACATGAGGCAAATGCTTTACAACCGGGGATTTGGCCCTTCGAAAACGATAAATCCTACGTCGAAGAATTTCGACCAGTATGGAGTCCTACCTCACATCAGTATCCACCGATTTCTGCAACTGATACCCAATCATATCATAACTTCAGCTTAGATGAATACCCACACGAAGAATTTTCTATTGGCACTAGCCCCTCTGACTCGCTAATGAACACTTATTCTCGCAATACCGAATCTCACCGAATGAGTTCCGTTCAACCTCAGGGGACATTTAATAGGCAACATCTCACGTCAGACCCAATGGATGAATTATCTGCACTTATCGCCCCGCTTCCCGGGGGATCCATAAGGTTAAGCATTGCATATTTCATTTAGATATTGTAGATTCTCACAAGAGACGTTAAGATATCGAGCAACAGGTTTTGATGATTGTCTTCTGCTATTTCTTTCCAGTCCAACCTCCTCTCTCAATGTGCCACCCATAGAAGATCCAACAAAAATTTCTCAAGACTCGTCCGATCATAAACAACTGAACAGCTTATTCTACCTGCCTGATGCAGGGAATACTGGAATGGAAGCAGCGATGAGGTAAGTGAATGAGGTGGGTCGATTGGTGGAGTGTAACTGCGGACTAGAGAGTTAACCCCTTTCCTTGAAATATGCTTCTTTCCTTCGGAACCATTCGAAAAACTAACGAGTTGGTCAAGGTCTCAAATGGGGCCAAGATCGGTCTCCCCTGTGTATCAAGATCCTCAAATAATGACTCATCTTAGACCAGCAGCAAACTTCGATTTCTCAGATCATCGTGGAGAGTCGAGAAACTCAGAGTGAGCCAAGGCAGATATTATCGAGGGAACCTACCTTGTTTTGTATCTGCTTCAAATTAACTGGATTAAAACTTAACCCTTTAATATATTCTAATAGCACGTCAAGCATCCCCGAAGGTCTGGCGAGGTCGCCCACAGATCACTCCGAAGCCGCTCCTCGTATGTTGCCCGACAGACTGGAAAGCTTGATTGAAAGCCGCAAGCGTCAAACGGTCGACCTATCTGAAAAGAGAAAGCGAAGACGGGAAGATACTAGCGCAAGGGCCAATCGGGTCGAGGATTCATTTTTTGATCTGCAGCCTGCAATGACAGAAAGAGCAGGTCATCGTGAGTGCCTCCCAAACCTGGTCTCACAACGTTTGCCAGCCCCTTCTATTTTCAAATCGAAGCCCACTTTCAGACCCCAACCGCCAGAGGAAGAGGAACTAGAAGAAGACTCACGTCCCACAGAAAAAGTTAGGAGTCCGGTTGAACATTCATTGGACTTTTTCTTCGTGATCAGCACATCGAAATTTCCGGATTATCGAAGATTTCAAAATGATGTAGCGGACTTAGAGGAAAGCTTTTTCAAAAATTTCCAACCGCCAAGCTGGCCACCCAAATTTCCAAAAAAAAGCGAGTTATCAAACACAGACTGGGTCAACCGCACTGATCTCCATGTCTTGCAAATGTTATTGAGTGAGATATGTCTTCGCAATAAGGCTTTTCTTTGGGTTTTTACCCCACCCGGAGCTCGTAACCTTAGGTTAACAGAACAAGACAAGTTTTGCCAATGGCTCAAGCAGCAAATGGTCGATTGGGCAAACTCAGATTTAGAAAGCCCTGAAAGACTCCCAACCCAGCATTTCTTATCAACCCATTTTGAAGGAATCAACGCGAAAGGCAAAGAACTTCCCCCAGGATGGGATTCCGACCTCCTGTTGTCTCATTCAACACACAAAACGATGACCGAAATCCTTGGTATGCAAACAAAGTGTGCATTGCATATTTTGGCTGAGTACTACAAATCAAAAAATTTTGAGAAATGGGTCGACTTATTTATGGGTCAAGAGGGTTTTGTCCAATTTTTTGCACATCTAAAACAAACAGAACATAATCATCAGTTCAGATCATACGCAGATAGAAAGAAAGATGTTGAATCACTGGATATTTTTCCTTGGGAAGATGAAAGAAGATATCCACTTGAAAAGTTTGCCAGACCTAAACGCGGGGACACAATCCATGCAATCAGAAGCATGCGCAGTGATCAGTTTATGAAGCGTGTTGCTCCTCAGCTTTAATCGGATAAATATGAATCCTCAGCAAGAAGATTTCTCTTCGTTGAGGAGGTAGTCCAGGCATGGAGATCGAAGAAAGAATTTGATTCTCTCGAACTCTAGCATTTTCTTTCTTTAGTTCCATGATGATTAATGAGACCACTAAAAACACTTCGAGTTGCTTGGAAGTTATAAAAATTCTTTTTCAGCATTACAATTACTCAAGGGCTCAAAGCATTCTTTTAAATAGACTAATGCATCTTAAGAAGTATCTATTTTGTATGGTTGTTTTTGTGGGGGATTCACCCAGGCCCCTGCGGGAAGCTGAGACGTCCACCATAGTCAGGTGCCGGCAGCATGACACTCATCCTTTACGAGGTCAGCCTGCCGAAGTCGTCTAATCCTTTTTCGCAACTTTCTAATTTTTAACAGTAATACTTTTATTTCATTTGTCAGCTGTAGGTCAACTATATACTCCCACCGTCATCTCCATTCAATCTTCTTTTTTAGAGTTCAATCTCTGTAATCTTTTGCTGTCCCGTTCTCTATTATCTCCACTCAGCCTACTTGTTGCCACATCTCCATTCAAGCATTTATCCGTACAATCAAGCTCCAAGTCTTGTAGCCAGGACCTCTGCTTTATTCATTCAAAATCACTATCTCAATTAAAGTAGAGAGGAGTCAAATCAGCTCTAAATATTTCATCTGTTTTGATTAATGGTTTGTTGAAATAAAAGAAACCTGTGTCAAGTTTCAGCATGGTGGTGAGATCCACTCTTTTGCAATAGCAGATTAAAAAATTTGCATGTCCATCTCACATGTTTTAGATAACACCAAGAACATTGGTACACAAATTTTAACTCTTCAGTCCATCAGCTTGGGTAAATATTAAGCAAGCAATAAAAGAATACTGCTTCTCAATTGAGAAAAATGATACAGATGAAAATCTAAATTCAAAAGCCTACCTTTTGCTAGTGATCCCAAAGAGCTAATAAACAAGGCATGGATCACAAATAATGCACCTACTGGAAAATAAATGAGGAAGGCTTCCCTTTCCATAAATCCTCTTTAAAACACCATTGATTGAGAACTACAAGTTTATATCACTCCAAATAAGGAAGATTTTCACCAAGATATCTCATGAATAGGAAAAGAATGGGTATGAAAATTCAAAATTATTGTCAGGAAATAGTTTAGACAGCTATTGTTTCTAAACTAGAAGCCAAAAACCCTTCTTTCAAAAACACAGTCAAAATTCAAGGGAAATATCTCAAGCCCAAGTAAGCCCTTCAATAATCAAACAGAAAGCACCACATTTTGAAAATATCCAAGGTCCTAGCTGGGATAATGTTGAAAAAATAGCTCAAGTTTAGTCCCCTTACTGAAATAAATTTGATAAGCTACCTAAAAAAACAATAAATTGAAATATGGAAGAATCTACAAATGAATTCTGTTGGAGGATCTCAGATGCACGAGTAAAATTGATGATGATTCCGCAGGAGTTATTTTGAATTAACTTGAATATCCACAATTCATCATCAATATTCACCATAAATGTATACACCCACCCCTCCTTCAATGAAAATGATTGAGAAAATAAGAACAGAAGTTCACACCAAGGATCATCTAGATCAGAATCCTAGGCCTGATTCAAGTGAAAAAGAATCTCAGTTCCAAAAATCACAATGACATTCAAGTCTACCAGTTCAAACCACTCAGAAAGTTCAATCAAATATCTGTAGGAAAATGTAGGTAATTATGCAGAGCAAGATCACTTGGCACAGGTGGATGCTGATGTTCAAGCTTCTTCACATCACCACTTTTTAATCTATGATGTTATCATTCTAATGTCTCCTTCTTTAATTTCTTCTTTTGGCTTTTTATTCCATGTTAATCTATTCCATACTTTCTTTCAATTCTTTCATTTATATATTGTCTAGAAAATTAATGGAAGTTCAATTCAATTTGGATTGGATCTACCTTTTGTAGTTGTTACACTAACTTGCTCTTGTTTCTCAACAAATCTTCCACAAGTGCTTGACCCTTTTCTTTGAATCATGTTGAATGCAGTGAAGGGTCTTTCTTCTTCTTTTTTCTGTATTATATTCCTCACACACATCCTTGAACAAAATATTCTTATTTACTGCTGAGATTTCATAAGCCACTGCTTTTCAATATTCACCTGGTTGGACTGTCATTGTAAGTGCTTTTCTTTTAGAATCTATGCATCCTCATCTGCTTGCAATTTTTACAGGGTCTTTGGTCATGCAATCAGTTATTTTACCAGGGAATGTAACTGGTACTAATCTGCAGGGATAATAATAATTCAAAATTTAAGGTTAAAGCGCTGAAATTAAAGTGAATTGGCTGTGTTACAAATAATAAGTGCCAAAATTATTTCTTAAAGAAAAGGAAGGAGGAAGGAGGGAAGGATGTCAGGAATTTTAAAATAAAATGAGGAGTTATTAAAGAGAACGGAGTTTTCTAAATGAGAGAGGTACCAAGTGTACTAAAAGTCCAAGGAAATAAGAGAAAGAAGGGATCATGTGTGTAACATGTAGGCTACACAAGAAATGCAGCAGTAAACCTGGGAAAAATCTTCCACATTGGACAAAGCGTTCAGGCCAAAAGCTGCCTGAATGGGGAAATTACATATGAAGGATGTACAATGCTAATGAATTCCATGAAGATATGGATCAACTTTGAATATAGTAGAAGATGTAAAATACAGGATGTTATTAAGGATATCCCAAATGATTGAATATAGGATAGACAGAGTATTTTAAATTTTAGAGCATGTCAAAGGCTGAGAGAGTAATATGAATGTAAAATTTTGAAGATCCTGAGAGAGATACTTATCATTTGATGGATGAATTACTTGTGGGAAGATAAATTTTTGAGTTGAAGGGCTGAGTAAAAAGAATGACAGTACCATGTGGGGAGAAGGAGAGCATCTGCTGATTACCATAAAAAGAGAGGTAAAATAGTCAACCAGTGTCTTTTCCCTCACCAATGCATGAAATAATATTCACTTCATCATAACCTCCACCATGATCACCATCACCATCATTAGCATAATTTTCATACTTCAATAGATAAGCTAACCCAACCTATCCCATTGAGAAAACCAATTAATTCAAACATGCTCAAAAATAAACATAAAGAAAGTGGGGACACCTGCTGGAAGGTGTATCATTTGAAAAAATTTTGGAAGCTGTTGGGGACTTTTTTGAGATTTCAAGTCAAAACTGAATTTATGTTTTCTCATATTCTTATATTCTTTTTTTCATTTGATAGATTTTACATATATTAAAATATTTAGAACTTTTGATCATTTTTGGAATTAATTGTTACATAATACTTTTAGAGCCTCCTTGGAAGACAAGTCATAACCCAGAATGTAATTGTGATTTCTGTAAGCCCAGGAAACCATTGAATCCAAAGAAACATGCAAATTATCAATTTCAAGAAAACATGAAAGTGGGGAATTTTGGAGTTTATGGGTAAAATATCATTATTTTTGTTTTTAACCAAATGAGTTTTTTTTCAAAAAAAATAAAAGAATATTTTAATGAGAATTTCTAGGGCTTTAATTTTCTCCCAGGCACTATCCTCAAAATCATGGATTTTGACTTCTGCGTGCCACCACTCCCACACAGACAAACCCTTTATTTCACAGATGTTTCAAGAATTTTTTTTTTTGAAAATTTGATTACTCAGCCCTGTATCTGGGTATCTCAAACCCTCAAAAAATAAATTTGGTAATTTTGGAAGAATTAGAACACCTTCAAAAAT
The DNA here is from genome assembly GCA_025617555.3 of Puccinia polysora. Classification (NCBI taxonomy): domain Eukaryota; kingdom Fungi; phylum Basidiomycota; class Pucciniomycetes; order Pucciniales; family Pucciniaceae; genus Puccinia; species Puccinia polysora. Next base: position 37,683,160 of record CM062622.1, on the reverse strand, counting down.
TCATTCAAAAAAAGAACAAATTCTCATTGCATTTTTGAATCCTTTTCTTTCCCATTTTAATTATTTTTTTGTGGGGATTTAAGCTCTCAAAAGGCTAAAAAACAATCATAGAGCTTACAAACAAACCTTTGGGATTTTTTGGATGAGTCCTTGGCCTCAAAAAATAGAATCCAATGCAAAAACACTTCAAAATAACACATTCATTTCAATGTCTTTTTTTTTAATCTGGAATCAAAGTTTCTCTCAATTTCTTTAAAATAACTTTATAAAAGCATCCAAAGATTATACTAAAAATTATTCTGAATGCTTAGCAATGTGGTTAAGGAGATGAAAGCAATAAAGGGAAAGGAGGAAAAAGGAAGAAGAAAGAATAGATGGTATGATTGCAAAAAAATCAATACTCCAACACCACTCCTTCCTGGGAGCAATCCATCAAATTAAAAATACTTTTACGCAATTTTAGAAGCACCCACAGCAGTGGTTTGGTGAGCATATTGGCAAGCATACTTTTGGTCAAGACATGGAAGATGGAAAAGACAGGACAATCAATGCACTCATGGATGAAATGGTGATGGGTTTCAATTTTTTTTATTTGGGAGTGATGCCATGGGTTTTTGGATAGCACTTTGGCACCCTAATTTTTGAAAAAAAAAATTGAAAGGAGCAGAGTCTCCAAGGAAAAGCTCAGAGAGTAAATTCCTGAGCCAGAGAACCTCCTTACAGGAGTTGGAGCGAGCCTTCTACTTGGCTTTGGTTCTTTAGAGAGAGATGGTGGGAAATTTCTTTGAATTCCAAAAAATAGTGCTGCATCCCATGTGGAAAATGTAATCCAAAATGGAGCAACAATCCTCTTGGTCTTCTTCCCAATACAAGTCCACAGAGAAAATTATATCAATGCTCAAGCTTTGAAGAGGTCTGAAGGTACCTGAAAATGCAAAGAGAAGTGTGCCAGTGGTTTATGGATGTGTCCTGAAGAACCTGGGAGAGTGTTTTGAAAGCATATGAGATGTTGGGGCAGTTACAATGAGACACCCAGATAAGGGAGCCTATTAGTTGATTGTAATGAGGAGGAGATTGGGGACAGTCTGGGTAGTGCTTTCTCCAGGATTTGAAACATCCTTCTGTGGGAGATTTCAAAAATTTAAGATTGCCTGAGAGAAAAGGTTGGTATATGTATTCAATATAATGGGCTTTCCAAATGAAGACAGTGCAAGAGGATGGATTTTGATGGATGGAGTTGGAGAGAAAAAGAATCAGACCTTAATCCAAACCCACCTCAAACTTTAAACTGATTTTCTTCACAAAAGACCAAAAATTGCAGTACCTACAGTTTCCAAGTTTTCAATGTGGGTAGTAATAGCTCCTACAAGAGAGCCAGCCTCAAGTTTGAAATACGGAGAGGGGTTGAAAGGTGGAATGAAGAAGACCAAGAGAGAGGAGTGCAGCATTAAGTTTCGGGTTCAATTTTTCAGGGGATTGCTCAAGGCTGTAGATGTCATGAGTGAACTTTCAAACCCAATAAGGGTGAACAGGATCCTCAAAAACAGGAGGTTGGGACATATTAATAGTTTCATTAAGATGGCCATTCAGGAAAGTGGTCTTCAAATAGAGCTGGCCCCCCACCCACAATTATTTGCCAAGGGGGCTGAGCAGAAGGGGGATAGTTTCTAGACATACGTTCAGAGCAAAAAACTCAGAGAAATTGAAGCATGGCCTAGGGAAAATCCCATATTAACAAGCAAAGCATTGAGCTACAGAATTGAACCATCTTCTCAAGCTTTGACCTTGAAGAACCACTTGAAGCGGATGACATTGCAATTCTTTGGGGGAAGGACAAGAGTCCAGGTGCCCATATAAAAACAAGATTAAATTTCCTTGTGGGCCAAGAGAATCCAGCACCAGCAGTGAGGAGACTTGAGAATCTGCTTCCAGGTCTTGGGAGCAGAGAGATTGTCATTTACAGAGGTTGAGCGCAAGAAATTTCAAAAACGCAAAGGGGGACAGCTCCAATGGGAAGAGAAATGGGGATGGGGAGGGGAGGGGAGGCTAGAGAAGTAGAGGAATAGAAAGAGTCTGGGGAGATGATTCAGGAAACATGTATGCATGGGGAAGAGGGGAAAATTAAAAGGGGGAAAGATGTTTGGAATTGGAGGACTGAAAACTTGTCAAGCAAGGCCTTAGGGGAGGGGGAGAGGTGGAGGGAGGTAGAGACTGCAGAGAAATGTGAGGTTCTGAGGGGGATGTAGAGGATGCAGACAAGTTAGCCTGGGAGAAAGGAGAAATTGTGGAGTTGGAGAAGGCATGGGGAGAAGTTGCAAGATTAACTCTATGGGACATGTTTGTTTATAAAAAGTCATTTCTCAAGCAGGTTTGCTTTATGGGAAGACTGATTCATTGAAGAAGCAGTTGTGGGATTTGAGAATGTTTTGATTTTTGATATCAATGAGTCAATTAACATTTCCCTGATGAATTTAGGATAATAAAATAGCTTGCATGCCTTTGTTTTCAAGTTTCTTTTGATTTTATTCAGGGTCTTAGTATTAAGCCAGAATTCCAAAAGGATTTAAGGACAAGAGATTGACACAAGCAGCTTTGAGGATGGTGTTTGGAGAAAAAAACCCTGAGGGGTCTTACACAGGTAGGGGTTGAAAGGGAAGATGGATTGCCTGAGCAAATCAACCCAGAAGGATTTGGGTAGTTTTGACTGACTGAGAGTGTAGGAAACCTGCATGTTGCAGATTTTATGATTTGAGTGTTCTGAAAAACCATTGAGTTGAGGATAGTGGGGTAAACCTGGCTTGTGCAAAATTCCTTTGAATGCAAAAGACCTTTTCATAGACTTGTTAATGTATTCAACTCTTTTTTCCATGTGTAGAGGGGACGTTTCCAGTTGGTATTGATTTTCAAAGAAGGAGATGAATAGTTTTTTTGTACTGAAACACATTTGAATTGCGGCGCATTGGATAGGAAAAAATGGCTTTTGAGAAGTCATTGATGAAGTTGACAAAGTATTTGTATCCTTCTATTGAAATGCTTTAAAAAAAGCATAAATCAGAATGGAAAGTCTGACCTGTTCAAGTTGATCTGTAACTGAGGTGATATTGGAATGGAGTCCTTGTCATTTTATATTTTATACAATTTTTGAATTTCTGGACCTCCATTTTTTTTTATGAACAAGGTGATATTTTTATATTTTTGAGGAGTTTCTTGAGTGATTTCAGATTCAGGTGGGACAGCCTACAGTGATATCCAAAGAGACTCTTGGAATAAGAATTTTCCAGGGAAGGAAAGCTCTTTACCTCTTATTGAACCCTCTAACCAAGTAGCCAAAGATACAGAGTTGTTTTGTGGTTTGGGAATTCCTTGTCTCAAGCATCTTCAGATGAATGGTATACAGGAGGTTTGGGTCCAGCATGAATCAAAGACCCTTGACTTCAGATGCTTGTAGGAGTCAATTTTTTCATAAATTAATTGGGGGAGGCCTTGCCTTTGAGTCAGCCATAACAAATGGCCTTTGCCATGCCAAAGATTGCCTCAGCTTTACCACCCCGCTGGAGAGAGCAGAATTTCTCCTGCTCAATCTTGCACATTGATTCTCAGAGAAATCTAGTGGCCATCAGATTTAAAATGTTGTTGATGTAACATATAGAGATAACATCTGTATCCCAGGAGAGGGAGGGGTGGAGCAAGCTGATTTTATATAAAATATACAAAATTAAAAAAATGGGGGGAACCCTGTGGGAGTCCAATGTATATGTGGAAGTCATTTGAAAAAAAGTCTGTGATCCAAATGACTGTGGACCAGTACCTTAAGAAGTCTCCTATTGATTCCAACAGGTATGCAGGGTGCTTATGTTTCCAAAGGTAGTGGGAAAATTGTGTTGGAATGAATGAGGGGTAAGATAACTTCAAAACCAAGAAAAGGGTTTCTGAAACCTTTTTCTAATCCCAATTTCTCCTAAACCAAAAGTCCAAAAATTACAGTGCATTGTTGGTAACTACACCTTTCTTGCTGCACAGATGACCATTGGAAATTATTCCTTATTTTTCAGCCCATCTTGTGAGACATCTAGCCAGTATGAGCTCAAATAAATTACCAAGAAAATTGTGAAGCACTATTGGGCAGTATGCTAAAGGAGATGTGTAATTTGGCTTTCCAGCTTTACATGTAATTATTTTTGTGGAATTTTTCAAGGTATGTGGGAAGCACCCTGTAATTACCACTTTGGTTAAAATGGCAGCTAAGAAGGTTATTGGCTTGATTTCCAGAAACTGGATTATTTCATTTTGAATTCTTTCTGGACCACCAGCTTTCCTTTTTTGGGTTTTTGTCAATGCTGCCATAGCCTCCTCTTGAGAGAACTCCTTGAAAAAAAAAAAACATGAGAGGTGGGTGGGTTCTGTTTCTGCATCATTGAAATTGGAATCCAGAGCCGTGGTAACTGCAAATAAGAGCTTTTATTGTTCAGCCTTTTCATGGGTCAAGCACCCCCCCTCCCCAGTTCTGAGGTGGAGAATGTCACCTCCAGTGCAGCATTTAGAAAATCTAAGAATAGAGTATAAGGTGTCAGCTGAAGGGTCAGTTAATTTGTTGTTCCAATTCCTCTTCTTCAGAGACACTACCAATTGTAAAAAATATTGGTTCCACTGAAAATAGAAGGACTATGCCTCCTCCAAACCGTTCAAAATAAACCATCATCTGGCACACTTCCAAACCGCAACCGCTGAGCTCAATTTTGCCTTGCACCACCATGGTGTGATTTTACTTGGATTCTCTTGGCATTTGTTTACCAGGCTTTCTTGGATCCCTGGGAGGGTATTTTTCAGCAAATCTATCTTCTGGAGTAACTCATCCAATTTATCTACAAAGGGGGAAAGTTGTGATCTAGCAGCTCCAACTTTCTTTGGGGGGGGGGGAGTTTATTCCACTCAGGTGTGCCTATTTTATAAATCCAGGCTGATTTTTCAAGAGAGAGCTCTGTGATGATTCCTTGATGATCCAAACGATGGTTTTCCCTGGTTAATTCCACCCTTCTGGTGGACTGAGAATCTTGAAAATTCAACCAAATGTGGTCAATTTTGGTTCCCTGCCTTTTCTGAGAGAAAAAGGTTGGTAATCCCTGGGGAGAGGCCATAAAAAACCCACTTCTTTTGAGGCATTTAGCTTGAAAATTGCTTCCTTTTCCCACTTTTTGAATCTGGGGAGATTCCAGTGGGGGTGATGTAAGTTAGTTTTCATGAAGAGCCATGTTGCAATCTTTTGAAAGTTGTAGTGAAGAAGCCACTTGTTGAGGAGGGAGATAGAAGAAAAAGAAGGATTGGTAATTTAAAATTTTATCAAGCAAATAGTAAAAGATTCAAAGGTGAGTTCAGCTGCTGTGAGGTACTGTGAGCCCTCTTTCAAAAATTTTCACTTTCAACAAAGGAATGGACTTCTTAATATAAAAAATTGCCTTGTGTCACTAATTCCAGTGGGTGGGAGTTTTTCAAAAGCTGAGTAAAACCTCCAAGCCAGTTGGGGGGGGGCACAAGTTGTAAGGAGTGATCCATGGTTCCTGTAAAATCAGAATTTCAAATTCTAGTACGCATTTAAAACATGGTGGGTCACATATTTGGACACATGGCAGTTTGGTTGAAGAAAGGAGAGGGAGTCTTGATTTTGAGAAAAGTATGAGGTTGCCTCCATCAGAAATTCTAGAACCAGTGTGCTCTGCTGCAAAGTGAGTGGAGGGGGAACTAAGTCTGGGGAAATGTTTGCTTGGGTATGTAAAATTTTTATAGATTCTGGAAACCTGAACCGGGCTTTTTATTTCAATTGCAACAGAAAATATGTGTAAGAATAACATTGGTTTGGAAATGAACAGTTAATGATGAAAGAATGCAAATAAAGGAACCAGTGACCAACAACAATTCTTTATTCTACAGACCGGATTGTGGCCTCTATAGAGACTTAGTAGAATACTTGCAATTGAACACTTAGCTAGAAATTGCCTCCAGCAGGTTGGTTGGGTCTTGGGTTTGATATGTTGGCCATTTGGATGGTGTCTGCAGCTGAGTTGGAAGAGAACAGGAGAATCACCCCTCTAAGGGGGGAGACTCTCAATGAGATTGCGGGAGTGAGTGTGACATGGGATTGACATGAGAGCTCTTTAGCATCTGATCCTGAGAGTTTGAGTAGTGCCTGCGCCAGTTAAGACTTATAATCTCAACACGCCAGCTCAACTCAGAGTCAGACACCAATGAAGTTGACCAACCTGGCAACAGAGGATGTAGGAGCTGCTTTGGTTGGGGCATCTTCCAGCATGTCTTGCAAGGAGACTAGTTTGAGCTGAATAGTTTGACTGTCAAAGTTGTTTTGGAGGCTTTTGAGCTTTATGTCAATGTGCTTTGCGTGTGACTTTGACCCAAATTTCTTTACTTTTTCATCTAAGCCTTTGTTATCAATTAGATGCATGGTAGGGTCAAATTTGGTCCTCCAAATTTCATTCACTAAGCATCTGATCCATCGTCCTTCAAGGTGACTAGCCAAGAGAGAGTTGCATTTGGATTCTGTGGAAGAGTGGGTGATTGACCGTTGATGCCGGCTTTTCCAGTAGATTGGAATTCCTTTGAAGAAGATGATGAATACCATCCGTGATAGTCTGGTGCAGGGGTTGTCCCTCCAGGTGGCGTTTCTGTAGGCTACTAGATGATTTGCTGCCAACTTAGAACTGATTTTCAGTTTGAAGTCAATGGTCTTCAGGAGGTATCTCCAAACATGAGTCACCTACTTCCAGTGGCTGATTCCAGGTCTTATGTTATATCTGGCTAGACTTGAAACTGCATAGCAGATATCAGGCATTGCTAGAGTTGCTATGAAATTGAGTCAACCAATTGAAGAGCAATAGCTGAAATTGAGAGATTTGACTTGGTTGACCTTGTTGTAAGTGGCTGGTACTAAATGAATGCTGCTTGTGCAAGGGTTGTTGACAGGTTTTGCATCACTGAGATTGAGAGCCTTAAGCCCTTTCTTTATTTGAAGAGGAAGCAAGAGATGGATGTAGTCCACACCTTTTTCTACCTTCATGCCAAGCAGAGTGTTGATCTTGTGGGCGGATGAGTCCTTGAGCTTTTTGAGGAAGACAGTTTTGAAGGTGGTAACTTCCCCAACAACAACAAGATCATCTAGGTGAAAGAAGAGAGCTGTTACTCCATCCTTGTGGAGATAAAGGCAGGGATCACAATTGCTTTTGCAATATCCTTGGATTTTGATCCAACTGACAAGCGTTCTGTACCAATTGAGCGGTGCTGGTTTGAGTCCAAATAGAGACTTCTTCAGTTTTAGGTATTTTGAATTTTGTTTTGATCTGGTGGGCATCTTGATATAGACTTTTTCCATTCAGTGGGGCGTGGAGAAAGGTGCCTTTCACATTGAATTGGAGGATAGGTAAGTTTTGGTCAATGCAGTATGTGAGGAGGGCTCTGAGAGACGCAATTTTGCCAGTTGGAGCAAAATTTTTGAAATAGTCAATCCCGTACTGCTGGTTGAATCCCTGGACGCATAATCTAGCTTTTAGGGTCTTCTTGCCGGAGTGCAGGTCCTCTTTGCACCAGAAAGTTGAAGTGGTGTCTAAGGGATTGATGACTTCTGAGTCATGGGCATCATCCCAGACGCCTAGGTCCTCTGTGGTGTTTAGCTCCTTATTCACTGGTCCTATCCATGAGGTAAATTTCAAGGCCTCATGTATGTTCTTTGGTATATTGGTGTGATAGACACGGTACCTGTTGGGAGGTTTGATTTGGCTGTGGTTGCAAAGGCGGGGTCTCAGTTTGGTGTCTATTTCTTGACAGGCTTCAGGGCTTTTGTTGTTGTATATGATTCTGGGGATATTGATGCTTGGTTTGTTTTCTTTGGTAGCTGGGCTGGCCAAGTTTGTGGAAAGATTGATGATTGACGCTTCATCTTCTACAGGAGAAGAATCTATGTGCCGAGGATTGGTTGAGTCAAAGTTGGGAGCAATGGCAGTCATGTCATAAGAGATCTTAGTTGTGGTGTTGGCGGGCTGATTTTTGAGGAATGAGAAATGTTTAGTTTCAATTGTCTTACCTGATTTAGACAATATTTTGAATGATAGCAGTCTGGGATTGAATCCTATTAGCAGGCGGGTATTTTTTTTCTTGCTAAGCTTGGAGGAAATTTTGGTCTGGTTCAAGAGGTACACAACTGGGCTTCCAAGTGGTATGAGGTAGTTAGCAGGGATCACAGTTTTGTGTAGAAGCTTGTAGGGAGATTTCCCCCCTTTTTGGCTGTAATCTGGTTGAGAGCCAGACAACAGCCTTGAATGAGGATATGCCAATGGTTCTTTGGAATGGCAGTGCTGCTGAAGATGGTTCACATTGATTCTATGATGGTGCAATTGGCTTGTTCAGCCTTTCCATTATGTTGAGGGTGATATGGCTTGCTGACTATATGGTTGATTGATTTGGACTTGAAGAATTTGGAGAGTTTTTTGTTGAAGAATTCCCCGCCTCCATCACTGACCACTTTGATAGGATATTAATTTTGATTCTTTGCCTTGTTTTCAATAGAAAAAATGATTGCTTTGGTGGCAAGGTCCTTGCTGGTTGAAGGGAACAAAGCTATATAACCGGACTTGTTTTCCACCATAGTAAGTGAGTAGCAATTTCCTTTTTTGCTGATGGGGTCTAGAGGACCAATTAGGCCTAAGTGAAGCCTATCAAAAACTTGTTGAGAGGGGTTCTGCTCTTATTTGAAGCTGGAGCGGCTGATTGAGCCGACTTTGCACGCGGAGAATTCAAATGATGACCTTAGTTTTGAGTTGATGCAGCTTCCCAGGTATCTTTCCATTTGGTTGAGTCCAGCATGGCCGAGTGTTTTATGTATAGTATTGAGATTGATGGATGATAGATGGCAGACTGGATGAGGAGCTGGAGCCATGGTAATAATGAGAAGGTTGTTTGTGATTTTCCCTTCAAGTACTTTGTGTCCCTTGAGTTGTAGGTTAAACTGAGCGGGTTTTAATTGGGTGTTAACTTGAAGGTGACAGCTGTTTATCAGCAGGGCCCCCATGGAAAAAAGGTTGACTGTTGCTTTGGGAACCCAGGAAGCTTTTTCAAGTTCAATGGAGCTTATGCCGCATTTGATTACAGCGGTGCCCAAGCCTCTGATAGCAATTCCTTCTCCTAGTTTCCCGGTGTAAGACTCCAAAAGGTGCTAGGCCGTGGCAGTTCTGTGGAGGGGAAAGGTGCTGTTTAGGCTGCCCTCCTGAGTTTTAAAAAAATATTTAAATGTAACCAAGATCAAGGTCCAGAACCTGGTAAATGAGGAATCAAGGAGTTGAGGATAAAGATGACAATGGTTTGGTAGCAATGGAACAGCACTATCTGAGACAAGATTATGCAGGGAAAAAACTTGAACAAAAGAAGTTAAAGTCTGCTTAGAGTTCAAGGAAAAAAAGCTGTTGTATGTAAACAACGCCCACAAGCTAATAAATCTGGTCATCAGAAGAAGATTGGGGATGATCAACTCAAACCCAAGCAACCTCCAGGTTCTTAATGAACCTGCCCAAATCTCCGCAATCAAGCGCTTGAAGGGTACCAGATAACTGAGGGTGGCTGTACAAGACAAAGCACAATGTTTAAGAAGCTCTAAAACAAACAGTAACTGATTTGAAGCAAGGATAACCTCAACACTTCTCAAGGGACTCAAGAGTAGGCTGGCAGAATGCAACTCCAAAGAAGCTAAGGGGAGGTATAACACTCCAGGTCTTAAGCTTAATAAGACCTCTTCAATCAATTGTGATTGGCTCCAGAAAGGTGAGCAGGGATCGGGACCAGTATGGTCAGAGAAAGGGATCAAGGAGTGGTATAACACACTCAAAAATTCCAACAGACAGAATTTTTCTTCAACCACCAAGACTATTGGTTGGTGATAAGGATCAGGCCACAGAGGGGCAAAGACTCAGGGTCAAAAAAATGGATCAGGGGGCAATCAGAGATATACCCAGGATAAGGATCAGGATTCAATTTTACAATAATGGGGGGAGCACAAGCACACACTCCCCTTGGATGAATTTCTATGATGATATAGAAAAAGCAGGGGAGAGCCCCTCCTTTTATAGACCAGAGGCCTGTAGACTATTTAAAAGAGAGATTTACAAATAGAGCGGAAACATTTTTTTTTTTTTAAGGATCAGGATTGGTGTAGGCAGGAGAGTAGCAAGTGAGAGGCCCGCGGACAGGATGATGGGCCCGGGAGAAAGCTGAGACCCGCGCGGGCAATGGACAAGCCGCAAGGTTAGGTAAGCGGTTCATGTCAAAATGTCAAAGCGTTGAAGGTGCCCAAGCGCTGGGATGTCAAGGAATCAAAGCGTCAAGGCCTCAAAGTAGGTCGCACAAAGTTGAAGGGCCAGCCGTGCAAGGCCAACGGGCAGGCAGATCAAGGCGGAGCAAGAGTGCAATGTTGAGGTTGGGCAAGCAAACAATGACAAGACTGGGGGTTGGACATGTTGAGCGGACCAGCGAGTTGCGCAAAGATTGGCAGATGGCAATGGTGGCGGAGCAAAAGTCAGATCGCACAATTGGTTAGTATCGGGATGGTGCAATTGCTCGTTGCCTCTCTGAAGGCAATGGGCGCGAGCGACAATGAGGTCGCTGGTCGCCCGGCATGATGCCACTGTTTGCCGCCTTGCCAAAGGCAAAGCAAGCGATCAACAAAGATTGGTTGCTGGGGGCGGAGCAAAAAAGCGGCAATGAGGCCAATTGTTTTTTATGATGAGCCGCTTGTTTGTTGTCTTGCCAAAGGGGGGGCGGGCAAGCAATGTTCAGAGGTTGCGCAAAGTTGACAAGGTTGATCTGCGCAATGCTGATTGGTGAATCGCGCAAGGTTGAGGAGAACAGCCTGCACAACCACTGGATGAGCAAAGAGGGGGTTTCAGAGGATGGTGGTAAGGATAATTGCAATCAACAAAGGACTTGAGCCTCAGGACAAGGCTGGTAGGTGATAGTCAACGTGAGAGAGATAGAGCAAACAATCCACAAGACTGGAGTGGGAGTGGCGAGTGCCAAAGGAGGCAGAGGGGCAAGAGGCATTGGTTTTTTTTTTTTTTTTTTTTTTTTTGATAATGATACCTATGAATGATGATAAGGAAAAAATTAAAATCTCCGCACTAGCCAGGGTGTCCAGGATGGGGTACCACACCAGTCTTGATGGTTTCTTCACCAGACTGTTCTTGGAGGTTTAGAAAGTCTTCACAATTCTTGATCATGTGAATCAAGCATCTGCTGTCAAGTATGTAGCAATTCTCATCATTAGTTTTGAGTTGATTGAAACGGCAGAAAAAGGAGTAGTAGTGAGATTCAGGAGACTTCTTGGGTGCTGGCTTCTTTCCTTTCTTAGGAGGATGATCAGGTCTTAGTTCAGGGAATTTGACCCAGCAAGAGGATGGGGAGTGATTGGTCACCATGGGATTGTTTTTCCCATTCTTGCATCTAGGCACACTTTGATCTGATTGACCTTGGTTGTTGTGGTGGTAGAGGGCCAAGTTGGTCTCAGATTGGTCCTGCTCCTTGGACTGGATTTCATTTTTGTGCTGTATCAAGTGGTTCAGCACCATTGAGACTGTTAGTTCAACACCTGAGTGCATTATTTGAGACCGTATGGCTTTCATTGATTCAGGTAGCTTGAAGAGAATCAAGTAACTGAGGATGTCACTTGGGAGATCACTTCCAAATTTGTCCAATTTTCTAAGATGGAGCTTCAGACTTTTCACAAAGGTATCAATGTTGTTCAGATCAAAGGAGAGGTATAGGGAGTTGAAGAACATCCTTGACCTGTTGGCGGCTTGGTTAGATGCAAAGTGGTTCTTGGCGGCTATCCAAATGAGTTTGGAGGAGTCCTTGTTATTGGAGTTGATGATTATGGTGTGGGTGGTTGGGTCCAGTTTGGAAATCAGATAGCCAGTAATCTTGTCTTCATCAGGTATGTACTCAAGAAGGTTAGGAGAGTTGAAGAGGTGAAGAATGCTGCGCATCTTGAATAGTTTTTCCATCTTCTTCTTCCAGATAGAATAGTTGGACTCCGTTAGCAGAGGGGTTGATTCCATGAGTGACTTCAGCACGAGTGCTTTGAAATTTGATTCAATTCCTGGTCCAGGAATTTCAGAGGTTTGTGATTTTCCGGTTGATTTTGAAGGATTCATTTTGGATTTTAACGATGTAAAATTTTTATAGAGTCTGGAAACCTGAACCAGGATTTTTATTTCAATGGAAACAGTAAAGATGTGTAAGAATAACATTGGTTTGGACATGAACAGTTAATGATGAAAGAATGCAAAGAAAGGAAGCAGTGACCAAAAAAAATGCTTCATTCTACAGACTGGATTGTGGCCTCTATAGAGACTTAGTAGAATACTTTCAATTGAACACTTAGCTAGAAATAACTTCCGGCAGGTTGGTTGGGTCTTGGGTTTGCTATGTTGGTTGCTTGGATGGTGTCTGGAGCTGAGTTGGAAGAGAACAGGAGACTCATCCCTCTAAGGGGGGAGACTCTCAATGAGCGTGCGGGAGTGAGCTTGAAATGAGATTGACATGAGAGCTCTTTAGCATCTGATCCTGAGAGTTTGAGTAGTGCGTGCATCAGTTAAGAATTATGATCTGAACAGGGTATACTTGTGGGGTGGGTTTGTGGCCTCTAATATGGTCTTGGCAGTGTATCCTTTTTGTACCCTCCATTCTTATAAGGAAAAATAATTCTGAATGGTTTGTGCTCAATATTTGATCCTCCCTGGGGTTTCATCTTAAAGATATTTTTGCATAATACACAGGTGGGCATGCCTCCAGGCCCTTGGGGACACTTGTGTTTTCCATTTCACTTGGCACACTTGTGGGTCTCCCCACACCATTTACCAAAGTGACCCATCTGTAGACAATTAAATAATTGGGGGGGGGGGAATGTTCAAATTTCTCTGTGGATGATAATTGAAGTGTAGGAAGATGACTGAATTCTCTACCTTAATTTCCAGGTCTCCATTTTTGAAAGAGAGAACTATGCTTCCCGCCTTCTTGACCAGAAAATTGTTCAATCCCATCCAACAAACCCATACCAGGCCCAAGGCTTGAAAGCCATTCTTGGAGGTTATGACTGGCAATTTGGTCTTGGATTCTATATTGAAGATTTGGGGGACACCATGTGCCATAACTAAGTAGGTACTGGGGGTGGCTTCCAAATAAAGGTTTACCTGTTTTGAACAAATACTTTTGTTATCCATCAATAATTTCTCATTTTCTTTGTTGCAAGTATAAAAGGAAAAATCACTGAATTTGAGGACACAGGTGCCTCTAACCACAAATATCAAACCATAAACCTTTGAATCCATCCTTGCAAGGGCCTTGTTTGCGGTCTTTACCAGGGCGCATATTGGGAGGTCATTGAGGGTAAAAATGGATGGTGACTCTTTTGGGGCATAAAATAGGTAAGAATGATCTAGGAGGGGGGGTGATGGTGGGATGGGTTAGGGGTATCCCACTTGCAGCAGCTTTTGAAAATGTGCAATTTTTATTGGTGATGGGAGGGATGGGAGGGGGTGGTTGATGACTGGATTCAAAATGCCTGCACATCTCTGCCAAGCCAGCAACCAAAAAATACTTTATATTTTTCATGAAATCAATGGTTTCCTCCAGAAAAGTCCAAGCGTTTTTGGCCTTGCTGAGCCTATTCAATATCACTTTGAAAATAAGGGAGTGGATTTTCTCCAAGCCATCTGGGGTAAGCTTGCTTTGGTCATTGGCTAGTTCATGCAGTAAGGTGGAAAGTCCCAAGGAGGGGGGGGACACATCAGGCTGTCAGGGGATTAGCCATGGGTTGGTTACCTTGGTCTCTATATCAAAGCTTTGGGGGGGTGGGTCTGGCAGACATAGATGGGGCATATTATCTTGCTTGAGAGGAGAAAAAAACAAGGGGGGAGTGGAAGTAAGGCAAAGGAAGGGGGAGGGCAAGCTAAGGGGGCACACTAAAAGTAAAAGTGGGTTTGGGGGAACAGGATTTCAGTATTTTGAGTGAGAAAAAAGGTACCGCTGCTATGGTTCTGAGTGGGAGAAATTTCTATCCTCCCCAGCATCAGTCAGGAGGGAAGCCTAAACAGCACCTTTTAGCATAATTTATATAATATTACTTTCATTCCTGTTGATTTTCACTCCAAGCTCTAGCTCATCCAAAGAGCAGTTCCACAGTGCAAAATCTCACCATAAAAAATGACTAAACACAATAGATTCTGCAAGAGGTAAAATAAGGCTATCATAAATTTTAAAATATTTCTTGTGATAGGATTGATTCTTGCCAAGGAATGGTGATACAAGGTTCAAATCATGGCCATAAATATTATAAATTTCCTTTTCTCTCTCAGAAAATCACAAGGAAATCTGATGGATATTTTTTGAAGGAAATTTCCTAGACCCCAATTTTTGGAAATTTTTGACTTGAAAGCTTGCTTTCATATTAAAACCCCTCTTCATTTGGACAATTTTTTCACTTTTATTACAGGATGGAACTGTGATTGTTTAAATAAATGAATTTGTGGCCTATTAAATATTTTTTATCATATCAGGGAATTTAAGGTTATTTATTTTTAGAAACTCCTGTTTGATGAAACAGTTTCCTTCAAATGAAAGGCTTCTGATCTTGAACTCAGCATTAGGGAATCTTTGAAAAAGACTAATTTTTTCAAGCATAGTCAACTGCTGCCTTTGGTCAAGCAAAATGATGTCAGTAAATAAAGCTTGGAAGCCCCTGGGAGTTTGCAAAATCTCCAATGATAGTTTTCAAATTTAAAAAATGCCAACATGGAAAAATTGGTTGATCAATCCAACAAGTGATCTGAAAAGTGATGAAATTTGAATTGTTCACCAAGACCAGGCTGAAATGCATTTCAATAGAGTCATGGAATGAGCCTAAGAATATGTAAAAAAAAGGACAGAAGATAACCAACAGGATTGCACTGGCAGAGAACTGTGAGTCTGAGGATGTTGAAGAATGGGAGATAGATGACAAGAATTGAGAAAATTTCAAAGACAGGAGATCAGTAAGAGTTTGACAATCCTAAGATGAAACATTTAGTTGATTTACTAAGGGCCTATCCAAGAAGCAACAACGCCAGTTAAGATATTGCAGAGAGAAGTAGAAGCGCCTTGAATAACTGGTGACAGAGAATCAAGTGAGTGAAATGAGCAAGAAGTTGAAACCAGTTGCTCTGTTGTCTTACTGATTAAAGTGGCTGCTGGACTTGTGCGAGTAATTGAAGGCAATTGTCGAATTGGATGTTGGAAAGGTGTTGAGTGAACTTGTGGGTGTTTGCGTTGATTGATTTGAGTGGGTTGATGTGAAGTTCCTCATCTTGTGCATATCAGAGTGAAGGTAAGACTATGGCTTGGAGTCATGACTAAGAGTAGGGTATCCACAGTCAAGTCTTATTGATTGAATGACTACTAGTATTTAGTGGGCAGTGCGCTTTGGACACTTCACTCAGATACTATAATAGGTCAAAGAATAGATAAGTAAAAAAAAGAAAACAACTCAGATGAGAAATGAGAAGTAAATAGCAACACAGGGACTTGATACTAATAATCCAACATGCCCCCTCAACTTTGAGATCAGTGAATCATAGAGCTGAAATTATTTATCAGTCTGACGTTTGAGGTTTTGTTGGCCGCTTTGGTAAGTGCATCTGCGCTCATGGAGAGAGACGGAATTGATTTGACATCTATGAGTTTGGCCTTGAAATCATCTCAAATGCTCTTAGTTTTAATATCTATGTGTTTAGCTTTTGAACACAAGCCAAATTTCCTGATTTTGTCATAAAGGCCTTCATTGTTGATCAAATGGAGAGGATGTTTGAAATTGACGCGGTAAATATCTTCAATCAATTTCTGCAGCTAGCGCGCTTCTAGATGACAACTGGAGAGGGATACACATTCAGACTCAGTTGAAGAGTAAGTGATGCATTGTTGGCGTTTACTGGTCCAGTATAGCGGGCTTCCTTTAAAGGTGCAGATTAATCAACTCTGTGAGATACAAGTTACTGGATTTTCCACCCATGTGGCATCACTGAAGCATACTAGTTTTTCTGAGATTGATCAAGGACCAATTGTTAGCGTCAGATCTTTGGTGCTGGGCAGATAGCGCCAAACTTGTAGAACCTCTTGCCAATTCCTTAAACCTGGTTGTTTGGAGTATCTAGCTAGGCTAGACACAGAAAAACTGATGTCCAGGAACTCCAGACAGGCAATGAAGTTCAGCCTTCCTATAGGAGATCAATAATTGATATTGAGAGCCAGAAATTTGTTTTGGTCATCATTGTCCAACGGCTTGAGATGGAGGCCCAGTGTCAGTGGCGTGGAGACAGGCTTGCAGTTTCTTAGATTAAGTTTCTTGATCCCCTTTTTGATATGCAGAGGTAAGGACAAGTTAATCAGGCCATTTCTTTGCAGCACTTTCATACCAAGGAGCATATTAGGTGGATGAGCTGATGAGTTTTTGAACCTACCAAGAAAATTCTCCTCAAATTGTTTGCTGTTACCCTTCACAATCAAATCATCCACGTGAAAAAATAGGACTGTCACCTTGTCATCTCCCACATAGAGAAATGGATTGCTGTTGGATTCTTTGAAGCCTTGACTCTTGATCCACTCGCTCAGCGTCTTGTACCAGTTCCTTGGAGCTTGTTTCAGTCTGTATAGTGATTTATTGAGTTTTAGATATCTTGAAGTTCTACCACATCCGTATGAGGTCTTGATAATAACTTGTTCATCAAGTTTGGAATGAAGGAAGGCCCCCTGTATGTCCAGTTGAAGAATGTTGAGTTTCTTATCCGCAGCGTAGGTTAGGAAGCCCCTAAGAGAGGCAACTTTACCTGTTGGAGCATATGTTTCAAGGTAGTCCAGGCCATACCTCTGGTTAAAGCCTTGAACACAGAGTTGGGTCTTTAAGATTGGAGCTTTGCCATGTGCCTTGGGCTTGGTTTTGAACACAGGAATTGTGTTGAGAGGGTTGGTGAATATGCTCTTGTCTGCGTCCTCTCAAACGCCTTGGTCCTCTATTGTGCCAAATTCCTTGAGAGCCAATTCCTTCCATTTGAGAATACTCATTGCCTCCTAAAGAGATGTTGGGATTTTATCTGCTAGAAAACCATATCTATCTGGTTTTGCCAACATTTGTTTCTCTTTCAGGTTTGGTTGGAGACGCTCCTCCAACACAACGTCAGTATTAGATTTTGTCTCTGACTTGGACTCTTCTTTTAAAGTTTTGGGTGAATTGAATTCAACAGGTGCAACATTGGCAGTTGAAGGATTTGTTGGTTTTCTTGATTTGAATGTTTCTGGCTTGGAAGTGTCCGCGTTACACTCATCTGTCTCAATTGATATTTTAACAGGCTTTTGAGTGTTGAAGATGACATGTTTGGTGTCCAAAATTTTTCCTGTGGCCTTCATGATCTTGTACAAGAGGAGAGTTGGATTGAATCCAACCAGGATCCCTGGAGCGCCCTTCTCATTGAGCTTGGACTTAATGTCCATGGAGTAGAGTCAATAGGTGACCGCGGTTCCAATTGGTTGAATATAGCCAGATTGCAGATCTTTTTTGTGAATCATTTTCCAGGGAGATATTCCATCCTTCTCCTTTGGTATTTGGTTTAGCATGAGGAAAGAGATTTGCACAACTTCATGCCAACATGACTTTGGCAGACAGGAGTCAGAGATGATTGTTCTTTCTGACTCAATGAAGGTTTGGTTTGCCCTTTCAACCCTTCCATTATTTTGAGAGTGGTGGGGCTTACTTACAATTTGGTTGATCTGCCGGGATCTGTAGAAATTTTGAAGTTTGGAGTTGAAAAATTCTCCGCCTCCATTGGAGTAGACTTTGGCAGGATAAAGATTGGCTTTTCTGAATTGATTTTTGATGATAAACATAATCATCTCTGCTGCATCATCCTTAGCGCAAAGAGGGAAGCAGGCTATATACCCTGAGTGCAAATCAATCAGGTTAAGAATTTAGCAAAAGCCTCCTTTTGATGTTGGATTTATTGGTCCCATCAAGTCCATGTGAATCCTTTTGAAGCATCAATTGGCTGATTTCTGTTGACCGCTAAATGGTTTTCAAGTAATATTTGATTTGTTGCAGTTGATGCATTTGAATTCACGCTTCTGACTTGCAGGAATTGTCAGTTTGAGATACTGTTCCATTCTGTTGATGCTCGCATGTCCCAGAGTTCTGTGAATTTGAAGGAGTTCTGAGCTGGAGTAGTATGATCACTTAGGTTTGGTTGACATGTCAATGACAAATAAGTTCTTGATGATTTGACCCAAGATTATGACTTTTCCTTGTGACTAGAGGGAGAATACGCTTGTTTGCTGCCTTGATGTGATGCTCAGGCCGGCTCCTTGGGTCATCAGGGCGCCAAGAAATATTAGATTGACAGTCAATTTGGGAACCCAGACCGCATTCAATAGGATCAAGTCCGCCTCCTTGGTCAATAAGGCAGCTCTGCCTGTCCCTTCAATAAGAATAGGTGCGTCCTTCTTCCCAGTTTGGATTTCTTTGTTCCTGTTGCTGGTCAAAAGATTGATGAATGCTTGAAAATCAACTATCATATTCACAGAGCACCCAGAGTCAAGGATGAATTGCTGTGATAATTTTCCATTGAGCGTTCCCTTACCGCAGAAGAACAAATAGAAGTGAGCTTCATTGTGGGTTTTCAATTTTGCCTTCTTTCCTCAATTGTGTGTGGTTGGAGTTTTCAGTTCCAGAAATTTGAACCAGCACGAACTGGCAGGGTGTGAGGTAACAGCAGGGTTGTGCTTGCCATTCTTGCATCTTGGACCTCTGTAAAAGGCTATGTTGGTGAGTTTGACATTCTTGGCTTGAGCCATTGCCCTGTTCTTGTGTTGAATGAGGTGGTTGAGTACGGTATCTACCTTCATCTTGCTGGTTGAGTGCATTATCTGAGATTTCATGGCCTGCATATTTGAAGGGAACTTGAAGAGAACTAAGTATGCCACTATGTTGGATGGCAAGTCAATCCCAACCTCCGCCATTTTTGGCAGATATAAATTGAAAGAAGTGACAAATTCCTTGATGTTGGTTTCCATAGTGAGATGGAGGAATCCGTTGAAAACTCTGGCTCTGTTTGCAGACTGAGAGGAAGAAAAGTGGGACTGAGTCAACAACCATATAAGCTTTGCATTTTCTTTGTTGATATTGACTATGACATTTTTGTAAGTGTTTGAATCAAGCTTGGCAATGATCTGCACAACAAACTCTTGATTTAGGTCTTTGTTGAGTCGTCTTAGCTCATTGGGATCCCTCATTACCTCAAAACTTCCACGTAGTTTGAACAATTTTTCAAATTTCTTGAGCCACATGCTATAGTTATTGGCCGTGAGTAGCTGTCAGCTTGCTACTATATACAGAGCAAAACTGTCAAATAGTAACACAAAAATGAAAGATAAGAATACCTCAATTAACAAAGCAAGGAGTGAAATATCCATGAATATTATTACAGGAATGGATTCCTCACTCCAAATTAGGTAGGGTCACTCACTGACCCCACCCTTGAATTCCAAGTCCTTATATTTTTAAAATAATTAAAAGGAAAAGTACTAAAAATTACAACACCTGTATGGCACTTTTTGGCCATTCTACCATTTCACACGTATTGTCACGTATAGGGTTTACACCTAAAATTCACTCAGAATTGAGGTGTTGTGTATATTTTAGGAGTTACACGTGGAAATGTGTTATGTCACAGTTCCCGCGCGCAGCCCCGCATCATTACATAACCCTACGTACTAGCAGCAGCAAAATCCCGCGTACTAGAGACCCGCGCGCAGCTGATTCTGCCACGCACGCAGTGGATCCTACCCCGCGCGCATCTGTACTACTGATCCCCGCGCCTGGATCATTCGTGACTAATCTGACAACCAGGTACTGCTCAGAAGAGCTACAACCTAGTTAGGGTTGCCTAGTATATGTAACAAACAGACATATGCATTAATAATGATCTAAAAAGATCAAAACTTAAAATTTTTAAAACTTAATTTTCATTAATTTTATTTAAGTTTTGATCTTAAAATTTTTAAAACTTAATTTTCATTAATTTTATTTTTTATAATAAATCAAAGATCAAGGAGTACCACGTAAACCACGGATCTTGATCTTTGAAGACCACAAAACACTACAAGAAGTTTTCATAAAAATTATTAAAAATTATCTAGATGATCAGCAGATGAAGGAAAATCAGTAAACATCCACATCTGCAAGCTTTAAAGCAATATAAATAATACACATGAAGGATGAATACAGAATGATCAAATTTACGCCATAACAAATTAACAGATCCTGTGGCTAAAATGGTACAGAAATCCAGCAGATCTAAGGACAGCGGATTGACAGCACCAAGTAGACGTTCTAATCTTGCCCTGACTGGCTTGCCAGCCTCAGCCCACGAGCAGAACCCTCTCTACATGCCCTGAGAAAGACCAAAATCACCCCGAAAAGGTATTTATACAGACTTCTTTGGATCTAATCAGTTAATCAGTTTTACCAGGAATTATTTATTATCAATCAGACAACGTGTCATTGTTAATCAAGTGCTTATATGAAGATAAGCAAGTGATTTATGACTTAGTCTGCAGTAGTATTATTTTACCTTTATAAACAATCAACCATTGAAGTTTAGTCAAGCAATCTACCCCATCTGCTCTGAAACCCTTCCCTATATTCCAGGATTTTCGTGGTAAAGTGCTCAGAGTGAGTGTTACCCTTCCTTTCTAGGCCGCTTGTGCTGTTAAGCCCAGCCATCAGTGGAATAAGTCCTTTTTGAGGCACCCATATTTATTCCAAGGTTCTTAAAAACTGCCTAAGGAGGCCCCTTGAAGAGAGTTTGCTAGTCTGTAAAGATCCCCAGTAGTATAATACTGTGGCCCCTTATTTATATTATATTGAAAACCATTTACTACCAAACCAATTAAACCTTGCAACTGCTCTTATTTGAGCTTCTAAGCGTTTATTATTGGAATAATAATTATTATTATCATTCCAGCATTTTTATCACTCTCTGTAGCTAAAGGACTGCAAGGTTCCTGGTATCAGAGAGCTGACAGTAGCGGCTTTGATTCTATTAGAGATTTAATGGCAAGGGACTTTTAATTTGTACTCAATTCACCCCCTGGTCCTGGCGTTCTAGAAGCATCCGGTTGCTCCATGTTGATGACACAGGCTTTTAACTGTGATGAAATTTGAATTGCTCACCAAGACCAGGCTGAAATGAATTTCAATAGAGTCATGGAATGAGCCTAAGAATATAAAAAAAAGGACAGAAGATAACCAACAGGATTTCACTGGCAGAGAACTGTGAGTCTGAGGATGTTGAAGAATGGGAGATAGATGACAAGACTTGACAAACTGCCAAAGACAGGAGATCAGTAAGAGTTTGACAATCCTAAGATGAAACAGTTAGTTGATTTACTAAGGTCCAGTGCAAGAAACAACGACGCCAGTTAAGATTGCAGAGAGAAGTCAAAGCGCCTTGAATAACTGGTGACAGAGAATCAAGTGAGTGAAATGAGCAAGAAGTTGAAACTAGTTGCTCTGTTGCCTTACTGGTTAAACTTGCTGCCGGACTTGTGCGAGTAATTGAAGGCAATCGTCGAATTGGATGTTGGAAAGGTGTTGAGTGAACTTGTGGGTGTTTGCGTTGATTGATTTGAGTTGGTTGATGTGAAGTTCCTCATCTCGTGCATATCAGAGTGAAGGTAAGACTATGGCTTGGAGTCATGACTAAGAGTAGAGTATCCACAGTCGAGTCTGATTGATTGCGCGACTACTAGTATGTAGTGGGCAGTGCGCTTTGGACACTTCACTCAGATACTATAATAGGTCAAAGAATAGATAAGTAAAAAAAAAAAAGAAAACAACTCAGATGAGAAATGAGAAGTAAAGAGCAAGACAGGGACTTGATACTAATAATCTAACAAAAAGTGCCGGCTTGTGCTGCAATTCCTGCCACATCCCCCAATTATCCATGGTGAAATTTCCACCAATTCCATGAAACATTATCCTTGTTGGACATCTAATGTGGTAGAGCAACTGGTCACTCAAAGGGACCCTTTCACCATTGTTAAGCAGAGCAGTTGTTCAAAGCCGAGCATAAGGTGATTTTCAACATGAAAAGTCATGGTGTATGCATATAAGTAACTCTAACAAGATCGTCGTTCAGTGGCATCGCAGCTTCGATGTTTTCCGGTCTGGATTCTGTCAAATAGTTCTAGGTGATCTCCGAACTGTGGGTATAAAATGAGTTCCTCCGTTTCTTAGTGCTTGCTCATACTTTTCCACCAGCAACTTGTGAATTCTTTGAGCAAAATAGCAAAATAGAACTCTTCGCCTTTGTACCACCATTTTTTTTCAAATCCAAACCCCATTTTGTTAAGCCAAATCTACTTCGAAACAAGTAGAAGCAGGATCTTCGCAGGCCGATCTCCTACTGCCCTTTCAGCGAAGCAGGTATCCCAGGGAATAGCTTTCCCCCGGGATCTGATTCTTCCAACTGGCACCGTCGATCTCAGCGTGTTGCCAGTACAGAAGCTGCTTCAGCA
Organism: Puccinia polysora; assembly: GCA_025617555.3. Classification (NCBI taxonomy): domain Eukaryota; kingdom Fungi; phylum Basidiomycota; class Pucciniomycetes; order Pucciniales; family Pucciniaceae; genus Puccinia; species Puccinia polysora. The sequence continues at coordinate 37,660,516 of CM062622.1, read as the reverse complement.
TCTCCAGAAGGCCTCCCTGCTCCAGCGTGCATCGGTGATTCATTTGGCCGGAGGATTTCCTTGTAATCGGCGCCTAAGATGTCGAGAGTCGATACGGCAAGTTGGAAAGGTAATGTTGCCCTAACGTTCCCCGACGAAATTAGATCCTGACCAACTTTGGAAACCTGAATGCAAGTTGATATCAATGCAACTTTATTCCAATGAACACGAGCTGGTTGAGAAGCTATCAAAGAGGTATACACGCAAAATTTGTTTCAATGTGATGAGCTTTGACCTCAAGATAATCGAACCTGAAATTTGTCCTGGTTGTACAGTGCTGCGAGTAAACAGGGAATGGAACGGACAGGTCTCTCGGATAACGGAGAAACCACCTTGAAACTTTGACCGAAAATTTTCTAGGAATCGGTATAAGATCACCAAATCCTCTTCAGCCAACCTCTGTCGCTCGGCTAAAAATCACCCTCACCTCCAGCCTTGATGCTTTTTATGTCCCTCAACTAGAATTAAAACAATCAGTGCAGCAGGTATCAATTTGAAAATGATAAATTACCACAAATACATCCTTCTGGCCTTTGCCGAATTCTTTATGCTAATCTTCTCGGTACCGCAAGAGTCCTCTGGTCGAGGAATTACCGGATTGGAAGGCACACGCGGCCTTCCAAAAAGTTCTTTTGACATTCCCTTGTGAGAGCCCATTCATTTTAATTTTTCTTTTTTAATAAACTACCTAATATTGTAACGTGATCTACAACTAGAGTAGAAACCATCAGGTTGAAGACATTCGCCAATCTAAAACTGAGTAAGAAAATTTTCAGGAACAGTGATCAAAAGATAGCATGCCCTAATTTCAAAGAATGTTCTAAAAATACTGAGGATTTCACAGGGAACCTTTTTAGACGAAGGAAATAAGAACGAAGTGCTGGAAGAAGAAAAGAAAAATTCAGGCGCTGGGGAAAAGAAATACGGAAAAAATGACAAAAACTCAAAAGGTAGATGAATTTCTGAAGGCTTCAATCAAAGATATTTTTTGTTATACTGATGGAAGACATTGATGAAATTTGAAATGAAAATTCCATATTTACTAAAAATTTGGTGAAAAAGAAGTTCCAAAAAATGGACCGTAAGTAACTGAAAATTAGATAAATACTGAATGAATCATATCCAAAATTTGCATTTTTTGGTTCAGAGGTTCATTTTAACTTTTTTTTTTATTTCTTCATTGCATTAGTCAGGAGAAAATGTGAATGGAGGATATTAAATTCAAATTTCAGATATCAAATATCTGTGAATTTTCACTGAAAATCCCAATTTTCAATAAAAAAAGAATGTTAAAAACATTTCTTGTTACTTTAAATAGAAGATTTGAAATAGAAAAGAAATATGAGAGTGATTTGAAAATATAGCTCTCTCAGTAAGTCCATTTTATTAAAACAAGATTAAATTGTCTTTTTTCATAATTTTTATCCTCAATCATACTTATAAACTTAAAGTTTGAATTTTTTTATTCTGAAGATATAATCTCTCATTACCTTGAATGGGTGGGAGTTACTACAGAAAGGTCAGTGTATTTTTTGAAAAAAAATAAATTGAGATGAATTTCTAATGAATATTTTATCTATCCAGGCCTGAAATCTTCAAAAGTATTTTTAAAAAGCCTGAAAATATGAAGAAAATGGAAATAAAAAGTTTGGTGGAAAGGTGGATAGAGGAGATGAAATTCATGTAAGTAATTTAAATTAAATGAAATTAAAAATATATATTGATTATGAAGAAAATTAAAATTGAAATTTTCTCAACCAGGAACCTTCAGGAAATGATTGATCTCATGCACCCAGAACTAACCAAGGCTGAGTTTTCAGAATTTTATAATTACTGCAAGAAATTTGGGGGAGATCACTGGGGCCCAAAGGGGCAAGGAAAATTATGGACAAGCCAGGAAATCCATCATCTTATTATAAAATGGAATAATGAGGAGAAACGTTTGAGCAGCCTTCCAAAAGGTTCTTTTGAATTTCCCTGGTGAGAGCTCATTCATTTTAATTTTTTTTGAAGGAACTGCATAATATTGTAACTTGGTCGACAAAGGGATTAGAAACCATCAGGTCGAAGACATTCACAAATCTAAAACTGAGTAAGAAAATTTTGAGGAAAATTGATCAAAGGATAGATTGCCCTAATTTCCAAGAATTTTCTAAAAATCCTTAGGATCCCACAGGGAACCTTTTTAGACAAAGGAAATAAGAAAAATGTGCTGGAAGAAGAAAAGATAAATTCAGGCCCTGGGGAAAATAAATATGGAAAAAATGACAAAAACTCAAAAGGTAGGTGAATTTCCAAAGGCTTCAATCAGATATTATTTGTGATACTGATGGAAGACATTCATGAAATTTAAAATGAAAATTCCATATTCACTATAAATTTGGTGAAGAAGAAGTTCCACAAAATGTACTTTAAGCACCTGAAAAATAGATACATACTAGATAAATCACATGAGAAATTTGCATTTCATGGTTCAAAAGTTCATTTAACTTTTTTTTTTATTTTTTTGTTGCAGTAGACAGGATAAAATGTGAGTGGATGATATTAAATTTGAATTTAAAATATTCAAGATCTGTGAATTTTCACTGAAAATCCCCATTTTTAATAAAAAAGAATTTTAAAAAAATTTCTTGTTACTTTAAATCAAAGATTTGGAATAGAAAAAAGATATGAGAAAGATTTTAAAAAAAGGCTCTCTAAGGAAGTCCATTTTATTTACACAAGCTTTTCTCATTTTGTCTCATAATTTTCATCCTCAATGATATGTGCAAAGTTGAGAATTTCCTAATTTCTTTTTTATTTATCTAATTTTTGGAAAATTGAATTGATCAGGAAATTAAATACTGATGTAAGGAGGGTTGAATTTTTTATCTTTGAAGATATCATATTTCATTACCATGAATGGGTGGAAGGTAATTGACAAAGTTCAGTATATTTTGTTAAAAACTGTTTGAAATTAATACCTGATAAAGATTTTCTCTATCAAGGCCTAAAATTTTCAAAAGTATTTATAAAAAATCTGAAAATTTAAAGAAAATGGAAATAAATAATTTGGTGAAAAATTGGAAAGAGGGGATGAAATTCATGTAATTAATTGAAATAAAAAAAGGTTCAAAAATTATTCTATTATGAAGAAGATTAAAATTTGATTTTTTTTTCATATGGAAAGCTTCAGGAAATGATTGATCTCATGCACCCGTTGATAAAAAAGGCTGAGTTTTCAGACTTTTACAATTACTGTAAGAAATTTGGGGGAGATCACTGGGGCCCAAAGGGGGAAGGTAAATTATGGAAAAGACAGGAAATCCATGAACTTTTATTGAAATGGAAGGAAGAGAAGAAAATTTTGAAATTCAATTTTTATAGCTTTCCTGGAAGGCTTCAAAGGTACCTCAAAACAATTCACAATAGATTCTTGGATTTTATGAAGAAAATTTTTTCACAGAAGAAAGAAAAAACATTTATAGAGCTACATGAAATTGAAAAAAAAATATCTAATTCTGTTTCAGCTTTGGGACCGATTTGGAAATTTCATTTTCAAAAAAAACCTATTTCACTTTTTGTGAAAAATAAAAAAATTCAATAAAAACATAGCTATATTTTTGAAGTCCTAAACTTATCATTTTGGTTCAAAACTAAATTAATTTATGATTTGTGGGATGTCTTTGGAGCATGGCTATTTGAAATATATATATATTTTGACTGAAAGAATATAAAATTTTTCAAATCCTTGGGATTCAATAATTCCATTTCTCAAAACCTTGAAATTTCCAAAGATTTCTAAAAATTTCATTTTTAGAAACTTGTGATTGTTGAAAGTGCATATTTCCTATCCTATTTGATTGAAATATCATCTTTTTTGTGGATTCTTTCATCAGCAATAAATTTAATTTCTCATGAAATGGAAGGCCAAATTTTGTTTGATTTGGAATTCCTGAAAACAAGGATCCTCTGGTTGCAACACAAAATGAATCCAGTTGGAAAAATCAAATTTTTCAAATGATTCAGAATCAAATCACATGGATCAGCATTTTTTTATCAAATTAATTCATTCCTATCTCAAAAGACTCAAACTAAATAGAAAAAGATTTGAATTTCAATGTGATTGATACTAGTTATTCCTGATTGGCCCAGGCTATAATGATGCAAGAGAAATTACAAAAATCATGCCAAAAGAACCCTTTGGAATTATTTTAGTAATTTTTTTGTATAATGATTCCAAAAGGCACCATTGGAATGATCATAGTAAAAATCAATTTAATAACACAACTGGGTGATTTTTTACACCACAGGAAGGTGTGAAAATCCTAATGTAGATAATTAAGTTTGGCACACTTTTTTAAGGTTTACAGGAAATCTTGGGGTGGGAGAACTTGCCTTTTGATGGCTTCTTTGCCACCGCAAGGAATTTGAAAATTGATTGAGCCCTTTGGGGGATAAATCAAGGCCTCTGGAACCCCTGTAGGGTCTTTTTGGGCTACAATGTTTTTGGAGAATCCAAATATGGACACCAATTCAGTAAATTTAATCTTTAAAAATTTAATCAATATTTATTTTTGGCAAGGAATCAAAAGCTAAACTCATATTTTAAAAAATGATTTATCCAATGTAATAAAATGAATAAAAATTCATTTTTTTTACACAAAAATGAATATTTACAGTGCAAAATAAATAACATTTTACCAAAATTAAAAAAATATATCTAAAATCTAAGTAGACATATTTTAGAAGAGCAATTTCAATATTCTGAAAGGCAATAATTTGCTCATGGGCCCACATCTGAATGGAATTAATTTTCTCATGGGAAAAATATGTTAAATAACTGAATTTTATGTCTGTGCATCATCACTTCCACATGGAAAAATACTTTATTTCACAGTTGTTTCAATAAATTATTTTATTTTTCACTTTTGAAGCTGCAGCAATGGAGCTGGGGGTCTCAACCATTAAAATCAATTTTTGATAATTTCAGAAGCATCAGGACTCCTTAAAAAATTCAATAAACAAAAAAAGAAAATTCTCATTCCATGGTTGGATTCTTTCCTTTGCATTTTGAATTGATTTTTTTATGGTAATTTAAGCTCCCAGAAGGTTAAAAAACAATAAAAGAGATTTTCAATAAATTGTTTTGGATTTTGTGGATGTATTCTTTTACCTTGAAAAATTCATTTAAAAATTCAGAAATTCAAAAAATTCAAATTACTCATTGGACTTTTGGATGCTTTTATTTGCCTTTCTAAATAATTTTTTTTGGTGATTCAAGCTTTCATAAATTTTAAAAAAAAACCAAAGAGACTTTTGATATTCTTAAAATATTTTTAGGATGTATTTGTACACCTCAACAAATTCATTCAAAAAATCAAGAAATACAAAAACAAACAAATCTCTCATTGCACTTTTGGATCCTTTTCTTTGCCTTTTGAATTAATTTATTTTTTTTGTGATTCAAAGCTCTTAGGAATTTGATAAAAGAGTTGAAGATCTTCCCTATCCTTTTTTGGGATTTTTTTGGATGTATCCTGGCCCTCCAAAAGTAATCCAACATAAAAACACTTCAAAATAACACATCCATTTCAATATTTCTTTTCACATCTGGAATCAAAATTTCCCTCAATATATTTTGAACAAAATATAAAATGGAATCAAAAGATGCAAATAAAGATCATTCTTACTTCTTTTCACATTTTTTACCCCTTGAATCATATATGAAAATGAAAATGATTCAAAATAAAAAGGGTGTTCCATATTTTTCATTCTCTGTTTTGTCATATTTTAATACATAAGAAGAACAAATATGGATGGTTGGAAGGAAAAAATCAGAAATTTTTTGTGGTCCATCACAAAGACTTTGGGAAGTCTCTCAAAATCATGAACCAAATTTTTTAGTGCATTCACTGCTGTAAGACTCCAAACAATGCTGAGCCGGAGGCAGTTCTTTGGAGAGCAAAGGTTCTGTTTAGGCTGCCCTCCTAAGAGTTACAGAAATATTTAAATGTAACTGGAATCAAGTTCCAGAACCTTATGAATGAGGAATAAATGGAAGGAATGAGTTTTGGAGTATTCAGTAGCAATGGAAGACAACACTATCTGAGGCAAGATGGTGTGGGAAAAGACTTGAAAAAATAAGTTTAAAGTTTGTTCAGAGTCCAATAGAACAAGGCAGTTGTAAGTAACAACACCCACAAGATAATAAATCTGGTTTTCAGAAGAATATTAGGAAAGAAAAACTCAATCCCAAATAACCTCCAGGTTCTCAATGAAACTTCCCAACTCTCTGCAATCAAGCGCTTGAAGGGTATCAGATAACTGTGGGTGGCTGTACAAAAAAAAGCAATTTGTCCTATGACTCTCTAGAAGCAAATAAAAAACAAATTCAAACAAGAATGACCCAGAACCTCTCCAGGGACTCAAGAGTAGCATGGTGGAATGCAACTTTAAGGGAATAAAGGGAGGTTTAACACTCCAGGTTTCAAGCTTAAAGAAACATCTCCGCCAAACGTGACTGGTTCCAGAAAGACAATCAAATGAATGATCAGGACCAAAGAAGTTGGAGAAAGGGATCAACAGAGTTTTTTAACACACTCAAGAATTCAACACAATGAATTCTTCTGCAACCAGCAAGGCTATTGGCTGGTGATAAGGATCAGGTCACAGAGGAAGGATCAAAGGATTGATTATGGAGGCTCAAAGGATCAAGGGGAAATCAAAAGATATACCCAGGATAAGGATGCTTATACAAGAGAAAGGGCCCCATGGATTGATTATTCAGATGATGATGATATGATGGACTATTCAATGATAGCTGATTCATGGGGCAAAAAGGCAGGGGAGAGCCTCTCCCTTTATGGAAAAGAGCCCTGTATACTACTTACAAGAGATAATGGAAATGAGAGCAGATTTTTTTTAACAAATGGTGATTAATAACAATTTTGGCAACAGGAAGCGCCTGACATGTGAGAAGAAAGGAAAAAAATGATGGGAAAAACAAGGATACCAGCCCGCATCAAGGAGGATAGCCGGAAGTTGGATGGACAGTGGCAACAGTGGTTGTGGACCATGAGCAACGGCAGTTGCAAGCAGCAGCCAAGAGCCTCCCAGGCTTGTCCTAGAGTGACAGCTGATGAGCAAGAGTCCCAACAGCTGCAAGCAACAGCTTGAGATTTTCAGGCAAAGGATCAAGAGGGTGGGGTGGGAAACAGCGCCAATGGCCGCAAGTGACCGCTTGCTGGCCCATCAGTTGAGCAATCCAAGGGCAATGGGATGTTTGGTGGTGACTTGAAGCAGCTCCAATGGCTGCAGGTGATGAGCGCGGATGGGCGGGTAGGAGGATTGGACAGTGGCAGTTCTCGGATGGTGGTTTCTTGAAGATGGCCCACAGAAATACCTCTTGGGGGATGAGTGACTGTTGGTGGAGGGTTTGAATGAGGGGGAAATTACCATCTCCACGCGCTTGGCCAAAAAAACAATTGGGTTCCAAGCGCAAAAAGGAGGAGTTGAACCAAGGATCTGGGAATTTGGACGCGCTGAAGGGGGCTTCCTGGACTGCTAGGACAGGAGGAGTTGGGAGGAACAAAAGAGGAAGAGTAGCCATAGTAGAAACTTTTTTTTTAAAAAGAATTTGCTGCCTTTTCTTGAGGTGCAACAAATTGGTCACCACACCACCCAACTGTAGAACTCATTTTTTTTTTGTTATAAGAAAAAAGCCTTTGTAAAAGTTTTCCTTTTGGCTGTCATTCCTACATCATGAAATAGCAGGATGGTGTATCTATTTTTTTCATGACTACAATCCAACAATGCAATATGATGGAATTTTTTACAAAGTTTGATAGACTCAGTATGAGCCAAGAAAAGCGCCTCTAAGTGAACCTCTCCACTTAATTTTCACCTCAATACCCACTGAGTATCTTGAAGGTTTTTGAATAGCAAATCCACAACACTTTTACCCTTGATTTCAGCTGCCCTAACCTTGATCTTAGTGTTATAGATTTTTCTATTCACAACATATTCTCCCCCATCAATATTTCTCAATTTCCTTTTGAGTTAACTTTTATTGAGCCCATCTTTCATGACTTCATTCATTTTATTTAAGGCCACACCAGAGATTGTTTCCTTTTTCCATGTCAGTTGCATGCAAGGTCAACATATTTCTCTCTCTTTGACATGAATTTTGTTCAAGCATATCCATGCATGGATTCCCATCTTTGGCAAAAAAATTTGGCTTCTTCCCTACTAGGAAAGGATCTTACAGCAGGAGGTTTAAGGGTTTCTGGCACCCTGTGGTTGCATATTTACATTAGTTTCCATAAAATAAAATCAATCAAATTTCCCATGAAATGTTGTGCACCACCAACAGTCAATTCCAATTGTGAAACACCTCCTTCCTCAATTTAAAAACTAGATGAGGATGCAATAGGGCCTTCAAATATTTTATTTCCTAAATCCCAACTTTCTGTCACAGCTTTGTTAAAAGCAATATCAATTAATTCCTTCAACACAGCCATGTTGAAAAAAGGGATGCTTGGTATTGCCACTGTTCCCATAATTCAAAAAAAATCACAAGTCAATTTATTATTCAATCCAAATTTTTCAAAAACTCCAAATTGTACTTACTTTTGGGTTGAGAAAAAGACAATTATCCAACAGGCAATTATTGTCTATGGCTCATAGCAAGATTTTTTTTGCCAATAGGCAGAATGTTTAATTCAGTTCTTTTTGTGGTCCAATAGTCCCAAAATGTATGCAACATACACAAATTTGGGTTTATGGCACTCAAATGTGCTCCAGGGGTGCCTATATACCCCCAATTCCCCCCTAAAATGTCCCATTCGGGGCTATTTTGCCCTAAATGGGCCAAAAGTGTCATTCACAACATGTGAAACCTCCAGGGGTTGCAAACTACTTGCTCACAATTGCCCAGGGGTTGCGCAAGTCCAGGGCAGTTTTTTTTGCAACTATTTGAGTCATGAACCTCCATTTGCAACTCAAATGGGCTGTGAAAAGCCTTTCAAGGCAGTTCACAACCCAGAGGTCATCAATTTATCACCCCCCTTTTTAATTTTTATCAAAATATCTTTTCCTAGAGTAGATTTCCTCACTTGAGAAGTAAGTTGTTTTATTAATGGTCCTTTGATTTTTTGGCATGGAAATATTCATTCTTCGATGGGTGGCAGACTCAATAGCAGGAAATATAAATTTTTTTCTAGTTTTTAGAATCCCAAAGCATTTTGAAAACACCTTTTTTGCTTCAAATAAATTTGAAAATACAAGTCAGGAAAAAAAATCCCTTCCCTTCAGAGACATTCTATTTTTCCAAATTGTTGAAAACCTTTCCTTTGGACTTTTTTTTGAACCACCAGGAGAGAAAAGTGTGAATAAATATTTCCATGGTCAATATGGGCAGCATTTTAGAAGAAACCTGAGGTAGAATTAATGTGAGCTGAAAGATTGGAAGGAGTTTGTTTGGTTCCAAATTCTAAGGAGGAGAAGCAGATGATTTTATTTTATTTCATTGTTGGTTTATTTGATCCAAAGGGTATTCTGGCCAAATTTTGGAAAATTCCACATAATATCTGGGATGCCTGGTCTGATTTGAGATTTAGATACTTGAATTATCAAAGGTAAAATTGAAATGCAGGTTTTTTAACATATTCACCAAAAAATTCAAAACATTAAATTTATTTTTGCAATCTGATTTCCCACATCTTTCCATTCCTTTTTTTTGAAGGGAAAAAGGGTTGATAAAATGTTTTTATTTTTGGAAATAGATGGTTAAAAATTTGATTTCTTTCTTCTCTTTATAAGTTATTTGATCCAAAGGAATGAATTCAAAAATTTCCACAATTTGTCCCTTTTTGGAATTATCCAGAACATCCCCTTTTAAAAAGCTGAAGAGGTAAACATTATTAACCAGAACTTAAGCCTTCTGTATCTCTTTGTTGGTTGGATTATGGGGACACTTCTCACTTCAAATGTGGATAGCAGGGTACAGATAAAACCTTTGAGAGATTGGGTTGACCAGGTTATTTTTTTTCCAGGTTGGAGGACATCACTATCAATTTCAAGGAAAACTTCAGATTCAATATTTCTTTCACCCATCCTCCTCTGGTTGGCATTCTTTTGATTTTTATGATCAATTTTTGCCTTATTATCTTCCATTGTTAAGAGAATGCGCAATTTTTGTCAATAAATGTTTGATAGCTAAGCCCTTGTTAGCCAAAACAAAATAGTAATCAAGGCCCTTTACAGAGCCCACCCTCCAATTGCACTCTGCAAAGAATCTTGCCAACCAGCTAAAGAGACAGGTTGTCCAGCCACGCAGCATCAAACAACCTAAAAATCACCAAAATTGCATTGGAATCCAGGACATCCAGGACAAAATTAAACTTTTATTGACAAAAACAAACAAATCAACAAGACCATGATAACCCCAAGACTCCAAAAATATCTTCCTTTCCACATCCTACTGTCTCTAGGCCATTCAAAAAGGATGCTCAAGGATCAAGATCCACAAAGCCAACCTGAGAGCCACAAGAAAACACCAAAGAGCTGGGATTCAGGTTCAAAGGGTGGAAGGCCATTTACAACTCATGAAAGATAATTTTGATGAAAATGCAAGATAAACCAAATCCATGCTTGAAAGGAGATTTAGGATGAGAAGGTCACTAATTGAGTGCTTGATGAATGAATTGGGAGCCCATAGAAACTACTGGAGTCAAACAATAGTATTATTTTCTTTCTATTTTTTGGGTATCTTTTGAATTGAGAAAAATACTGATTTAGAATCATTTTTGTCTTTATCTTATTGAATTTTTATTTTTCATGTAGGATTTCTGTGGCAAAATTGGCCTTTCCCCTCATCAAAAACTCCCTATTACCATTTTCCAACTAGTATTTTCTCTCCCAGCTGATTAAAAATATGAATATGTGTGGATTGAAGAGAGTGCATCTCTTGAAAACCTGAAGATATTTTTGAATAATTTTGTAGATATCTATGAAAAAGAATACCTCTGTGCTCCAACAGATGAAAAAATCAAATTGATTATGAAAGAATATGAGGAATTTGGTTTTCCTGGCTTTTGTGGAAGTATTGATTGAATGTATTTGGGCTGGAAAAATTGTCCCCAGGCTTGGGCTGGTCACTACCAAGGAAAGGAAGGAGCTCCAACAATTTTTTCAGAAGCAGTGGCATCCATCAACTGATGAATCTAGCACTGTTTTTTTGTTTCACCTGGAACTCATAATGGTACCAATGAAGTTTGAAATATCCACATCTTTGATAAGTTTCTTAATTTTATGTTTTTTGGAATTACTATATGGTTTCCTTTTGAGTTATTTGCTGAATTTAATTGAATTATTTTTTATTTTTATTTATAGGTTCAGCTTCCAATGTACCTTTTGAGGCAAAAAACAACTGATATTCCTATGGTTACTATTTAGAAGATGGAATATACCCCATTTGTCCAATTTATTTCAATTCATAGCAAGAAACTTAGGATTATTCCAACAAAAATTTAAACACCCTTCAATAAATTGCAACAAATGACATAGAAAATACATTTAGATTTTTTCAGAGTAGGTTTTCTATTCTGACTCAACCCAGTAGATTATGGTTTAGTCAAGACATCATTCAAGTTATGAAATTTGTTATAATTATCCATAAAATGATTTTAGGTTAGAGATAACCATGTGATCCTTTTCTAAATAATATTTCTAATATTTCTCATAATAATTCCAATGTCATTATAACACCAAATTTTCATGATCCTCATTTATTTCATTCATTTCAAAGCCTTAGTAAAAAATCTTATCAACTTTATTATTCTAAACTCCATTTTTGGCTTATGAATGATTTTAAAATTTAAAATTTGATGAAAAGAGGGCTCTCAAATCAAACTGAGAATTCTTAAGGGTCAATAGCTTTGAAAAAAAATTGTTTGCATTTTTTTTGTCTTATTTCCATCTTTCAGATGTAGAATCAATCTGATTTAGAATATTTCAGAAAATAAAAAATAGAACTTTTTTTCAAAGCTAAAACCTTTTTTCAAAGCCATAGCAAAACAAAATTTCCTTCCAAGCCACATCACAACAAACCAAGAATTTTTATATTTCAAATTCAAACCATCCTTGAGTTGTGTTTTCACCTTCTTTCTAAGCATCCTCAACATTTCCTTGCTCTCATTGTCAAGGCAGCTTGATCTGGCCTGCAGAATAACAGAAAACTTCCCCAGAAACACCCTCATGTCTCCCTTATTGGCTTTCAAATAAGAAAATTGCTCCTCCAAGTCATTCTGTCTTGCTGAAATTTTTTTCCATTGTGTCTTGCTGAAATTTTTTTCTGCTTGTAACCAATGCTATTGCTGGTGATGAGGACCCCAAGTGTCAAAGGTTTGCTTCCAGCTTTTTAATTTGTTTCCAAAGGCATTTTTTTTGAGGCCTTCACTCTGGGAGGTTGGGTAGCAAAGTTGAATATGGGACACCAAAACTTGGTGTCCCAAGGTGGTTGTTGCTGTGAGTGGAACTAAAATCCCCAATCCATTTTGGGTTGTTTCTCAGTATATCCCATGCAAATTCAACCTTGAAGTATTGGTCTTTTCTTTGCTTTAAATAGAGCTCTTTTGTGTGTTTCATCCAATCCATAGGGCTGGAGACACTTGGAGTTGACTGTTTGATTGTTTTGTGTTGGAATTCTCATGTTGTGCTCACACTTAAATTCCATTTCTTTTCATTATTTGTATCTAGACTAGAAGGATTAACAACCATTTTAGATGATTACAAAGGTCTGCTAGTATTTAACATTAAAAATCAAGAGGCATAGAAGAACCAAGAGGTGTGTAGACCCAGTGGCTTAAGACCCAGTTAGTTTTCTGTGACTTTACTGATTTTATTTGTCTTCTCTGCTAGTTGTAAATCTGGTTAAGACTTTTTACCAGTTGTTCTATTCATTGTCTAGGCATTTATGCATACTGTCTCTGATCATTACGACCACTGTTTGGCCCTTTTAAGAATCAGGAAGTTGTATGTATATAAGACCTCTCAAGACTAAGAAATTAACGTCACCAGTTCTAGCATACTTTCAATCAGAGTGCCCCCTCATCTGAACCTCCTGATCCAATGCCCTTTGCAACATAAGATTAAATTTATCTTTATATATTTCTTATTTCAACACAATTAAAAGTTGGAACCCCTAAAACCCATTTCCCTCCTCTCAGTTTCTCCATCTCTCATTGACTAAACCATGAGCACTAACAGTGACTCCAACCACTTTCTTCTGACCTCAGAAAACTATGTGATATGGGTTGTCCCAATGGAAGCTAAACTTGATGAAATCAACGCACTCAAAATTGTGATGGTTAGGATAAACAAGGATCAGGTTGAAGGAGTCAAAGAAAAGAGTTTATTTTTAAAGCAAACAGAAAAGCCTATACTCTTATTGTGCAAAATCTCAACAAGTCAAATTTGGCACTGGTAAGCACCACTCTGTCAACCAAAAAACAATTCAATAGACGCGCCGTTTGGAATCTCCTTTGCACAAAATATTCTGGCAATGATCTTGCTGCTTGATCCGCCGCCCTTGATCAATTCCTTGACCTGGAATTCTCCTTGGTTAAAAAATTTTTCCCGGAAATTTGGTTATCAAATCAAAAGATGGTTCTGGCCGGCATCAGACTCAATGATCAATTCAAGATACTTCTGATGCTCAGGAAGCTTCCAAGAAAGGAGTTTAGATCCTTCCAAGAAATAGTGGCTATGGGCTTCTCTACTGATTCATTTGAAGCAATAATCAAGCAAATCAAGTCCTACTCTATTACCTCAGTCAATAAAGACAAAACCAACCTGGAAATCAAGAGTCCTCAATCCCTATTCACCCAATCCAATGATCACAGGACTAAGAACAAGACTCAGGGCTTGACCTTTCTTTTTGCATTCTGCAAGAAACCTGGTCACCGCACCATAAACTGTTGGGAATGTAAACCCCAAGAGATTGACTTACCTCAAAAAAGGTCAAAAAATGCGACGGCCTCCTTGCATCTTGCCAGCGCTTCTATAAATAATCAAACAGTCTCCACAAGTCAACAGCAAAATAATAATGAAGGTGAAGATTTTTTTACATAATTTTGAACCCCTGATGGCAATTGCTACCATTACAACAACATCAGATTCAAAAATGTCACCTATTTTCAAAGACTACCTTAGCTCTATCACTCCCATCTCTTTCATCTCCTCTTGCTTCCATTGTCTTGCTTGATTGACATTTCCTGTTTCAATCTTGGACCTTATCAATTGCACTACATCCCCTTCAACGTTTGATGCGCTCATCTTGCTTGCTTCTCTTCCTTTCACTTGATCTTGGTTAGATTGCTACCAAGTGCTTGCCCGCAACCGCACCATCTTGTCTTTGTACACTCTGGTCAATTCACTTCCCTTCAACAATCTTGTTCATCCCGCCACTCAATCTCCACAAAGCTTAATTGGACTATTGGCTCTCTTGTCCTTAAGCGTGAGCAGAGGAGGCGTGTTGGAATTCTCATTTTATGCTCACAATTAAGTTCCACTTCTTTCCATTATTTGTATCTAGACTAGAAGGATTGACAACCCTTTTAGATGATTACAACGGTCTTCTAGTATTTAACATTTAAAATCCAGAGGAATAGAAGACCCAAGAGGCATGTAGACCCAGTGGCTTGAGACCCATCTAGTTTTCTGTGACTGTAATTATTTTCTTTGTCTTCTCTGCTAGTTGTAAATCTGGTTAAGACTTTTTAGAAGTTGTTCTATTTATTTTATAGGAATTTACGCATACTGTCCCTGATCATTACAACCAATTTTTGGACCTGTTAAGAATCAGGAAGTTGTATGTATATAAGACCTCTCAAGACTAAGAATAAACATTGTCAGTTCTAGCGTACTTTAAATCAGAGTGCCCCCTCATCTGAAACTCCTGATATGCTGCCCTTTGCAACGTAAGATTAAATTTATCTTTATATATTTCTTATTTAAAGATTTTTTAGATTTCTGAGAACTTGGTCATTGCACTGCTAAATTTGGCCCTCCAATTTACAAATGAAACAAATAAAATGAAAATCAAGCAATTGGAATACAGATGGATTTGAAAAAAATAAAAACCTGGTGTTTATACATACACAGTCACAATAGGTGTTTTTTCTGTTTCTGTTGAAGTCCTCTTCAACTTGTTTCAAGAAATGGATCCCCAATTTATTTCTTGAAAATTCTGGGTTCTTACTGATGTCGATCCAAAATTGAGCAAGCTTTTACTCTTTCTGAGTGTTCCAGTTTGGCGCCCTTTTCTTCTTTGAAGGTTATTTTTTGTGAGAAGATGGTGATTGAGGAGATTAGAATGATTGAAAGTCCAGGGTGACTGGGGGGGAAATCATTGGTTGTTTGATGGAAGGTTGGTTTCTTGATTTGTTTTTCTTTGTGTGTTGGTTTTGGTGGATGGGGTTTCCAATGGAGGTAGGGGGGTGGGGATGGGGATTGGGGAGGTTTATGGGAGGGGGGACAGGGATGGTAGATGGAATGGGAGGTTTGGATATGGAAGATGGGGAGTGGTCTTACAAGTTGAAAGGGGAAGGAAAAAACAAAGTGAAGTAGATATCACCATTTCCTATTTAATATATACCTTTCTATCCCTTATAAATCCCACCAAAGTTCCTGCTTTGCAAGCTCCATAAATTTTTCTAACTTTGTTGATTTGGGGTTGGAGCTCTGGAGCTTGCTTTTGAGAAAGGTTCTGTTTTTTCCATGGCTGGGTTCCCTGCTTGGTATATTTACCTATTGAGAAAGCTTACCAAGCACAATTTCAGATGCCCTAACTAAGCCCCCCAAATCCTTGAGTTGCTGCATCAAAATTTAATGAAAAACCTTTTTAAAAATTCTAAAACTCAAAAAATGATTGACCAAAAAGCATGGCAATGAAAACAGAAAAGATAAAAAAAAAATTGTCAGTCATATTATTATGACCATTTCAAAAAAAAAAGAAGAAAGACAAAAATAAAGAAAGAATTGAATTGCCTTTGTTGAACTAAGAACAAACAAGAAAGAAGCCAGAATCAGCATGTTTTTTTCAGCAAAATAGATCAGGAAAAATAACACACAAAAAAAATACCTTATTCAAAGCAAGGGCAGGTCCAGACCAAGAAATCAAAGGGGAAGGCTGTTCCAAGAAACCAAGGGGTTGGGGCATGTCTAATTTGCAGGTGGGGGGAAGGCTTGTGAGTGAAGGGGGGGTCAATCTGAGATTTAGGGAGGGGGTGATTGGAACAAAAAGAAAGGAAGGAGGAGGGGGGTGTTGGGACCAATGAGAAAAGGGGGGGCTTTCTAACAAGAAAATGAGGTGTTTCCAAGGCACAGGGAGGGGGGTGTTTGGATGAGAAATGGGGGGGGAGTCTGACTCACAGGGAGTGGGGCAGTTGGACCAAAATGAAAGAGGGGGGGACCCTGGTTCAAAAAGAAAAGGTGGAGGGAGTCCAAAAAGAAAATTGGAAGGGTTGGTCTAATCTAGTGGAAGGGGGGGTTGGACCTACAAGCAATTTGGGGGTGGGGGGTGGTTGGACTGACAAGCAAAGGGGGGGTGGTCTAACAAGCAAAGGGGGGGAGGAGCATTCCAAGACAGAGGGAGGGGGGATATTGGACCAAAAATCAAAGCGGGGGGAGGTTTTCTGGAAAGAAAAGGGGGGTCTGAAAAGACAAGGGGGGGTCTGAAAAGAAAAGGGGGGTTCCAGCAAGCCAGGTGGGTGAGTACATGTGAACAAGCAAAGGGTGGTGGTCCAAGGGAAAAAAGAAAGGGTGGTCAGAAAGCAAATCGGGATATCAGTAGAGTATTGGAGGACAATTTAAAAGGAGAGGGTGGGGTGATGAGGGAGATAAAAGGATGGAGAGAATCACCTGATGGGGTTCTGGGTGGAGGAGGAGTAGGTAAGTATGATTAGAGGATGAGTGAAAGAGGAAGAGGGGTTTTGGGGATGAGATGAAGATTAAGGGAGGACTAAAATGATGGGGGTGGCCTGAGATTTCCTGGATGGAGGAGGAGTTGGAGGGAGGAGGTGGAGGTGGTGGGGTGGTGAGGTGGTGAGGTGGTGATGGTGCTGGTAGGTGAAGAGATGGAAGGAGGGCAAGTCCACTGAGGTGGAGGAAGGAGATGGTGGTTGAGAGTAAGGTGGAGGAGGATGAGGGCGTGACCGGTGAGCAAGAGATAGTAGGTGGTTGACTGAAAAAATTAAGTCCACCAAATTTATTTATTTTTTTTAATTTTCTTTTTGAAAATAAATTAGTGTAGGATTCTTGGGTGAACATACATTCAAAACTGATTCCAAAAAAAATAAAATAAAAACTTGTGGGTTTGAGATTTGAAAATAAAGGGAAAAAAATCAGGATTCAGACCTGAGCAACTATAGGGAGAGGTAGAATACACTCTCTCATTGAAAAAGATAAATGATAAAGAAATCCTGGAATGGCTTGAGGAGGATTGGAGATGTTTCCTTCAAATATTTTGTCCCATTCATATTTTATTTTGGCCAATAAACTATGAATAACAATGCAGCAGAAAATCAATCCAATAATTATCTTCATTTCATTTCAATTTTGGAGCTGGTTCTGCATTACTCTTAAGCTGGCCCATCTTCCCTTCAGCACTCCTATTGAATTCTCCATCCAAGGTGTTTTTTCATTGTCTCATATAACAGATTTGAGAACGAAATAATGAATTTCCTTTTCTTCCAATCAAAATATTGGTTTCCATCAAGATTGGGTTTTTGATCCAAGGGGATGGTGTTGCCATCAACAAATCCAATACAACCAGGAAAAACTGCATTCTCCAAGAACTGAGATAACTCCTTCTTCTCTTCTTTGGTTGGCCTGAAAAAGACTTATACGTGGAATTCTAGCATAGCAATCATAAATTTTTTGGTTTAAAATTCAATGGTTCCATATTTATGGTTTGTAAAGCCCTTTTAGGCACCAACCCAATTTTTTCAAAAATTTTCTAAAGCGTATGTGGCGTCTAGCAAAGATTTTTTGATTCCAGGCCAAGGTTGACTTGGTTCCAGGCCAAATTGGTCTGGCGCCTTGAAAAGCTTTTTTTGGTTCCAATAAAATTTGGTAGCATCAAGTTGTTTTGCAATCCCTCTTTCTTCCTCCTGATTTGCTTCAAGTTGAAGGATTGCGGGATTGACATTGATATGTTCTTCAAGAATGGTTTTTTCCCCAACATTGGGAGGTTCCTTTTCTTTCTAACCCCCTCCCCCCCACCCAAAGAACAAAAATCAATATTAATATGAATGCCAGAATAAGAAAAAGAGAAAAATAAAAATAATACTTACATTTTCAAATGATTGAAGGGCAGATGCAAATGGAATTGATGGATCAAAGAGTGGGAGGAGAGAAGCTTTTTGGTCAAGCACAACCAGCTTTAATTGGAATCAAGTGGAGCTTTTTTGGGTGCAAATTTTTTACCCCTGCAAGCCCAACCTGATCAAGCCCTCTGGGTGCCTATCCAAGTTTTTCTTGGCGCGCACCAAGTAAAACTTGGACAGGTTCCCAGATGTGATTTACACAGTATAATTTAGAAGAGATTTCCTAATCAATAAATAGCTTCTCCATTTCCATTTGATCCCAGTCTATAGAGAGAAACTGCAAGTTGGATAGCTGGATCATTTTGAGGATTCCAAGAGTTATTCTGAAATATTTGGTGATCTTCAATCATCTCCAAAATTTTCATGAATGATACCAAAGCATTTTGTAAAATTTTTTGTAAGCTCCATTCATGGATGATATGGATCTTTTGCCTTTAATAAATGACATGGTTGGGTGTCTTTATTCTAGGGAGAACTTATTATTTGAAAAAATACATCATTAAAGGATAAAAAATTGGATTCAAAGTTGGAGTCTTCAGAGTCAAATATTAGAAAATGTCCAGTAGATTTTATTCCTTTTTGAATGTGATGTTGGGGAGTTTGTTGAGAAATCTTGAGATTGATGGAACTTTGATTTGGAGAAATGAGTTTATGTAGCAATGATTTGATTATTTTAAAATCTGGTGGGATGTAATTATTATTTGATGATGAAATGGAGTTTATATGTGTTTTGATGATTTGATGTGTGAAGCAATGTTGAGTGATGGGATATGTCTGGATTTGACAATGTGGAAGGGTGGATGGATTCTTTTCATGCCATGGATGGTGGAAGGATGTTTATTCATAAGTAGTGGATTTTATTTTTGAAACACACCAATTCCATGAAAAAAAGCATTTTGAAGTCTCCAGTTAGGGGGGATGTGTATTTCAGAAGCCTGCCATGAAAATAGCATTTTTGGTAAAAGAAAAATTGTTGGTTTGCTAAATCCAACATGCCCTAATAATTTGAAATTATAATCTTTATCTTGTTGATTTTTATGAATTTCTAAAAACAAATAAATATAAAATTTCATGAAAATAAACTTTTATGATACTGAAAATATGCAAAAATCAACCAAGATGGATTAGAAATAGTTGGTTTATATTCTATGATTTCACAAATTTTGGATTTTTGTTCCTTTTTTGTTTGAAAATATCTTTTTCATAAAATCAACAAATTGATTGAAAATCTTGTTGATGTATCTTTGAAGCCTTCCAGGAAAGTTAAAAAAATGGAATTTAAGACTTTTATTCTCCTTCTTCCATTTCATAAACAAATCATGGAATTCACTGCTATCCCATAAGTTCACTCCCTCCTTTAGGCCCCACTGATCCTGCCCAAATTTCTCGCAGTAATTATGAAATTCTGATGACTCTGCTTTGGTTAGCTCTGGATGCATTATTTCAATCATTTCTTGAAGGCTTCTGTATGAAAAATTTCAATATAAATTTCCTTCATAATACCATTTTAATAATTTTTATTTAAATTACTTACATGAATTCCATTCCCTTCATAAACTCTTTCTTTGTATTTTCTATTCCAATTTCCCTCAATTTTTCAGGCATTTGATATACCTTTTTGAAATAATGAGGCCTTCAAAAGGGAAAATTGATCAGATATTTATTTCAAAACGTTAATAATGACAGACAATAACCTTTTAGAATTACCCTCCACCCATTCAAGGTAATGAGAAATTATACTTTCAATTGTAAAAAAAGAAGAACTCTCAACCTTATAACCCAATTTCCTGATGAATTCAATTTTAAAAAGTCAAATAAGTCAAAAAAATATCATTTAAATGCTCAAGCTTGAATTTTTTATTGAGAATTAAGATCATGAAAGAAAATGGGGAAGACTGTTTCAATAGCAGAAACGTACTTAGAGATCCATAATTCAAAATCACTTTGATGTTTGTTTTCTATTCCAAATTTCTTATCTAAAACAAGATGAAATGTTTTTAACATCCTTTGTTTATTGGAAATTCAAATGATCAAAAAAATCAGATATTTTTCATGTTGAAAATTTTAATATCTCATGATCAACTCACATTTTCTTCTGGATACTGCAAAAAAATTAGAATTAATATATGAACCATAAAAACAAGAATTTATGATTTGATTTATTTTTTATTTATCTTTGGTTGAGTTGCTTACAGTACATTTTGTTGAATTTTTTCTTCACCAAATTTTTAGTGAATATGATTATTTTGAGTTTAAATTTGATTAAAATCCAGCATCAGTATCACAAAAACTCATTTCACCAAGCCTTATGAATTTAATTTACCTTCTGGCTTTTCTTTGTTTTCTCCAAATTTACTTTCTGCAGTGCCTGAATTTTTTTTTTCCTCTTCCACCCTGTTTTTCTTATTTTTTTGATCTTGATTATGATTATTATTTTCAATTATATCGTGCTCTTTCTCCCTTTCAATATATTCTAATTACCAAGAATATTTCAAAAAAAATGCATTTCCCAGTGGTTAATATTTTTCATTTTATCAGGGATTCTTAACTACATAAATATCCATACTTAGAAACTAAATACCTTGCATTTCCCCAAAATTATCAGTATTTTCTTTCTCTATACTTTTCTTCTTAGAGGATTTTTTGTCAGTATTATCTTTATCTTCATTTTTTTTCTCATTATTTTGTAATTCATTATTTTCCAAATCATCATCTTTGTGGATATTTGGAGTGCCAGAGTATTCACCACTTTCTAAATTTCTGACTTCATGGGGTTCTAGAATTACTCAAAGAATATCAATAAATTTCTCAATGAATACCCAAAATCCTTTATGAAAAATGGAAGGATTACCTGTATATTCCTCTGGAAAATGATCATTTCTTTTTATTTGTGAATTTTTTCCCTCATATTCATTTCTTATGTATTCATAGCCATTGTGATTATTGTTTGTAAATTCTCCATGATTTGAATATTTGAAATCCTGATTATCACCATTGTTTTCAGTAAAATTGTCAACTTTGACTAAAATATCTTTTTGATGTTTCTGGGGATTATTTTGAAAAAAATTTAATCCGGTTTCTACAAAATCAAAAAAATTTATTCTTCATCAGGGTTTTTCAAAGAAAAGATAAAAAAAATTAAGTCATTACAAAATACCTGGTTTTTTCTCAAAGGAATCATAATTCTTTTGATCTGATTTTTCATTTCCTGATATTGAGGGATGATCTGTTTGCTGTTTCTTTTCACGGTTTTCCTCTGTGTTCTTAAACAAATTTTCTTGGTGATCATACCTTTCATTGTTTTGAATATGTTTGAAGTATCCCTCTGATCCAAGATTTATTCCTTTCTTCCATCCTGCAACTCAAATCAAATATCAATTTATTTCCCAAAAATAAATGAAAAATTTTAGCCAAAGCTACATGACCTACCTGAAAATGTTTTTGTGAGCTCTTCCTTTGAAAAACCTGTTGGTTTCAATGCCAGAAAATAGTGAGAAAAAATTCTGCCTATAAATATAATGTATTTTTCATGAAAGAAATTATGATGACATGCCTAGAAACCCTATTGAACGCCCCATCACTTGACCCCCCTTGGTATTGGCTGAGAGGATTTCTTTTCTGATTTGCACCTCCTGTTTTCCTTCAACTGAATTTGAGTCTTCCCTATTTAAAGCTCCAAAATGGAAATCTTCAATATCAGCAGACATTTGCCTTTTGATGGTTTTTGATGGCTTTATTCTTGAATCTACTACAAAATTCTCCCCATCAGAACTGGCTGATTTTACAATTTCAAGTCATTTGCAATCAGAATGAGAAACCGTTTATTTTCTAAACGGTTGAAAAGCCTACCACCTTCTTCATCCTTGGAGATTTTCGGATCAAAAAATATTCCCTGTGGAATCCTAAGGATTTTTTTTAAAAAAAAATTGGAAATCAGAACATGCGATCGGTCCATGACCGGTCTTCAAAATTTTCTTACTCGGTTTGAGATCCGCGAAAACCCTCTACCTCATGGTTGCTGCTCCAGTTGTTGTTTCAGTAACAATGTCAGGTAGCTTTTATAAAAAAATAATAATAAAGTGAATGAGTTCTCACGCGCCAATGTCAAAAGAACTTTGTGGCAGGCCGCGCGTGCCATCCGATTCGGTAATGCCTCGACCAGAGGACTCTAGCGGCACCGAAAAGATTAGCGCGAAGCATTCTGTCCAGACCAGAAAGAAGTACTTGTGAAAGTTTATCATTTTCAACTTGATGCCTGCTTCTATGATTGGTTCACTGCCAATTGAGTGAGATAAAAAGGATAAATGCTGGAGGTGAGGGCGATTTGTAGCCAAACGATAGGGAGTCGGCTGAAGAGGATTTGTTCTTATACCGATTTGAAGAAAATTGCCTGTCAAAGTCTCAAATGCGGGTTTTCCGATATCCGAGAGGCCTCTTCGTTCCATTTACTGTTTAATCGCAGCACTGTACAACCAGGACAAATCGAAGGCTGAATCTTGGGGTGGAAGTTCATGAAAATGAAACAAATTTCATGTGGTTGTCTCTATGACAGCTTCTCCACCAGCTTGTGTTCATTGGGATAAATGTACATTGATATCAGCTCGCAGTCAGGTTGCCAAAGTTGTTCCAGTTCTAACTCCGTCGGCGGAACGCCAAGGGGACATTACCTTTCTAACTTATCGTATCGACTCTCGACATCTCGAGGGCCGACTACAAGGAAATCCCTTTCCCGAATGAATTGCCGATGCACGCTGGAACAGGGAGGTCCTCCGGAGATACTGAAGCGACTTCTGTACCGGTAACATGCTGAGATTAACGGTGCCCGTACAGCAGACCGGCAACTATCTAAGAATCAAGTTGTTTCGGTTAGGGCTTCCCGTACGGTACAAGATTGATCTGTTCACGGCAAAATCTCTTCCAAAAGCGGCAGCTCAAAGCGGCTTTCAAGATGAAGGAAATCGGTGGCCACACATGAGGAAACTCAGCCACCTCACAGGGAACATACCATGAGATGGGCTAGAAATGTGAGCTTGAGTGAAGACTTCACGAAAAAGTGATTTAGGATACAAATTGGAGCTTTTCTGGTTCATAGGCAGAACTGACTGTGCTTCATGTATGTGAAGGCAGTGAGGCAATTCGAATTGAGGAAATCATACCCCGTGATGAAATATCATGGAGTCGTAAATGGGCGTCCACCGTTCAACCATTAGACTGCACTTGGGTCTTCAGAATTAAGAAAAACGAGTCCAACGAGGCTGTTGATTACAAAGTTCGACTGTGCGTCCAAGGGTTTCGACAAACACAAGGCGCAGATCACCCCTCTACCTTCGCTCCAACCGATCGGCTTACCTCGCTCCGATTGATCATGTCCCATGCAACTCGACACAATCTCAATTCCATGAGGTCGACGTGAAATCAGCATTTCTCAACGCTCCACTGTCTGACTAAATTGAAGTTCAAATTCCCCCAGGCTTTCCGTCTTCTCCTAGACAATCTTTCCGCCTGCAAAATGCGCTGTATGGACTTATAAAGGCACCCCTGGCCTGGCACGACACTCTATCCCAGTTGCTGACATCGATTGACTTCAAATGATGCGATGCCAAACCCTGTGTGCTCTGGCAAGAAGGAATCTGGCTCAATTGTGTCCGTGTTGACGACATGGCCATATTTAATAGTGATGACCCGGAACCGTTTAAGCGAGAACTCAAAAACCATTCAAGATCAAAGATCTTGGCAAAGCAAAACTGCTCCTAGGCATGAACGTTAGCTTCTCCTCTGACAGCATCTCAATCTCACAAGGACACTACGTCGAGCAATGCTTGGCGCAATTTGTTTTCGGGAGCAAATGACTATTTAAAACTCCACTAAGCCCTAAATCCGCTCTTACTCAATCTTCAGCTGCTGAGAATTGGACTTGGAAGCACTCTCAATTGACTACAGATCGCTCATAAGGGCTCTCAACTTCATAAGTTGCACAACCAGGTCTGGCTGTGAGGAATAAATCGTGCCTCGCCAATAGGGAGGGCTTGACTGCAGCGGAACGCTGGAAAGTGAGAATATACTTGGGTTAGGTTTCAGTATCGATGTACTTAGTAATCCTATAACACTCCGTTGTACCTTCTTTTCCTCATCAATTTCTCCGTGTGTTCCTTCTCGTAACTCCTGCACACACCTCATCAGGTGTGTGGCTCGTCGCGCCCTTCCTCCCATCGTTAATTGTCCCTCCTCTGCTAGCAAGCTCACTCGTCTCTGATCCATACTAGCATCGCATTTGCGGTCAGTGCACTCTTGCGATTTCTCGAAGATACATGAATAGGAAATTACAAAGCTTGCAAACAAGTGTTCCAGTATCTCAAGGGGACCAAAGACTTTGCTCTAACCTACAGCGGTCATTTACCCTCTGGCTTCCCAAAGCTGGTAGCCTACACCAGTGCTGACTGGTCCAAATTCCCATTTTTGCAACGCTCCTATTTGGGCCTTGTGGTGATGTGATTAAATTGCCCAATCTCGTGGCAATCCAGAAAACAACCTACTGCCTTACTCTCCACAACCAAACCCAAATAAAAATCCTTAGCAGACACAACGTAGGAAATCATCTGGCTGCAAACTCTTGTGAAAGCCTTTTTTGATCATGAGGACCATCCCTCACTAATTTAAAAAGACAACCAGGGTGCTATAGACCTAGTAGAAAATAAGAGTGACCACTTGTTTTCAAAAAGACCAAAAATATGGACCTCTGCCTGAATTCCATCAGGGGCGCCATCCAAGATTGCACAATTTGGCTAGAGTACATCAATACTACCAACATGCTGGTGAATTTTCTCACCAAACCTGTAGGAAGAACCTCAATCATCTTCTCTCAAAAGGGGATTCAACTTATGTGACCTCATCACTCTGAAGTCCAATAGCAAGGGTGGATGTTAATATAATCCAACCACACACTCTGCTGCCCCCATTTATTAATTCTTTGTTGTTCTACCTACTTCCTATGCATCTTTTTCTTCTTCTTTTCCTTTTTCCATGTCTCAGCACCACCTAACTAGCACACACCATCCCTTCAAATAAGACTCTCTTTCACCTGTCACAGAGCACTCCATGAACAACCACCAATGCCTCACCTCACCCAAATCAAGAACAATGTTTTCCAATTATCTTCACCATTGAAAAATCCTTAATAAATTCTTAATCCAAGGCCTCCAAGTCACCTGAATTCTCCTCTCAGATTGTGTCTTATACATCTCACCAACTTGGATCTCATCTGATTTTATTTCCCATTTATATCTACTTCTTTCTTCTTTCTAATTATCTTTACTTTTCTCACTGTGACAACCTGTTGGATCCCAGTGTCACACAACCACCCCAAGTTCTATAAGGCAATCTTAGATGATTGTGAGCGCAAATGAGAAGACTGAGTGCAGGTTTTAATGCAAGGTAGCAAGCCTAACTGAAAATTGTAAACAATGTGTTGATGGCTTGACAAACAGGGAGAGAGATGAGATGTTCCAATGGGAGGAAACCAAAGCCAAGCCCATTTTGATGACTGGATTTAGAAAGATGCAAGAACGTATGAAATTAACTAACTGAGGAGACAATCTTCAGGCAGGCAACAAAGCCTTTATAAGGTAATCAAAAGGTGACCAGATATAACCTGATGGATGGCCATCTACAGCTAGGCAGCAATGAGGAAATTAATTACAGGAATAGAATGGGAAAAATTAAATAACATTGCAATTGTTTCCAAGGTTTTAGCACAGGTGCAATACAATAGAATATGAGCATAAAGCAACATAATGTATGAGAAAATGAAGGATTGAAAGGTGAAGACAATTCAAATGTGAAGATAAAGCTTATGCAGGGAAAGGAACTAGTCCATCTGCAAAATATACAGTTGATGTGGCCATCTAGGCATGTGTGAAAACTAGTATAATTTTGTGACCAAGAATGGAAATCCAAGTTTTGATTATACCCAGGGTAGAAGAGCAAAGCTAAAATGGATTGTTGATTTGTATTAGAGCTAACTGCAAAGATTCACAAGCATATACGGAGTTGACAAGATTGGAAGGTTTTTATGCAAGCCAAAGGTAGTAAGCCGAAGGCACCATTGATTTTGTGATTTATTTGTGTCACTCTTATGGACTGAGGTAGATGGCACTGAGGAAAGGGATAATTTAAAGTGATTAAGACAATGACCCTTAACCTTGGAGCATGAAATTTGCCCAGTGTAGAGACTCCAAGGGATAATTGGATAATTGAGCAAATAGCTTGCTTGCAGTCACTATAAGGGGAATTTAGTTTACTAATACTCTTGAATAGATAGAGGTAAAATAAGATGGTTTTTAATTGCCTGCCCTTCTGAACTATATTAAGTCTGCACAATAATTTTTTTTAATTAATGAATGGTTTTCTTTGAGACTTAAAATAGGTCTACAATCAGACTTACATCAATTATAAATAGAGATTTATTTAGGAATTTCAAGACTATTCAAAGTTGGATTTGATTACTGGAAAGCTTCCACCAATTAATAATCAAGAATTTTTGACTTTTTCTGACTATTTTTTCCAAATTCCAATTGAAGGATTTTAGGGTTGACTAACAGGTGTTTAACCAGTTTGAGGACCCAAAGATGGGTTCACCCACAGGGATCTGGGCTGAAAAAAAGCTTTTTTGGTTTTTCTATTGTGCTCTTCCTTTTTTTTATAAATTTACCAATCACTAATCAGGGGTTTTTTCTCATAATAATAGCTGCTGAATAACAGGTCTTTTCTCAAGAACCCTTCTTCAAGAAAACCTGGGGTTGGTTCAAATCATCAATGATAATTTCTTTTATGATACTTTATTAACTTTCAACTTGATTCTGGTTCACTGAAAAGCTGGTGTTGGTTTAGGCAGATGCCATACTGAAATTGGGGCAGACATATCACAGGGGCAGATGCCATGCTAGACCACTTGGATAGGGCAAACAAAAACCCCTTAAATAGAATAATATCTTCCTAAGGGGATGCTCAGGGCTCCCCTGATTGTGGTTCTGAGCCTCTCTCTGCACTTTTTAAGCACAGGAGGTTACATTTACATGAGGCAATAATTCTGGTGAGAAAACATGTGAAACATGCCAAGCAATAGCTGTATTTTTTAGTATAAATTTTGATAGACAGGAAAAAATATGAAGAACAGGCTAATATTGGTGAGTTATGGACGCTTCTGGGTGCTTATCTTGTATAAAAAATGATGCAGAAGTTCTCTGCAGCTTGAGTGAATTTTGCTGGTTGGGAAAAGCATGAAACATGCTTGGCAGCTGCAAGCCCTCTTTGGTAACTGAAATTTTATGACTTGTATGGTTGAAGTGGTGGAACAATAATTTTTTGGTGTCTCTGAGGAAGATTCTGGGTTCCTATCATGTATAAAATGTTTCAGGAACTACCTGCATTCTGTTTCAATGGAGTTAGCTGCAGAGATATGAGGTATGCTGTTTTACCGCATGCTCCCTTGTGGGACTTGAGAGTGTGGCTTTCAGGTGTTGTGTGGTTGATATGGTGGCAAAATGAGTATCAGAGTGCTTCAGGGGAAAGTTCAGAGGCCTTATCTGGTGGTTAAAGTTCCAGAAAGGTCATTTTTACCGGCTATTATCGCTAGATGGTGAGAATTGAGATGTACTTGGCTGAATGAGCCCATACTTTTGTTGGTGTGTATATGTGTTTTTTATGGTTGGAATGGTGGAAAAATGATTCTCAGAGTGCTTCAGAGGACGGTTCAGAGGCCTTATATTTTTTTGAAAGTTCCAGAGAGTCATGTGTACAGAGTTTTTATTGCTGGTTGATGAGAATTGAGACATACTTGGCTGCATGAGCCCCTACTTTTTTTGGTGCATGTATGTGTGTTGTATGGTTGGAATGGTGGAAAACTGAGTATCAGAGTGCTCCATAGGACGGTTCAGAGTCCTTATCTGGTGGTAAAATCTCCAGAAAAGTCATGTGTACTGAGTTTTTATTGCTGGTTGGTGAGAATTGAGACATACTTGGCTGCATGAGTCCCTACTTCTGTTGGTGTGTATATGTGTGTTGTATGGTTGGAATGGTGGCAAGATGAGTATCAGAGTGCTTCAGAGGATGTTTCAGAGTCCCTGAATTTAACTGAATGATCCAGGAAGGTAGTTTTACTTGGATTCATAGCACTGCTTGTAGTGCAACATTGGTACTGGTATGGTTTAAGTCCTGCAGGTATGGGTATGTCGTTCTTATTGTGTGGTTATTTTAAGCATAATATTTTATCCATTTGATGTTCAATTAAGCTTTTATTAATTTCTTCCTGTAAAATAATCCAGTCTGTGCCAGGTGTTGGGTTGTTTGTGACAGGTATTTGATATGGTTGAAGGGGGTTATCTGGTGATGGATTTGGTACTTGAGGTTGGTTTGAGTTTAGAGAATAGTTTATGGGGGGTTTAGAATTGATTTGTGAGGTTAAGTTGATATAAAGAATAATAATTAATAAAAAAATGAGTTGGATGGCTATATGACAGGTTTGGATTACCACACTGGGTATAAATCCGCAAGCTCCTGCAAGCGTTTTAGATGATTTCCCATTGATTCCAGAAATTTGCTACTGTACTTTATACCCCTAACATAATAATATACTTCATTTCTTGAATAAAAAAAAGTTTTAGAATTAAATATTTTTTTTATCCTTGTCTTGCCATTTTGAAAACTGCATCTGTTGAAACAAAAGATGTGTTCCTAGCACTGCTGCCCGTGGTCTCCAAGGAAAGTGAAAGAAGTGTTGTATTTGGAAGTTGGACTGCTTTTTTCCTTTAAATAGAGGGTTTTTGGTCAATAACTCAGAGGCGTCCACTAGTGAAGTCCAAATTCAAAGGTCTGCTCTGCCTGTGAATTATCACATTCTGCCAGTGCAGGAGATTGAATTTCTAGTAGTACAGAACCCGGGTGAGTGAGGCTAGAGACCAACTAAATGAACAAGATGAAAACAATATAATTCAATTTTTGTCCTTTGTAGTATTTCCAAGGTTCTGTAGATATACTACTAATAAGCCACTGCCACCACCACCATATTTTAGACCATTGACCAAATTTCAAAGTAGTCAGATGGGTACCAAGGTGCAAAGTGAAGTTCAAGGCAAGGAACAGTTTAAGGCAATCCCAAATGAAACTAGGAAAGAACAGAATGAAACAGAAGGAGGAAAAGTAATGGGACAGGAAGAAGGGAATAGAGGAAATGCAGAACAAAACAAGATGGGATAGGAGGAAAGGATTGAAACAGGGAGAGATTGAATTGAAGGAAATGGGATGGAGGACCAAGGAAAAGGGAAAGAAGTGAAAGTTGTGGTTCTGGTCAAGACTGATGCAAGGGGGCTAACTGGCAATTTTTGAGAAGTTTTGTTGCAATTTTGAAGTAAAAGAGCCCACAAGGAACTCTTGAGGCTGATGAATGGAATGCCCAGCCAAAGAGGGCTTGGACTGCAAATTGCAAGGAAATCTTTGGGAAGGCATTGGTCACACAGGTTCTTGTGTTGCAACAGAGGTCTGGGTTAATAAATGATGAAGATTTGGACAAATTTAAGTTTATGGTAAGGGAATTGACTGAGAATTGGGAAGAGGTGGAAAAGGAAACAAAGGAAAATTTATGATGTATTATTATTATTATTTTTTTTAATATTTTGTTGGTTATAGATATTTTTTGTTTTTGTTTTTCTTTTTTTTTGAGAAAAATAAAAAAGTATTTAATTAACAGGATAAGGAAAGAAATAAAATAAATATATAAAATAGAGATTTGTGATGAAAGTGAAAAAGGAAACAAATTTAAGAAATAAAGATGAGGTAGGATGGGATGGAATGAGGAAAGCAATGGGATTTGATGAGATTGAATAGGATGGAAATGTGGAATGGGATTGAATTGGATGGAGTTAAGCTTGGTGAGGTTTGCAAGGGTAGTTTTTATGAAAGTCTTAGACCAATTTGGGAGAGTGTCAAAGGTGATGGGCTGGTTCCCACAAGGTGCAATCTTTGTTGGAATAGAAGCCATTTCATTTGAAAAGGCATTGAAGTTTTCCTTTGAATAACCTGGAATCCAGAATATTACTTACTTCCCACTCTAAATGATCTTTTAAATTGGTCAGCTCAGAAGGGAGATGAGTCTTGCCCGGGTATAAGACTTGAGATGGCTCTAGGAGAGACACATGAAATACTTGGTGGATAACTTTCCATTTTGCAGGTAAATAAAGTTAAAAAGTGTTGGGAGAGATGACTGATTTGGCTTTGAAGGGGCCAAGTTTTCTTTCAGAGAGTTTATAGGTTGGGTGATTACTGCAAATTTTGCAAGCATCAGGCCATACCTGATCTCCAACGGCAAAGGTTGGTTCTTTAGTGAAAATTTGGTCTGCTTGCTCTTTGTAGCACTGGTTTTCTGCTTCAAGGTTGGATTGGAGTTGCAATTGAAGGGATTGAATGTGAGTAAGATAATTGGTAGTGGGTTGAGAAGGTTCCATTTGAATGGAGGCAAAAGTTGGATTTCTACCATAAAGAATCTGGAAGGGTGGCTGTTTGGTGGAGGAATGAGTGGAGTTGTTGTAGGAAAATTTGGTTGATGGGAGCCATTGCAACCAGTTTTCCTGTTGATAGGAGATGTACAGTCAAAGATACTTTTTGAGGATCTGGTTGACTTTCTTGGTCTGCCCATCTGTTTCCGGGTGGTAGGCTTTTGACAAGTTGAAAGTTATCTTCAAATGCTGGCATAAAAAGTTCCAGAAGATAGAGACAAAAAAAGATCCACAATCACTAACTATATTATCAGGGAGGCCATTTTTTGAAAATAAATATTCTATGAATAAATTAGCTATTTCTTCAAAAGAGGAAGTCAAAGTACTTCAAAGAAATAAAGCCATCTTTGACAAGCAATCTACTACTACTAAAATAGCATCACAAACACTAGAAATAGGCAATTGAAAAATGAAATTGTTAAAAAAAAGAAGTAAGAACTGAGATTGAATTGAAACAGAAGCTGGAGACTGATGACAAGCTGCAAGAAAATCAGAACACAACAACGATGAAAATGAAACAAAGGAGAAAACAAGACTAACAAGATGATGAAGGACAGGTGGAATGATTGCAATCAAGGGTGAATTAGAGGAGGTGGTAAGGAGTTAGGATGTAAGGTGGAGGACTGCCTTGCATTGTTGGCAGATTGTGTGCTAAGGTTGAGGTGGGTCAGTATGGAGGCATTGAGTGCATTGTGGAAACTCCTTTGAGATTGGGTAAAGTTTAGAAAATAGCTTGCTGGCAGTCACTTGAGGGGGAATTTAGTACTAAAAATACTGATAAGATAGATGAATACTAAGGGTGTTTTTGAATTTCCTGCCCCTCTAATTACTATAGTAGTCTCACAACAATAAAAGAAAAGAGATTGGTGTCTGATTTTCAGATAGAGTTGCTACTATAGTAGTCTCTATCTGTCATAACCACAACTCGACTCAGCCATACTCAACCCTCAGCCATTCACAGTCCAGTACAATCTACTTTCCACCCCTGGATCTACATACTGCATGTCCCCTAGGTAATCTCCCAGGCATACTCTCCACCTCTCTATGGCTTGGTTCATCCCTATCTCTCTTCAACCCTATCTGGCATGAGGAGTACATACAGTCAACCCATAGTACATACTCCTGGCTGGACAACCCATAACCCAGTTCAGTACATGACATTCCTGGACAAGCCCATACTCAATCTGTCAAGCTACACCCTCCAGCCCCATTGGTCAACATGTAATGCCATGGGCCTCTCAGCCCAGCAACAGTCATCCCTCCTCAAGGCCTCCTCCCAGTTCTCACATATACTGACCTCTCCTCTCCTCCTGGACTAATTCCACCCAAGGAATTAGTATACTACTTCATATTGGTTAGTCCCTCATCCAATAGGTGTCATCTCAGCACAAGAAAGCCAACCAGCCTACCTTACTCATCTCACCTATCCCTCTGGTGTTACTCTTACAGGATTCCCTCATCACAATCCTTCAGAGCCTTACTCCTGGATTCTTCTCCTCATCATTTTCCTTACTCTACATCTCCTCTTTATGTGCAATCAATCTCTTTATCTCTATCCTGATTTCTGTGAGAATTAGTGCCTGTGCCTTCAGCCCCTTGCACGCCAGGGGCAGTTGTGACACTATCAGACCTAGGATCAATGTATTCAAGCTTGATAAGGAAGAAATGGTGGAACCAATGGGTGACTTGGAGGATAGAAGCTGAGTAAGGGAAGAATCCTTTATCCAGTATTAATCTTTTATGTATTTTATCTTGCTTTATTGGTTACTGATTGATACTCCTTTGATGATACAGGTGATGATTTGATAAGGTTGAAATAGTTGAGCCTATACTTGATACTGATGATGGTTGATGATGATGATGATGATGATGATGATGATGGATAATGTTGATGATGGATGATGATGATAATAGATGAGGCAGGTGATGATGATTGTTGATGATCATGATGGATGATTATGGGTGATGATGATGATGGGTGGTGGTGATGATGGATGTTGATGATGGATGGTGTTGATGATGATGATGGCCAAGGTATGTGGTAATGGTTGGTGATGATGATTGATATAAGGGTTGGTCATTGTTTATGATAAGGGTTTAATATCTTTTATAAGGCTTTGATATCTTTTATAAGGGTTTAATATTTTATATAAGGGGTTAATATTTTATATAAGGCTTTAATACCCTTTATAAGGGTGGCCACCCCAGGCTGGGTGCCTGGGGGGATGTGGGGGAAATGGCTGGAGAGAGGCCCTCTATTTATAGACATCAGGGGGGGATTCCACCTGGTGGCTAACTTGTGGTTGTGGGTGGTTTGTCTGGTTGTGCAGGCAGTACCCTGCATATATTACTTATGTATGATGTCCTGTAAGATGCTGTACAGCCTCTGCATGCAGTGTCTTGCATGTATTGCTGTGTATACAGGTGTGATGATTTGTTTGGTGCTGTATAAATTGCTTCTGTACTGCATGAGTCTGTTTGCATATATTGCTGTGTATACAGATGAGGTGATTTTTTTTGGTGCTGTATTAATTGCTTCTGTACTGCATGTGCCTGCTTGCATATATTGCTGAGTACAGATGAGGTGATTTGTTTGGTGCTGCATGCAGTGTCTTGCATATATTAATTCTTTATAGGCTGTTGAGGAGTTTGGGTGGTGTATGGGTTTAATTTATGTGGTATGTACTTGAAGTCTTCCAGAGCATGTCCATATATGTCTTTCACTGAGCTGTGCCACCTGATTGGGCTGTATCTTCTAATCCATGAGAGATAGAGGGGTACTTTGGCTGGGTGACTATAGGTTATTTTTGGTTTAGAATCCATTTTTGAGGTTAATTTGAGGGTTGGAGCTTTCCTTATATGAGAAAAGTGAGTCTGATGGCTATATGTTAGATTTTGGTTTACCACAGCGTCGGATTGGGAGCAATCTCACCAGGCAGACAGTGATAACATCTGGTTGTGTAGCTATGGATGAGTTGAGGTCAAAGTTGATGGTTGGCCTAGATTGATGGAGGACAAATTGAGAGATCAGAAATTTTTGTTTATTTGAGGTGATGATGAGTGAGAAAGAGAATGGAAGACAATGAGGAAAAAGAAAGAAACAAGGAATCAACAAAGGAGAATTGAGCAAGTAAGAAAGACAATGGTCAAGACAGATCAAATCAAAATGGGGAGAATGAGACACAATGTTCCCTGGCTATTGTAGGTTGTTGAGAATGTAATCCCTGTTAGGGAAATACATATTAAAATATTTATTTTAATAAATTTATTTTAATATCAAATGAAAGAGACAATGATTCTGATCATTATAGAACAAAGAATCATGCAAAAATGTTGAATAATACAGAAGTTATTAAACATTGAATTTATGTCTAAATTCATGAAGTACATGATATTAATTATTGTAGTACTGTTACATGAGTAACAATTAGTGTTACATGAAAATATTATATTTTCGTCTATTACCTCTCAATAGGACTATTCATATGAATTACATTTAAATTACAGTAGGAAAAGTACTAGATAACATTTCATCATAACTTTTGCTTTCTTATGAAGAGGATAAAAGCATCCAATTGTTCATTAACTTTTTATCACTTGTAAATAGTCTCACTCATGGCTTTGGAACCGGATCTCATCAATATTTAAAGGATCCAGTTTCCAGCCACCCAAGTTGTTTTCTATCGATTCATTCACACATCATCGAAACTCATCCATTTATCGAATCAATCAAAATACAATTAAACTTATCTACCGACTGTCATCGCTATCGCCAATACATTATCAGTACCACTATCAACCCGGTCGGATTAATTATCTCGCTTGTTGTTTGTCTTGGTGGCTCTTGGTCACATTTGGTCCCTAGAGGCCCTCGTACTCGTCTTGATTCGGTCATAGGCCGTCTTATTCGTTTTTTTTCGTCTCGTTGGCTAATTGCCATAGTTACACTCGTCTAGATTCGGCTGTATTTGCCGTCTTACTCGTTTTCGATTCGGCCATATTGGTCGTCTTGCTCGTATTGGTTTTGATTCGGTCATAGACCGTCTTAATCGTTTCGTTCTCGGTGGCCTTTTAGCTGCATTCGGTCTTATCGGCCGTCTTACTCGTACTTGCTTTGATTCGGTCTTTATTGACCGTCTTATTCGTCCCGTTATTGTCCTCGTTGTCTTGTTTTGATTGCCTCACCGTATCTGGGGGGCATATTGGCTTTTGCTCGTCGCACCCGTTACACTTGTCGTCGTCGTCCGTTGCCTTACCATATCCGGACGGCCGATTTGCTTTGCTCGTCGGACTCGTTTCGCTCGTCGTACTTGTTTCGCTCGTCGGACTCGTTTTGCTCGTCATTATCGCTTTTACCAACTCGATCCCACTCGTTATCGCTCATCTCGCTTGTATCTTTGTCCCGATCGCCACCACTCGCCGTCGTCCGTCGCCGCTCGCCGTCACTCGCTCATCGTCGTCCGTTGTTGCCCGCTCATCATTATCAGCAAAATAATCAAATCAAATGGATAACACCCGGCTCGGCAGCAGACTACTCCTTACAGAGGAAAACTATTTTACATGGACTACCATGATGGAGTCCGAACTTGATGTCATTGGAGCCTTGGATCTCATACTCGGCAATGACACTAGTAGACCAGAGATCAAGGATCAATTGAATAGAAATGCATACAGTCTTATAGTCAGACACTTGAGTGAATCAAATCTTGCTTTTGTGTCCAGTACACTTGATCCATTACTAAAGAGGAATGGTCAAGCACTTTGGAAGCTCTTACAAGAGAAGTACATGGCAAATGATATTGCCAGTCAAACATTAGCATTTGCTAAGTTTAGTAAAATTGAATTTCAAGAAACAATCAGTTTCATTGCAGATATTAGAGCTGCTGTTAGTAAATTAAGACTGGTTGGTTTCAATTTAGAAGAAAAAGCCTTGATCATTATGATCTTGAGTAAACTACCTAGAGAATTGGAATCCTTTGTTAGGATTATATCTCATCAAAATGAAATCAATTCTATTGATTATGTTTTGAAGAAGCTTGAACAAGATCATGTTCAATTTAAAATCTCATCTGAAAATGAAAAACAAGAAGCTTTATTTCTAAATAAAAACAGAAATAAGATTTGCAATTATTGCAAAGGAAAGAATCATGTTGAAGCATACTGTTGGAAAAAATATCCAGAAAAATGTCCTCAGACATATTTCTCCAATATGAACAGTGATAAATTTTCAGAATCAGAAATTGAGGAAGTAACATCTCTTTAAAAGAGAAACAGTCAACATATCAGGTTGTTTCCCCCTACAGGATTAAGGGGGGGTGTTGAGAATGTAATCCCTGTTAGGGAAATACATATTAAAATATTTATTTTAATAAATTTATTTTAATATCAAATGAAAGAGACAATGATTCTGATCATTATAGAACAAAGAATCATGCAAAAATGTTGAATAATACAGAAGTTATTAAACATTGAATTTATGTCTAAATTCATGAAGTACATGATATTAATTATTGTAGTACTGTTACATGAGTAACAATTAGTGTTACATGAAAATATTATATTTTTGTCTATTACCTCTCAATAGGACTATTCATATGAATTACATTTAAATTACAGTAGGAAAAGTACTAGATAACATTTCATCATAACTTTTGCTTTCTTATGAAGAGGATAAAAGCATCCAATTGTTCATTAACTTTTTATCACTTGTAAATAGTCTCACTCATGGCTTTGGAACCGGATCTCATCAATATTTAAAGGATCCAGTTTCCAGCCACCCAAGTTGTTTTCTATCGATTCATTCACACATCATCAAAACTCATCCATTTATCGAATCAATCAAAATACAATTAAACTTATCTACCGACTGTCATCGCTATCGCCAATATAGGTGTGGTTTCTGGTGCAGGCTGGGTTGCCCCGCAGCTTCAGGTGCCTCATTGCTGCCATTCCCTCCTTTAGATTGTCTCTGCGGGGTCCCTGAGATTTTTGGTGTCACCCTCTTTAACAGGGATTCCAACAGAAAGCCATCAATAATAAGTGCCAAGGAATAAGCAGGAGAGGAAGCAACTGGAGCAGCCCATACTTCCAGAGTTTTGTGGACTTTTTATAATTCCAATCATAGCACAGGCTAAGATAGTACTTTACTTCCTTGGTCATACCAGGCCAATAAAAGTCTTGTGCAATCAAATTCTGGGTTTTATCCTTCCCATGATGATCAGGAAGCAGAGAGTCATTCCAAGACTCAAAGATATCTAACTTAATTCAAGGTTTATCAGGTACTACTATACAATATTTTTAGACTAAATAATCATTTT
The DNA here is from genome assembly GCA_025617555.3 of Puccinia polysora. Lineage (NCBI taxonomy): Eukaryota > Fungi > Basidiomycota > Pucciniomycetes > Pucciniales > Pucciniaceae > Puccinia > Puccinia polysora. The sequence goes on along the minus strand of CM062622.1, from coordinate 37,623,247 downwards.
CATCAATATTATAGCCACTATATAATAATTTTGCACTCTTGCAAAGTTTTTTACACTTGGGATTGTGGAGTTGAGCTTTTCAAAGTTTGGAAGCCTTTTATCAAAGGTGGGTGATGATTGAACTGAGTTGGGCAGATTGGTTGGAGAAGAGTGTCCTGAATTTTTCAGGATTGTTATTGGCAAAGGTGCCCCCCCCCCTGGGTAAATTTTGTCCCAATTTGACAAAGAATTGGCGACTACTTCTTTTTTCCTGGGGTGTTACATGATTTTCAAGTTGAACTTGGAGAGGTATTTGGACCAACATGCCTGTCTGCGTGTTAGAACTTTTGATCTCATGAAATATTTAAGAGAATTGTGATCAGTTAAGACATCAAAGGTTTCCATAAGACTCAAAAGGTATGAACAACATTTCTTCAAGCAGTAAACAATTGCAAGAAGTTCCTTGTCATGAATCTTGTAATTAAACTCTGCAGAAAGAAATTTTAAAGACTCAAAGGCTACAGGATTAAAAAGAGAAGAAGAAGAAGACAACTGCAAGATTACTCCTGCAATCACATAGTTGCCTGTGTCTGTTTCCACAATAGTGCAAGCTAGCTTGTTAAAATGAGCAATTATTGGAGCAGTGCTGAAAGCTTTCTTTAGAGCTTCAAACTACAAAGCACCTTGTTCAGTAAAAACAAAATAAGTGACTTTTTTAAGAAGATTAGTAAGATTCACAGTTTTCTTGGTGTAATGCTCAGTAAGCCTCCTTTAAACATTACTGAAACAAAAGAAAACTTGAAGGGATTTGACAGAAGAAGGTGTGGGTCAGTCCAATATGTGTTGGCTTTTGGCTGGGTCCATTGATAGTACTTGCTGCAAGACTATTACATCTAAAAACTGAAGTGAATGAGTATGGGATTTGCACTTAGAGTCTTTTGCAAACAGTTTATTCTTTCAAAGTTGCTTCAGCAACTCTTGCATATGTTCAATGTGACCCTGAAGAGTTTTTGAGTAGACAAGTATATCATCAAGATACACCACAAGCTATTTCTTTACAAGGTCAGAAGAGAGGTTGTTGATGAAATGTTGAAAAGTGGAGGGAGTGTTTCAGAGGGCAAAAGGCATGAAGGTATATTCATGACTGCCAAACTGAGTTCTCATTGCGGTCAAATACTCATGACCCTTTGCAATGCAAATTATTTTGTAGGTTCCTCAAAGGTCTAACTTCAAGAAATAAGCAGCTCCATGGAAGAGAGTAAGGAGGTGCAACCAAGGTGTTACTGGATAGGCAGTCTTCCAAGATACCTGGTTCAGTTTCCTGTAGTCAAAATAAAGTCAAAGGCCACCATCTTTCTTCAGAAAAAATAGGACAGGCAAGCTGGTATTTGAATTTCTTGGTTAAAGAAATCCTTTGGATACATTTTCCGCAATGTATTCTTGAAGGGAAACTAATTCTTGCGTCAAGAGAGAGTAGACTGGTCCGTGTGCCAGAGGTGGGCCAGTAATTATGATCCTGTGATCACAAAAATGGGAAGAAATTAGTTTATCTGCCTTTACAGCTGAAAACACATCAGCAAAGTCATGATAAACCAAAGTTAAAGACTCTCAAATGATTTCCAAATCTTCAATCTTGTCATCTTTGGGAACCCAATTTGAAGTCCTTCACAATGCAATAGAATTAGGGAGCTCAAAATACACCTTTTGGTAGGTGCCTGTTTCTCTTGGAAGAAAAAAGGAATAGCTAAGTTGGAGAAATAAGTGATAACTCCTAAATATGAAGAGGTAACTTGGGAATGGAGGTCAGGATATTACAAATCTTCTGGTGGAAAGTTGTTATCCAACGCAATGAAAGTGTCAGGTAGGCTGTTTGATTCCTTTTCTAAAGAAAAGTTAGGGTCCTGGGGTTGCAAGTTTCACAGGTTAATTACTCATTCTTGCCAATTCACATCCGGATTCAAGCAAACTAGGAAGTGGTGGCCTAGAATGGTGTTGTCCATTCTGGGGATATCCAAAAAAATAAATACCATTCAAAGCTGGGTAAATTGGAAAATTCAAAGGTAAATTTTGCCTTATGGGTAACCCAAGGAGACGGCTTGGTCAAACTACTTACTAAATAGATGGGAAACCTATCTATCTTGGAACACATAAGATTTTTGGAAGTGGAAAAATATGAACTCATAAAAGAAACATTAGCACCTGAATTAAGTAAAAACCAATAAGGGGTGTTGTCAGAATGGATGAGAACAAATCTTGAACTTGGAGCACCAAGTGACTTGCAAGTACAAAGATTGACTTGCTTTAATTTAGATAATGTGTATCTTTCCTTGCAAGTATCAGAAAAACTACAAGCTAATTTTTCAACTTTCTAGCCGCTTCACACAACTATTGAAATCATGTTTTCCTCCAAAACACATACATAACCCCTCCTTTTCCCTCCTTTGCTGTTACTTGTTCCAGAGCATCCTGGTTTCCTTGTCCAGGAAATTTGGAGTTTTGGCAATGGCTTTCCCCTTTGAGTCTAAGTTTGAGGTTGAATTTGGTTTGGAGTGTTTTGTATTCTTTGAATTTTGGTTCAAAGATTTTTCTGCCTTTGGAGCCAAGGTTGAAAATCCATGGTTTTTTTTGAGAGTGGTTCTTGCTTTCATAAACATTATCAAGCTCAATCACCCAGTAAATTAACTGCTGAAGGGAGGTTGTCTTGTGTCTCCCAACTGCAAGTTTTCCAATGAAATGTTCTGGTAAACCCTTGCAAAAGTTAAATAAAAGAGCTTAATTGTTCCATTGTATGCAAGACTGCAGAGTTCAAAAGTGAAAGATATAAACAGAAAAACTACTATTCACCTTCATAATCAGACTATTAAGTTTGCATTTGCTGTTTTGAACATTGTGGGGGTCCCCAAACAGTTTGAACAGTTGCTGCATGAATTTTTCCCAATTGTTGAGAATGCAATTGGGACTAGTATTGGACAATAGTTTGAGTTATGGTTCAAACAACTGCAAGGCTCTACCTCCTAAGAAGGAAGACACATACATAACTTTATGTCTATTGGAGGGGAAATTATGGCAATTGTTTGAGAAGATGAGTTTACACAACTGTAAGTAGGATCTAAGCTTATGGGATTTTTCTCCTGTAAAATGGTCAGAATGCTTCATGCCCAGAGTGCATAAGCTGGGACTGCTTGTGCTAGATTGCAAGGCATTTTGGTTAAGGACCTGGATCAAAGCCAAGAGAATGGTGAAAGGTTTGGCCTCAGGAGCACTAGTGCAAGCCCTTGATCTACTGTGAATTGAGTTTTCATTGGAGGAATGTTTGGAATCTTTGATTTCCTCACAAGGATCCACCAGAGCTTCCGGTTGAGGAGCAAGGAGGTTGTAGAGGGTTCCAAACAAAGGAGATTTGGAAGAAGGAACTTGGTCTAGGGGTTGTTGGGCCCATGAAAGCCTGGGTCTCCCTACACAATTAATATAATCATTATAAGTGGTGAGGGAAGTGTTCCTGGTTGATGGAGTACGTGAAATTGTAAAATAAAATCTATTATAGCTGGCTAACTAAAATAGATGGTTGAGTTAGTTAATTTAATGACACACATCCACCCCATGTACTATAGGGAAATCTTAGATGATTTTGAGTGCAAATGAGAAGACTGAGAGAAAGGGTTAATTCAAGGTAGCAAGCCTAACTGCAAATTGCAAACAATTCATTGATGGCTTGACAAAAAGGGAGAGAGATGAGATTTTCCAATGGGAGGAAACCAAATCCAAGCCCAATTTTATTACTGGATTTAGCAAGATGCAAGAACGTATGAAATTAACTACCTGAGGAGAAAATCTTCAGGAAGGAAACACAGCATTTTTAAGGTAATCCAAAGTTGACTAGATATAACCTGATGGATGGCCATCTATAGCTAGGCAGCAATGAGGCAATTAATTACAGGAAAAGAATGGGAAAAATTAAATAACAGTACAATTGTTTCCAAGGTTGTAGCACAAGTGCAAGAAAATACAATATGAGCATACAGAAACACAATGGATGCAACAATGAAGGATTGACAGGTGAAGACAATGCAAATGTGAAGATAAAGCTTATGCAGGGAAAGGAACTAGTCCACGTAAAAACTATACAGTTGATGTGATAAAAGATGGAATGCCATTTCCAGGATTCAAACCTGGGTTGGGCTTTCTCTAGCTGCCTACTTGACCACTAAGCTACCACAACAGTGTGCAGGTTAGTAACTCCAACACACCCCCGTAATCTGTACACCATTGGTGCTTAGTCCTGGGCTGACATGGCTTGCATATTGACAGCACAGACCTTGTGCTGTAGTGCTTTGACTTTTAATCTGTTAAAATATGGAATGCCATTGCCAGGAGTCAAACCTGGGTTGGGCTTTCTCTATCTGCCAACTTGACCAGTAAGCTACAACAACGGTGTGCAGGTTAGTAACTCTAACATGATGTGGCTATCTAAGCATGTGTGCAGACTAGTGCAATTGTGTTACCAAGAATGGAAGTCCAGGGGTTGATGATAGCCAGGGTGGAAGAGCAAAGCTTGAATGGATGGTTGACTTGGATTAGAGTTAACTGCAAAGATTTGCAAGTATATACTGAGTTTCCAAGATTGGAAGGTTTTTACGCAATCCAAATGTAGTAAGTGGAAGGCACCATTGATGTTGTGCTTTATTTGTGTCATGCTTATGGACTGAGGTAGATTGTACTGAGGAAAGGGATATTTCAAAGTGATGAAGACAATGACCCTTAGCCTTGGAGTGTAACACCCACTCAAGCTCCTGTTCCTTTATTTTTGGTTCTTCATATTATCACTAAGCATCATGCAGTGGCTAATCTGAAAACAAATCCAATTCAAGACAGGTCAATAGAGAGGACCTGTGTTGGTACAAGTAATCTGGAATGATTTGAGGGACCCTTGAACACAGCTCTACCATGGACTTGGTCATACAGGTTGACTGAGCACATTCCTTTATTTAGCATGAATGATTCTAAGCTATTCAGTTGAGCACTTTGTTTGTTATCAGGTCATAACTTTTTTAGTAAATTGGCAGCTCTCACTCTCTCCTCTTAACTGTATGATACAAAACAACTTGAATGCTTGAGTATTGCAGCAGCATCTCCAAGGTCTGGATTTTAGCACATTTGGGATCAAGTGAGGCAGATACCATAAGCTGGCAAAACCAACCTTTTGAACTCCAGGACACGTTGTTTGAAATTTTGTTATTTTGAAACTGATCTCAAGTGGTTTCATTCTGAGGGGCATCAGATGTTTTGAATTGATGCAGAATCATTGCTATATTGAGGTTTCAGTTGAGAGAGCAAGCAATGGAAAAATTACAGGGATGACTGATGACGGAGGCCTAGGGTTGTAAATTGAGTCAAAGAAACCATAAATTTGATAAGGTTTTGGTTTAAAGATGAGCAAAATGACAGTTCATTTTAGAAGTACAATCAAGAACTACATAATTTTTTTGAGATGAAAAAAAAATCAGCCGCTCATCGCCTTTCCGAGTACGGTGTACGAACGGTATCAAAATAACCCCAGCGAACAAGGAACGTACCAATAAAACTGCTACCAAGCCAAAAATAGTCCAACAGGCTCCATCCTTCGCGATTTTTTGGAACAAACCGTCCATTCGTCTATTGGCACGAGTCAATCTATTCGAAGTAAAGTCCATATTTTGATCCAGTTCATCTAGCAGATTTTCTTGAACTTCTAGTTCTGATGAGATATGTAAGGAGAGATCTCGTTGTCTTGAAATCGCATTCGATAGTTCATCCAACGTTCTATCTTGATCTGAAATCCGATATTTTTTTAACAAAAGGGGGTGGGGGTAGAACTTGAGTTAGGCTTCTTGTTTTTTTTTTTCAATTTTATAATCAATCTATTTGGCTAGCATGTTGAGTAAGATTCCTCAAACGGTATTTAGGCGAATTTGCCATGCTGATTGATGGACGCTCACCATCGAGCAAGACTTGCTGAATCCGTTGAACTTGTTCATTCTCTGATCTCATCAATTCTTCATCTTCTTGGATCGCCTTCCTAGATCGAGTGCGACTGGGAATTTGAATTACAATGTCTGATGGGGCGGTTTGAGTTGTTTCGATCCTTTCGCTGCTAGAATTTTCGCGAGACGGAGAAGTTGAAGATAATCTTTGAGTTGTTTGTTTCAAATTCGATGGGGAGGATGTTTGATCATCTACTTCAATTAAGGGCTCTTGCGATGATGGTGGATTACTATGCATCGGTAATTGTAAATCAAGTCCCTCGAGCTCTTGCTCCATTCCTCCAAGACCTTTGACCAATCCAATGATTCTTCCGTACTGGTTCCGCAATCCAATCAAAATCTCATCTTGATCATCGACACCAAGTTGTATCAGGCCATCTCGTAGGGAGATTAAGTTTTTGATAATGTTTGATGTAATGGATGGATTGACGGGCAGATCGAGCGAATTCTGTTGGGAAAGTTCAAGTATTGAAGTGAGTAGGCTGGTCGAGATTGCTGACAGCCGGGCCGGCGTTGGTGGTTTGGATTTGGAGACCATAATTGGGCTAGTAACAATAGTTCCTAGGTTGGAGTAGAAGCAGCGATGCTAATGTTATATTGGATATTGAAAGGTGATTGCAGTCAGTGGGTTGGAAACTGTCGAGTTTGTCATGTCATTTCCCCGAACAACTTATACTTAGTCTCTTGATTAGGTTGAGCGACTCGAGGGAAAGGCTTTGTAAACGAGGATGTCGCTCAGTCCGTTCGACTGTGTGTCGGTTTGGTTGAAGATTGATGCTATCGCGTTTCAACAGAAAACATTAATTTCGGGGAAGAAAAGGTTCAAGTTGGAATGTAGTCGTCTCTCAGTATCACAGACTAACGCAAGCGACAAGCAACCACTACACGCTCAAAAATGTCCCCGTTACCATGTCACAGAATTTCAAAAACTTGGGGCAGCTCAAAAGGTACCATGCATGACAGATTTCCAACAAGGATTGTTATGGTACTACTGTTTTGGAGGTTGAACCTCAACAGGTCAACTCAAGGAACCTGCCATTGAATACAACCCAAGAGTGTTCCCGTCCATTTTGAATGTGTGAATTTTCCCACTGTAAGACTCCAAACAGTGCTGAGCTGCAGGCAGTTCTGTGGAGGGGAAAGGTGCTGTTTAGGCTGCCCTCCTGAGTGTTACAAAAATATTTAAATGTAACCAGAATCAAGGTCCAGAACCTTATGAATGAGGAATCAATGGGGAGGGATAAGTTTGATGGTAATTGGTAGCAATGGAACAACACTATCTGAGGCAAGATGGTGAGGGAAAAGACTTGGGCAAAGAAGTTAAAGTTTTGTTCAGAGTTCAATAGAACAAGGCAGTTGTAAGTAACAACCCCCACAAGCTAATAACTCTGGTTGTCAGCAAAAGATTAGGAAAGATCAACTCAATCCCACCCAACCTCCAGGTTCTCAATGAACCTGCCCAACTCTCCGCAATCAAGTGCTTGAAGGGTACCAGATAACTGTGGGTGGCTGTACAAAACAAAGCAATTTGTTTTATGAAGCTCTAGAAGCAAAGCAGTAACAAGTTTGAACAAGAATAACCCAAAACTTCTCAAGGGACTTCAGAGTAGCGTGGCAAAATTCAACTTCAAGGAAATAAAGGGAGGTTTAACACTCCAGGTTTCAAGCTTAAAGAAACCTCTCAGTAAAATGTGACTGGTTCCGGAATGATAATCAAAGAATGATCAAGACAAGTATGGTCAAAAAAGGGATCAAAGAGTGGTGTAAAACACTCAAGAATTAAATCAAATGGATTCTTCTTCAACCAGCAAGGCTATTGGTTGGTGATAATGAACAAGGCCACAGAGGGAAGGATCAAGATTTGAGTATGGACGCTCAAAGATCAGGGGGCAATCATAGATATACCCCAGATGAAATGCTCAGATAAAGGGGCAAGGCCCCACGGATTTATTGATTGATTATAGTGCTGATGATGATATGACGCTTGGCAAAAGGCAGGGGAGAGCCCCTCCTTTTATGGGCAAAAGGCCCTGTAGACTACTTACAAGAGATAACTACAAATGAGAGCCAGTCTTTTTTTTTGCTGATAAATGCAATGAAAAAATTCAGACTTTCATATGAATGTTATGACATAAAAATTTAAAAGGAACAAGAAAGAAAATGGAAGGGGGAAGACAACCCAGCAGGCAGAGATGAGCAGCAGGGAGCCGTGCGGACAACAGCAAAACTGCCTGGATGACCGCTGGATGATGCACAAGATGATTGATGGGGGGAGGAGTTCAAAGTGGCAGCAACAATCAATGGCTGTCAGCAATGTTAGTTGCAAGGATCAAGAAGATGGGGATGGCAGTCTGCAAGTTGGCTGGCAACGGTGGTGGTGTGGTGTCATTATATAGCCTTGGATCAGGAACTGCGTCATGGCCTGCGTGCTCAGCATTTGGTGGGTCAGGCTCAGCAGTTGGGGAGCGCACGTTCTCAGCAGTGGCCGCTACGGGCTCAGCAGCAGTTGCTGCAAGGCTCAGCGGTAGGCGCAGAAGGACCGGCACGCAGCTGCGGGTTGGGCCTGACTAAGGGGGGATGGGCCACAACCCGTTTGGAAACCCAACTTAGGAATGGAGCCGGGCCAATCATGTTCTTGGGCGGCTAGTTTGGGGAGGGAAGAACGGGGAAATTGCAGGGCTATGTGTGTGGACGGCTGCGCGCAAGCGCAAGCCGGCCACAGGACTGGGAAATTCACAATGGCGTGTTGGGCGGACACGGGAAGGCGCAGTTAACTTTGAGTAGCACGCGGTGGAGGGCCGCGCCACGGGAGGACAAACTGGATGAGTGTAATGGCAGGCGGGCTGAAGGGATAAAGTATGGGTTAGGGTTCTGGGTCTAGGGTTTCTTCTTCAAATTGTTGTGAGGTTGTTCTTGTGCTTGTACCTAGGTTAGGGTAGAGGGGAGGGGATGTAAAAGGCCTCTCCCCTCAGCACAGGGCGGAGGGAGGACACACCATGGAAGTGGGGGAAAAGGAAGAAAAGAAAAGGGAGCATCCTCAAATCTTACAGATGCTAGAACCATTGACTCCGCAATCAAGGATGACTTTGTGAGGGATAACCTCTAAAGTTTCCACATCTGGGGGTCTGGCTGGGAACCTTCAATCCGTTCTCAGTCTCTTGAAGACAACACAGGATGCTGCCAACAACCGCTCCGGGATCCAATGTTCCCCCTTCCTATCCTCTGCGCTTGACTCCTGTTTCCGCTGCTCAAACCCCCTGCCGGTATCTGCCCAAGCTCCTAGAGCTAGCGGTTTCCCTCCTCCCTTGGAGGGGTTGTTGGACATGGGGGTGGAGGTCCCTTGGGGCGTATGGCTAAGACCAAGGAACTTTCATCATCTTTGGTTCAGTACCTTGGACGTGGAACGGTTCCTTTCCAGGTTTGAAGGCATTGCAGATTTGGACAGCGTGACGGGTGCGGACAAGGTTTGTACTATTGTGCTCTTCATTAACAAGGGCGAGAAGCTGCGGGACATTGAGGAAATGGTTGGTTCCAAGAGGCAGGATTGGGGGAAGCTGAAAAGCAAGATGTTGGCAAGGTGGGGAAAGCGCAAACCCCGGTTCCAAGAAAGAAATTTCAAACAAGCTGCGGAGGAAGCAAGTGAGTGTGGGGGGGGGTGCAATCAGGCAAAGGACTGGTGGAATATATGTCAAAGTTTGAGCATATCTACGGCTACTTGGCAAAGAACAAGGTTTTTGTGGGTGAGATGGGTGCTATGAAGCGGGCATTTTTGGGGGGTCTTGCGTCCCAGCTCCGTTCCAGGGTGCAGCGGTACCTGTATGACCAAGGCCTGGTTAAGAGGTCTCTGGATGGGAGCGTTGCGATTCTTCCCAATCTCTCGGTTATCCGCCAGGCTGTGGAGTGCAAAATCAATTTGGACAAGCTCATTGCCAACATGGCACAAACATACCCAACTTCCTCCAAGAAATTGGTCATGATCTTGGCGCCGGCTCCTAATGAAACCTCAACCGCGCGGCTGCCAACGCCCTCTCATGCCAGACCTTCCCAAAAAGCTCCAGGACCACCAGTTTATGAGATAAAGGAGATTCTGTGGGACCTAAGGGTTTTCCTCAACCAACATTGGTTCCTGCGGCTCTGACGGCCACTAAGTCTCCGGTGGCTTTTGCTCAACTACGCGCAACACCACCTCACATGGTAGAAAGATTCCAACCTCCCAGCGGACCCTCCAGGTTGTTTGGGGTGCCCACTTGTACGTATTGCGGGGAAAAGGGGCACTGGAAGTTGATGTGTGAAGGCCTCACTTGAGACATGAACAAGGGGCTGGTTTGCACATCCAGGAAGATGTACATATTCCTGTTGGGAAAGTTGGTGGATTTGACCAAGGACCAGCGGCCTCCAATAGTGCAAGTGGGGGAGCAAGCAAAGGCTCAGGCCAAGGCGGTCTGGGTTTTGCTTGGAATTGTCACCGCCCCCAGGACCTGGGTAGCCCAAAGGGTGGAGGCCAAAGTCAGAGCATTGGCAACAAACAAAAAAATCGCAATGGACATCAACAAGCAACCAATGGCCCCAAAGCCAACCGCGCGCGTACCAGCAAAGGATGGACCATCCTCTAATCCTGCGGGGAAGAAGAAGGCTGCGGACATTGTCCAAAGGGTAATGGGGAACAACTCACCAATACCCCTGAACCTACAAGAGTTAGCGGCGGTGTCCCCGGTTGTCATAAATGAGATGGTCCAAGCCTTGGAAGAATGCGGTCAGAACCGGGTACCAACAACAATTCAGCAGGTGAACATGGCGGAGGAGGAGATGGATTGCAAGCCATGCCGGTCAAAGTTGGTATTGGTCCCGCTTGCTTATGTCGCAATGTCTATTGCCAGACAGAAGGTGTTGGCAATGGTGGACAGCGGGTCAATGGTCAACTTGCTTCCGTCCAGGTTGGTGGAAAAGCTTGGCTTGGTGCGGAGGAAGTGCACGATGGGTCTCTGGGCATTAAATGGAGGCAAATGCCGCGTGGACAGGGTAGTGGAGGCAGAGGAGGTTGAAGTTGCAAAGGTTTGTAAGCCCCTATTGCTTCTCTCAGTAGAATGAAGTGACGTGATATTGGGTCAACCATTCATGTTTGGGTTCTGAGCTCAAATGGCCCTCAACGCCAAGGAAGGAACAGAGGCTCTGACAGTTGAGGATTCAATTGGCACGCGGTTTGAGACAACAATCTGCAATGACGGGAGAGGGATATGGGTGCGGGGGCCAGTGGCTGGCGGTGACAAGGAGTCCAACATGGGGGCCAACCGTAAGGGTTACCCCGCGGAGGATTTTTCCTAGTCAGCCGCAGTTACCACACCGAGAAAGCTCCGGCTCAGCGCGGGCAGCCAACGGGTAAGGAGCAAGTGGAGGAGGGCACGCGTAGGGCGCAGGCGCCAGAGGTAAGTTCCATTCCTCAGTGTGCATTGCCGGAAGATTCTATGCTTTGAAAACCCTATCATGGTGCCACAGTTGTGAGCAAAGGCAAAAGTCCTGGTTTGGTTATTACTAGGAATCACAACAGCAATGGCCGGGTCTGGATGGCGCAGTGCAAAAGGGGCAAGTACAAACCAGTGGCACAGAAAGTTTGGCCATGGAACAAGCCAATCCCTCAGGGGCTCAAGGGACCCTTACAACCAATTGCATGGTCCCAAGACCCGTGGGAGACACCCCTTAGGAAGAACGGATGGGCAACGCGGTTGGCGCAAATCAGGGATGAGCCGGTGGACGCCCTAAACTTTGGACTGGCGGGATGGTTGAGTATGGAGGAAAGAGATCTGTTGGTATTGGTGCTGGTGTTAAGGGAGAAGGCCCTTGCCTTTGGACCAGACAAGCGCAGGTTGTTGAAGGGCAACATCAGGGACCCTTATGTGATTCCCACTGTCCCTCACAAACCGTGGCAGATCAAGCCAATTCCAATTCCTTGTACCCTTTGGGAAGCTTTTTGGAGCTGGTACGGGAGCGCATGAGGATGGGGATTTACAAGCAGTCCACGTCAAGTTATTCAAGTCCTATTTTTGCGGTTGTCAAGAAGGATGGGAAGTTGCTGAGGATTGTTCATGATCTTCAGAGGCTCAACTTGTTCACTATTTGCGATGCGGGGCTTCCTCCGCCTGTGGAAGAATTCCTGGACTCGATGGCTGGGCGCGCTTGTTATGGTCTGGTGGATGTGATGGGAGGATACAATCAGCAAGAACTCCACCCCAACTTGCGGCCGCTTATGGTGTTTGAAATCGGGTTAGGGAGGATGCAACTGATGCGGCTACCACAAGGAACGACCAACTCAGTGGCAGTGTATCAAGCTCAAATGACTTGGATACTGAGCAAAAATCTTCCGGAGGGCGTGCAAATCTTCATTGACAATGCTGGCATCAAAGGCCCCAGAACAGACTACAAAGTTGCAGTTCTGACGGACACCCCCGCAATCTGTCAATTTTTTTGGGAATATGGGGTGACTCTGGAATGGATCCTGTTTTGGATTGAAGAGGCGGGCCTTACTGTGTCTGGAAAAAAGTTAGCGGTCTGCATTCCGGCGCTCAAGGTGCTGGGACACGTTGTAGCTTTTGATGGTAGGCAGATAGCAGAGAGGAAGCGGAACAAGGTTCTCAAATGGCCAACTCCCCGGACGGTGTTGCATATTCTTCAGTTTCTGGGGTTGTGCAGCTACGTCCGTATGTTCATCAAGCGGTTTTCCAAAGTAGAAAGCCCTATGCAGGGGCTAACAGGGAAGGGTAGGGAGTGGAATTGGACCACGGAGTGTGATGTTGCGTTTGCAAAGCTGAAGGAGATCGTGGGGCGCAACATTGTCCTTCTGGATCTTGATTACGGTGCCGGGGGAATACGCTTGGCGGTCAACTCTAGCAAATTTGGGGCCAGGGGGGGTCCTGACGCAGGAGGAGGATGGGAAAAATAGGCCAGTGCTCTACAAGTTGGTAACCTTTACCGCAACCAAGAGCCGCTATTCTCAGCCAAAGCCGGAGTTGTGCCGCGTCACCAAGATTGTGCGGAGGCTGCAGCACCTTTTGTGGGGCATGCATTTTGAGCTCTTGGTGGATGCAGAGGCTTTGGCGCAAATGATCAACTCACCTACATGTCCAAACACCCCCATGACCAGGTGGGTGGCGTTTCTTCAGTTATTTTCCTTTAGTGTGGTGCACATTCCAGGGAAGGCGTTGTAAGACTCCAAACGGTGCTAGGCCGTGGCAGTTCTGTGGAGGGTAAAGGTGCTGTTTATGCTGCCCTCCTGAGTGTTACAAAAATATTTAAATGTAACCAAGATCAAGGTCCAGAACCTGGTAAATGAGGAATCAAGGAGTTGAGGATAAAGATGACAATAGTTTCGTAGCAATGGAACAGCACTATCTGAGACAAGATTATGCAGGGAAAAACTTGAACAAAAGAAGTTAAAGTCTGCTTAGAGTTCAAGGAACAAAAGCTGTTGTATGTAAACAATGCCCGGAAGCTAATAACTCTGGTGGTCAGCAGAAGATTGGGGATGATCAACTCAAACCCAAGCAACCTCCAGGTTCTCAATGAACCTGCCCAACTCTCCGCAATCAAGCGCTTGAAGGGTACCAGATAACTGAGGGTGGCTGTACAAGACAAAGCACAATGTTTAAGAAGCTCTAAAGCAAAATAGTAACTGATTTGAGGCAAGGATAACCTCAACACTTCTCAAGGGACTCAAGAGTAGGCTGGCAGAATGCAACTCCAAAGAAAATAAAGGGAGGTATAACACTCCAGGTCTTAAGCTTAATAAGACCTATTCAATCAATCATGATTGGCTCCAGAAAGATGATCAAGGATCAGGACCAGTATGGTCAGAGAAAGGGATCAAGGAGTGGTATAACACACTCAAAAATTCCAACAGACAGAATTTTTCTTCAACCAGAAAGGCTATTGGTTGGTGATAAGGATCAAGGATCAAGGGTTGAGTATGGAGGCTCAAGGATCAAGGGTGTGCTGATTTCATGCTGCCTTATTTTCTCCTCCTCCAAAATGCAGGGGAGAGCTCCTCCTTATATGGGCAGGAGGCCCTGTTAGACTATGTACAACGGATTCTACAAATAGCGCGGAAAAAGAAAGAAAATCAAGTTATCACTCGCATCCGTCCGTGGATGGGCGCGCGCAAAAATAACGGAATCACCCAACCCTTTTCCAAAGGCGGAAAGGGGTGGGAAAGGAAAATGAACCCAACCGCCGCGGATGTCCGTGGGCGGTAGTCAACACTCTCCACCCCTTGTTTGAAGGCGGAAGTGGGTGGGAGATTCCAGGAAAGGTGATGGATGAAGTTTGTGAGAGCGCGGATGGGCGGATTGGAGATTGGCTTGAGGGAGTTGAGTAAATCCTGACAGGCTTTAGATTCACAACTGATAGATCAAGTGAGACGGGAGATTGACGGATCCAAGGATTGGACAAATGCTTGGGGGTGCAGTAGGGATGGATTTGGTAAGTCATGGATGAGCGCCACGTGGCGGTTGGATAAGAGATTGGGACGCGCACGGGCAGGAGATCAGGACACGCAATGACCAAGATGAGGACGCGGGACGCGCGATGACAAAGATGAGGACGCGGGACGCGTGAGGATAAGGATGAGGACGCGGGAAGTGCAACGCGCAAGGATGACAAGCAACACGCGACGGCAAGGATGATGATGTGCAGATGAGGGACGCAGGATGTGCAAGGATGAGGATGCGGATGAACCTGAGGATGGGTTGGAATTGTTTTTTAGATGCCGGACGGTACATTTGCGCAACAGTTTATGGATTGAGGTCTTAAGGTGGCCAGGGTGTCCAGGATGGGGCACCACAGTGCTCATGATGCCAGACGTGTTATTACAGTACCCGCGGGGGGACCCATACAAAGGGGCGGAACCTCTGGACGTGGAAGCTCTGTTTGTTTGGGTGGGAGTGGTGGAGGCAGAGGTTTGTCTTCCGTTGCCTCAGTCAGGGCGTTACGCAGTCTTGTGCTCTTATTTGCAGGATCTCTGGTTTCCCAAGGGCACGGCAGGCGCGGTTGTCTGGTGGGTGAGGCAACACATTTTGAAATCCTACCTACGGGATGGCCAGTTGTGGGGGCAAAGTGTTTCCGTGCCTCTAGCTGTTGCAACTTCTAGGGCCAACCAAGAAGTAATCCTGAGGGGTCTGAACAACAACCTTGGTCACCAGGGCAAGGTTGAGACAAGTAGGAGGGTAAAGGGAATGTTTTGATGGCCTGGGATTGTATGCACGGCACATGATTTGGTGAAATCTTGCGGGGCCTGTCAGCGGCAAAGCTTGAGTTTTCTCAAGGAAGTTGGTCACCCCAAAGGCAAAGGTGCACTGTTTGGGCGTTTTTTGCTGGATTTTGTCCACATCAAGGCGGGAAAGTTTGCATACTTGCTCATTGCGCGCGACGATCTGTTGGGATGGGTGGAAGCACGGCCTCTGGCAAAGTTATTGGCAGAAAAGGTTTTTCAGTTCCTGGAGGAAGACTGGTTTGTGCGCTATAGATTTCTTTGCTTGGTCACCGTCAACAGGGGGGCAGAGTTTTTGGGCCGCCTGATGATGCTGGTGCAGAGCTGTGGGGCAAAGTTTGGGCGCGTGACAGAGTACTACCCGGAGGGTGCAGGAATGATCAAACAAGGACATCAGCCCATCAAGGATGCTCTGGTGAAGATGTGCGGTGAGGATGGCAAGAAGTGGCAGGAGGCGCTCCTGGAGGTTCTTTTTGCCAATTGGATCTCTGTGAAGCTTTCAACGGGTTACTTGCCTTAAAAGCTGCTCTTGGGCAGCAGCCCATGCTTCTGGTGGACATTGAGTTGAGCACGTTCTTGGGCATGGACTGGTGGAAGGTAAAGACACCCGCGGATCTAATTGAGGTGCAGGACAAACAGCTTCTTAGGCGTGAAGGGACCTTGGCAAAGGCCGCAGAACAATTGAAGAAGACCCAGAAAGCGTCCTTCAGCTATTGGGACAAGCGCTGTTCCCATCAGCTCCGGGACCCTCTGCGGAAGGGGGACTTGGTCCTCCTGTATAATTGGAGTCTGGAGTCCCAGTGGGGTTGCCTTTTTTCCAACCAGTGGAATGGTCTGTATTGCATGACTTCTAAGTTCTTGGGAGGCAGTTACCAGCTTGAGGAATTGGATGGGACACCGCTTAAGTGGAAAGCCGCGGCCTTTCACATGAAGCATTTCTTTGCGCACGGTTCCACTTCATTTGACAAAACTGCGGGTGATTGCACGGGGTCTGGGTGCAAGGAGGACCCAGGGTTAGTTGATGACGCGGACTGTTTGGACAACAAGGAACCAGCGCGCAATGCGCAGCCCCAGAGGAGTAGGAGTTTGCAGACTGCTGGGGACAGCTTTCAAGCTGGGGGGGACGCTAGGTTAAAGCTTGATTTGGTGAGGGGGTGTTCTAGCTGGTTCATAGCCGGGATAACTAGACACCCCAGAATGTTTGTTTTCTTATTCCTTGGACTTGACTGGGCTTTGGATTGGTACTGGATATGATTTAATTGTTGCAGGAATGCGGGCGCGGCATGATTCCGGGTCTGTATACGCGAGGACAAGCCCTGTGCACAGGAGGAGGGACAAGGAGCTCTGCAAATATATATATATATATATGTAGTAATAATAGAGTATTTCTTTCTATGCTTTTGGTCTGGGATGTTTTCCTTGTTATCTGTTTCTCTCTCTACAGTTGGGTGCAATAGGTTGTGGGTGGTTTTGGGACAAGCCAGATTTGGTAAGGGGGTGCTCTAGCTGGTTCACAGCTGGGACAACTAGGCACCCCAGAATGTTTGTTTCCCATTGCTTCTCTCTATCCCTCTGGTTGGGTGCGTGCGCTGTTGGAGCAGTGTTTGTCTGTTTTGTAGCATGGGTACAGGGAACTTTGTGGCATTTTTTCTGGGGCGGTCCAGGTACCTTTTGGAATGACCAGTCACTTATGGGGCAAAGCGCGCAGACAGGACTCATGGTCACGCGGTCGCGCGCAAAGCGGATTGGATCCAAGATCTTTCTTTTTCTTTCTCTCTCTCAAGGCTCTCAAAAGCCCAAAGGATACTAAGGATGGCGCGGAAAAAGTGTATGGTTCTTTTCAAACAGGCGCAAAGATGGGTAAAAGGTGAGATCACCACAAAAAACATAGTGGCACTTGCTAGCAAGTTCCATCAAGGAAACTCTGGTTGAAGCTCTGTCCAATCTCTAGTTGAAGGTATTTTCATTCTCTAACATGTTTTTGGTTCACAGTGACTGTGCACAATGCAGAGTGACTGTGCAAAACTCAGAGTGACTGTGCACAATGCAGAGTGACTGTGCACAATGCAGAGTGACTGCCTACAATGCAGAGTGACTGTGCACAATGAAGAGTGACTGTGCAAAATGCACAGTGACTGTGTGCAATGAACAGCAACTTTGCACAATGCACAGCAACTGTACACAATGCAGAGTGACTGTGCACAATGCAGAGTGACTGTGCACAATGCAGAGTGACTGTTCATAAAGAAGAGTGACTGTGCACAATGTGTCAAATAAATTCCTCTTTGGCGTTCCACGCTCCTCTGTTGTGATACTTCTCACCCCGAACTCACTACCACCTTTCACCAATCCCCGTGTGCCTCCCCGGGGATCTCAATTCCTCTCAGATCTCACCACGTATGACAATCAGCAAACTCAATCAACTCATCACTTCAACTCTCAACTTCATCACCTTGACTCTCAAGATCATCACTCGGCACTCAATTGAACCTCAATCTTTCTTCTTTTTCTCTTTCTCTTTCTTTGTTTTGCTTCTCATTTCTTTATTCTTTCTGTTACTTTTCTTTTGCTTGTTATAATTCCAATTCCAACGCTTCACGACTCATTCTCCAATCCAGGACTGACTGGTAAGACCTTGGTCCATCGCCAAGTCTTCAATACATGCTAAACCTAACCCTCAGCTTCTCCTTCTTCATCAAAGTCTCTCCAATTGTGCTGTTCTTCTATTCCATTGTGTCTCTTCCTATCAACTCAACTACCACTGGCCACAGCTGTCTTGTGCTAGATGTTTGTTATCTTCATTATCTTTCTTCTCTTTCTTCATTTCCTTTTTGGTTGTTTTCTAACTGATGACTCTTCCGGCTCAGCCCTCTTTGATCA
Source organism: Puccinia polysora (assembly GCA_025617555.3). NCBI lineage: Eukaryota > Fungi > Basidiomycota > Pucciniomycetes > Pucciniales > Pucciniaceae > Puccinia > Puccinia polysora. The sequence goes on along the minus strand of CM062622.1, from coordinate 37,605,112 downwards.
ATATCAATCTAGTTATCTTTCAGTAACTCAACACGGTTAAAAAGCCAAAATCAATCAAACTAATCTAACCAATCCAATGGAGGGATCCAGCAACAACGGCTTTTGCCAAATAATTCTCAAGGCTGCATTGGAGGCCGTACCAACGTTGAACAACAAAAACTATTCTATATGGAAGGACAAGATGACTATGTTACTCAAGCTCAAGGAAATCAAGGAGGCACTTGCAGACAATTCCAAAACTCTTAATGCTGTTGACAACATGGAAGATTGGGTGATTTTGCTCTCTTGGATTGACTCTGTGACGCACAATAATGTTTTCAATCCTACAAACATCTCCTCCGCCCGGCTTCTCTGGCTAACAATCAAAGAACAATTATCCTCATCCCAAACTGCCAATCGAGTGCGTGTCTTCAACGAGTTCCTCTATCATCAATTCAAACCCAATACAATTAATCTCTTTATCACAGAAACAAAAAATTTTGTTGAAGAAAATGATAGACGTTGGAATTGATCTTTCAAACAATATTCTGTCCTATCTTATCCTTTTCAAATTTTCTCCTCAACTACACTCCCTTTGTCAAAAAATAATGCACTCGGACAAGACAGTCACGATGGATCTTGTTCTGAATCACCTTATCCAACTCAACAAAGAAACCAGAGTCAAGTCCAAGGAGACAAAAATCAGCAACACTGCTCTTATATCTTCTCAAATTCCAAAGAAACCCGTACCTTCTGACCAAAGATGCAAGAAAGGATTCCACAATCCCATTTTGCCAGACCACCCAGCCAATAAATGCTGGCATCTTCACAAACACTTAGCTCCCAAATGGTGGAAGGAATCACAAGCTTGCTGGAGAGCTTCTCTCAACTCTAACTCAAAAACCAAAGAGGTAGCCCACTATGTGACCCTTCTTACTACTTGGATCAAGGAGATCAATCCTCAAAATCAAATTATCCTTGACTCTGGTGCATCTTGTCACATGTTAAACTCTCCCGACTTCTTTTGTCAACTCAAAGAACTTCCTGGTGAAGATTTTATCAGCACTGGAAAGGAAGGCGCAAGGCTTCAGATCAAGGGGAAGGGTACTGTCAGACTCTCTTGGAAAAATTCAGTAATCTCACTCTCAAATTTCTTCTTTGTTCCCAACCTTGTTGTGAACCTCATCAGTCCCGGTGAATTAATCACAAAGAAAAACTGTCAACTCATCTCTTCCTCAAATCAATTCTCACTCTCTGTAAATTCACAACTGGCCTTCTCCAGGTTCATTCAAGAAAATCTGTTCATCCTCAATCCTCCCTCTTGTGTTGGCAACAATCACCAATTCTGCCACATTGCACTCAAAAATGCAGATCCCAGTGACATTACTCGCCTTCACCAATCCTTTGGACACGCAAGCCCATATCGCCTTAAAAACCTATTTCCATCACTCTTTTCCAAAGCTATCTCTGATTTCCAAGGTGAGGACTGCGTATTCTCCAAGATCTCCAAAACCCCTTTCAAAAAAACCTTGACTTCTTCCTCTAAGCCCCTCAAACGACTTCATTTTGACCTGATTGGTCCAATCACCCCCTTATCTTGGAATGACATGAATTACATTATGTCAATTGTGGACAACTTCTCTGGATACATCTTGGCAATACCTCTTCAAAAAAAATTCAATGCTTGTCAAAAACTCAAAATAATCTTAAACCACAAAAAGAAAAAGAAAAACTGCTTTCCCGCCACTATTTGCACTGATGCAGGCAGGGAATTTTCTTCATCAGAACTTAAAGATTTCTTTAAAACTAACTCTATTCAGCATCTGATTTCAGAACCTTACCACCACAAACACAATGGAAAGGTCAAAAGAGCTAATTGCACGCTCACAGAATGCATCAGAGCCATTCTTTGAGGCTCCAAACTTCCGCTCTATCTATGGGCTGAAGTTGCCAAGTTGGCTTGTCTTGCCCTCAACCACATTCCTAAAACTCCCATCGCTCCCTCACCTTATCAAGCCTTCATCGGCAAAACTCTCCATACCAGCTTTTTCCAACCTATTGGGACAAAGGTAGTCTATTTGGACAACCAAATTAATCGCGGAAAAAAGTTTAAGGATTGAGGGCTTCCGGGTACCCTTGTGGTTTATAACCCCAACTTTCTGTCCTATTGCAAAATGAAACCTGACAGTTCCATTTTTTTCTCAAAGCACGTCAAGATACTGAAGACCAACTCCTCAACAAAGAATGATCCGGATCCTCCTCCAACACAAAACTCCCTTCAAATCAAATTTGGTGATGATCTACCGTTGACTGTCTCAAATGCTCCTACCGCCGCTGACGCCACAAATGAATCTGTTGGATTATCTGAAAACTCTACTCCTCTTGTTTCTCCTTCTACTCGTACTATTGACAACAATGATGGCCAACCAATTGACTCCGATTCAGACATCTCTGAAGATTTAACCCAAAAACTCATTCCTAACTACTCCCTCCAAGACCGATTGACTCTGAACCCTCCTCAACAATACAGTTAACATCACTACTACGTACCAAAGACCTTTGAACAAGCAAAGAAATGCTCAGACGCTCTCAATTGGGACGCCTCCATGGACAAGGAACTTGATGGGATTGAAACACTCAAGGTATGGGACAATTACAATGCTCCTGAGCCCAAGAATCCTCTAAACACCACCTGGGTGTATCATATCAAAGATAATTGTGACGGCAACCCTCTCATCTAAAAGAGTCAACTCTGCATTCAAGGATTTCACCAGATTTACGGATTTGATTATCAAGACACCTTTTCTCCAACCGGTCAAGCGGCTTCCCTGCAAATTGCTCTTCTATTTGGTCTTTTACATTCTCATCCCATCACTCAATTTGATGTAAAAAGTGCCTTTCTTCATGCTCTGCTAACCAAAAAGATTATCATTAGAAGACCAAAAGGATCCAAAAGGAAGTCAGAGTTCCTCATCTTAAGAAAATCTCTCTACAGTCTAAAACAAGCTCCGGCCAACTGGTTTCATACTCTTACCTCTTGGATTCAAGAACAAGGGTTCCATGAATCAATATCTGACCCTTGCTTATATATTCACCGCAATTCAAACTCCGTTCTTTTCTTTCATGTCAATGACCTTATACTTGTTGGTCCTGGAAACAATTTTCAAAAAAAATTCCTCAAAAGATTCCCCAACTCCAGTCACCACAATCCAAATATTATCTTAGGTATGAAATACGAGCAATTTGGCAGCAAGATACTTCTTTCTCAACCCAAAAACATAGAACACGGATTGGAAAAATTTAAAATTACCGACTGCAAACCATCTTCAATTCCACTCTCTGCCAACCTCAACCTCACGCCAGCCTCTGATGAGGAGCATGAAGAATTCAAATTGCTCAATACAAACTATTGATCCGCCATCTTCCTCATCAACTACATTGCATGTCTCACTTGTCTGTACCTCAGCTTCACGGTCTCTAGTCTTGCTCAATTCTGCAAAAAAACAGGAATCAGTCACTGGAGGGAATTCAAGAGATGCTGGAAATATCTACACGCCACAAAAAAATTGAAACTTACTTTGCAAATAAAAAACTCCAACACTCAAATTGAATGTTACAGCAACGCTACTTGGAGCAACAACTTGGAAACAAGACTCTCTCAATCCAGTCATCTTTCCCTTCTCTTCAACTCTAGTTAGAGATCTCTAATTTCTTGGAGCAGTTATTGACAAAAAAATGCAACTCACTAAACGACAGAAGCCAAATTGAATCCCCTTGCCGACTCTTTCTTGGAAGCCATATGGATGCAACACCTGGTGGCTGAGCTCTGGAAGAAAAATGTTTCTCCCAGTCTTCATTTTATAGAAAAAAAAGGTCTAGACAACAAACTTAAGAAGTTTGGGTGTAACTCAAAAACTTGCCATATTGACATCAAGACTAAGGCCCTTTGCAAAGAACTCAATCTTGGGAATTTAATCATCAAACTGATTCCAGCTTCCGAAATGAAAGCCAATGGACTCACAAAAGCTCTTCCTCTCTCTTCCCTTTCCTCTCTCCTTCAGCTTATAGACCCCACCTTTATGGCTCCAACTCCAGTCTTACAAGTCACGGGGGGTGTCAAATAAATTCCTCTTTGGCGTTTGGCGCTCCTCTGTTGTGATACTTCTCACCCCAAACTCACTACCACCTTTCACCAATCCCCGTGTGCCTCCCCGGGGATCTCAATTCCTCTCAGATCTCACCACGTATGACAATCAGCAAACTCAATCAACTCATCACTTCAACTCTCAACTTCATCACCTTGACTCTCAAGATCATCACTCGGCACTCAATTGAACCTCGATCTTTCTTCTTTTTCTCTTTCTCTTTCTTTGTTTTGCTTCTCATTTCTTTATTCTTTCTGTTACTTTTCTTTTGCTTGTTATAATTCCAATTCCAACGCTTCACGACTCATTCTCCAATCCAGGACTGACTGGTAAGACCTTGGTCCATCGCCAAGTCTTCAATACATGCTAAACCTAACCCTCAGCTTCTCCTTCTTCATCAAAGTCTCTCCAATTGTGCTGTTCTTCTATTCCATTGTGTCTCTTCCTATCAACTCAACTACCACTGGCCACAGCTGTCTTGTGCTAGATGTTTGTTATCTTCATTATCTTTCTTCTCTTTCTTCATTTCCTTTTTGGTTGTTTTCTAACTGATGACTCTTCCGGCTCAGCCCTCTTTGATCAATATCAATCTAGTTATCTTTCAGTAACTCAACACAATTCACAGTGAATGTGCACAATGAACAGCAACTGTGAAAAATGCACAGCAACTGTGCACAATTCACAGCAACTGTGCACAATGCACAGCAACTGTGCACAATGCACAGCAACTGTGCACAATGCACAGCAACTGTGCACAATGCACAGCAACTGTGCACAATGCACAGCAACTGTGCACAATGCACAGCAACTGTGCATAATGCACAGCAACTGTGCATAATGCACAGCAACTGTGCATAATGCACAGCAACTGTGCATAATGCACAGCAACTGTGCAAAATGCACAGCAACTGTGCAAAATGCACAGCAACTGTGCACAATGCACAGCAACTGTGAGCAATGCAGAGTGACTGTGCACAATGCACAGTGACTGTGCGCAATGCACATTGACTGTGCAAAATGCACAGGAACTGTGTACAATGCACATCATTTGTGCATAATGCCCATCAACGGTTCAAAATGCATAGCAACTGTGCGCAATGCATAGAAACTGTTCAAAATGCATAGCAACTGTGCAAAATGCATAGAAACTGTGCACCATGCACAACAACTGTGCACAATGCAAAACAACTGTGCACAATGCACAACAACTGTGCACAATGCACAGCAACTGTGCACAATGCACAACAACTGTGCACAATGCACAGCAACTGTGCACAATGCACAGCAACTGTGCACAATGCACAGCAACTGTGCACAATGCACAGCAACTGTGCACAATGCACAGCAACTGTGCGCAATGCACAGCAACTGTGCACAATGCACAGAAACTGTGCACAATGCACAGAAACTGTGCACAATGCACAGCAACTGTGCACAATGCATAGCAACTGAGCACAATGCACAGCAACTGAGCACAATGCACAGCAACTGTGCACAATGCACAGCAACTGTGCACAATGCTCAGCAATTGTGCACCATGCACAACAACTGTGCAAAATGCACAACAACTGTGAAAAATGCACAATGACTGTGCACAACACACAGTTACTGTGCACAATGCACAGTTAAGAATGCATAGTTCCTGTGCAGAATGCATAGTTAATGTGCAGAATTCACAGTTTTTGTGCATTGTGCACAGTTGTTGTGCATGGTGCACAGTTGCTGTGCATTGTGCACAGTTGCTGTGCATTGTGCACAGTTTCTGTGCATTGTGCACAGTTTCTGTGCATTTTGCACAGTTTCTGTGCATTTTGCATAGTTTCTGTGCATTTTGCACAGTTTCTGTGCATTTTGCACAGTTTCTGTGCATTTTGCACAGTTTCTGTGCATTTTGCACAGTTTCTGTGCATTTTGCACAGTTTCTGTGCATTTTGCACAGTTTCTGTGCATTTTGCACAGTTTCTGTGCATTTTGCACAGTTTCTGTGCATTTTGCACAGTTTCTGTGCATTTTGCACAGTTGCTGTGCATTTTGCACAGTTTCTGTGCATTTTGCACAGTTGCTGTGCATTGTGCACAGTTTCCGTGCATTGTGCACAGTTTTTGTGCATTGTGCACAGTTGCTGTGCATTGCGCACATTTTCTTCGCATTGTGCACAGTTTCTGTGCATTGTGCACAGTTTCTGTGCATTTTGCTCAGTTTCTGTGCATTTTGCACAGTTTCTGTGCATTTTTCACAGTTTCTGTGCATTTTGCACAGTTTCCCCCTTCAAAGTTTCCACAGCGCTCAGCATTTGTTGGGTCAGGCTCAGCAGTCGGGGAGCGCGCATTCTCAGAAGTGGCTGCTACGGGCTCAGCAGCAGTTTCTGCAAGGCTCAGCGGTAGGCGCATCAGGACCAGCATGCGGCTGCGGGTTGGGCCTGACTAAGGGGGGACGGGCTGCGACCCTTTTGGAAACCCAACTTAGGAATGGAGCTGGGCCAATCATGTTCTTGGGCGGCTAGTTTGGGGAGGGATGAACGGGGCAATTTCAGGGCTATGTGTGTGGATGGGGGCGCGCAAGCGCAAGCTGGCCACGGGACTGGGAAATTCATGACGGCACGTTGGGCCGACACAGGCAGGCGCAGTGAACTTTGAGTAGCGCGCAGCGGAGGGCCGCGCCACGGGAGGACAAAACGGATGAGTGTAAGGCAGGCGGGCTGAAGGGATAGGGTATGGGTTAGTGTATGGGTTAGGGTTCTGGGTCTAGGGTTTCTTCTTCAAATTTTTGTCAGGTTGTTCTTGTGCTTGTACCTAGGTTAGGGCTGAGGGGAGGGGATGTAAAAGGCCTCTCCCCTCAGAACAGGGTGGAGGGAGGACACACCGTGGAAAGGGGGGAAAAGGAAGAAAATAAAAGGCAGCATCCTCAAATCTTACAGACGCTAGAACCATTGACTCCACAATCAGGGACAACTTTGTGAGGGATCTGCTCTAAGGTTTCCACAGCGTTGGCCTTGTGTGACGGATGAGGGATGATGTCCAAGCCTAGCTGAGAGCGGCGGTTGGTGGGAACAGATGGATGGGGTCGCGGATGACTGTCCATAACTGTTTGCAGCAATTGGGAAATGGGAAAAATTGATTGAGGGGCGCTTGCAAGCTGGCAAGCAACGGTGGATGATTGATGATTTTGGCAACATCAGTTGCAAGAAGCAAGGTTTGCAAGGAGACTTCTCCGACGGCTGCTGTGGCGTTGTTATATAGTCTTGGATTGGGAACCCCGCTGCAGTTGGCCCGCTCAGCATTTGGTGGGTCAGGCTCAGCACTTGGATGCGCGCAGTCTCAGCAGTGGCCGCTGCAGGCTCAGAAGTAGGCACCGCGGGGCTTGGCATACTGGACATGGGTTGGGCTTGATTGGATGTGGTGGAACGCGGCCTGCTTGGACATTACAGACCAAAGAATGGAGCCGGCCCAACCAGGTTTGCAGGCAGCTAGTTTGGGGAAGTATGGCGGGGAAATTGGGGCTATGGGTGCGGGCTGGGCGTGTGCAAGTGCTGGCCAACCCACGGCGCCCAAAGCGGATATGGGCAAGTGGGGGGCTCCAAGTAGGGCGCAGCAGAGGGCCGTGTCATGAGAAGGACAAGCTGGATGTAAGTAATGGTAAGCAGGCAGGGAATGGGTTAGGTTTAGGCTAGGGTTTCTTTTACATTTGTTGTTGGGCTGTTATTGTGCTTGTACTTAGGTTAGGTTTTAGAGGGTGGGCATAAAGTCTGCACTCTCAATCACAGCTCTGGCGGGATTATCTTATCTTATCATATTGGATCTTGGGACAAGGAAAGGAAAAGAGGAGAAAGGATGGATGAAAGGATACGGAAAGGAAAGGAAATTCATCTCTTTATCTCTCTCTCTCTCTCTTTACTGGAGCATCTTTATCCTTACAGACGCTAGGACCATTGATACCGGAACTCAAGGATAGCTAGGGGAGTATCACCCTCTTGGTTTCCACACCGCTAGCAATGAAGGAGAATCAAGGAGGGGAGTTGAGCAATGGTGGTGAGAGTGTGGGATTTTTGGTGAAAGTTGGCTCCAACAACAGGCCAAACAAAGGAGGTTTCAGATGATTGATGGTTCTTTGTTTGTCATCACCAAAATTTTTTTTTGGCGGGGATGTTGATAGACCAAAAGTTGATGAGGATGACAGTGATCAATGGGGATAATGATGATTGCGCATGCTTGGCCAAAAATCTGGGCCGCAAGCAATACAAGGAGGAACTTAACAGAGGATCTGGGTATTTGGAGAACCCAGGGGAGGTCTACCTAGGACGCTAGGACAATGAGAAGTTGGGAGAAGGGAAAAAGGGAGATTACTTATAGCAATCAAGTTTTTTTTTTGATGATAGCTGGATGAATGATTATATGTAAAAAATTCTAAAAAAATTCACTTTTTCCTGAGTTGTCCTGGATTGGTCAACACACCGCATAAATTGAAAGCAATGCAAGGTTTTTTTTTGAAATCATCAAAGTGCTTGCATTACTCAAGATTTTCCCCAAATCTGCTTCTTGCACCCATCCTTACAGAGCCTAATGGAAGCCCAGTATGGTACAACCCCTACCCTCCTTGTTCCCCCAACCACAACTTTTGTGTTACCTCAGTGTAGCATGTTACACAAGTTATGGCAAACTATTCTGTATTTCATGAAATTTATCTCTCATGCAACCAATTTGCCTTCTCCATTCATCCTAGAAGGCCTCAAACTTCCTCCTCAATTTCAACCCCAAATCAACCTTTTCATCACCCATCAGCCCTTCCTCAACCTGTTGTTGCAACTTCAAAGACTCATTTCAGGCAATCTTTTATTGTCTAAGATTCATGTTCACCCATCCTTAGCCAACCCTTTGATGGAATCAAATGATCAAAGTAAATAAGATCAAGTTTTTGAAGCCATTTTCTAAAATCTGAAGTTAACCACTCTGAGAAACTTGACCAATCCTCTGTTTTAGACCATCAATCACAGAAAAAAACCATGGTCACTTCTCTGCTGCCAGTTTGTACCACCAATAAAGACCTGGTTCCTAATGATCAACTGGCTGATTAGAGGAATTGGTACTTGTCTCTGAAGCCCTTTCCTACTCATTTGCACTCTCCTACTCACCAACTCCATGAAGTCATAGAGGACCCTGAGAATCAAAAGCACCACACTTGACAGTCATATTCACCACAGTAACTTTCTTCCATAGTATTTGGGGATGATATCAGTTGCCTAGGGTTTAGTGTGGGATTTCTGTTCAATTTCTATATAAGTCCCCCTCTTTTTTTCTTCTTTTGATAAAAAAACAGAAAGACTCACAGGTTTTGGACTAATTCTTTATTTCAATTTTTGTATCTATTCACCACCGAGCCAGGAATGAAAAACCAAGCCCAAAGACATTCATAGGTTGGTCCTCAAAAGTCAAGCAACAAGAATAATGTGCAAACCAAGGTTCAAATTCACAGAGCATAATCCAAAGAATAGCACCAAATACACTAACCAAATCCCCTGGATCCCCTGAAAATCAGGACAGGAAACTTGATGGTTTGATTTTCAAGGAACTCAATCACCTATAATTGGCAAATTTTTATTACTTAATCTGTGATATTGTTTTTCCTCCACCTGTTGTCTAATTCATCATGATCACTAATGCATTTTCTTAAGCCAAACCATTTTGTAAACATATCACAAACATATTCAAAAAATTCTTGTTGAGCCCCATAAAATCTAAAGGTCCACTTGATAAAACCTGAAAAAATGATCCTTGCCTCTTAAGCCTCACAATTATCAAATCTTTGATCAAAAAACTGAATATCAGATTCAAAAAAGATCACCAAAAGCACCTTTGCTCCCCCCCATGCCAAATTTTTTGGGGGATAATACTCAAACCTAGAATGGCAACATCAATTAATTATAGCTTTTATCCTCTATAAACTTTGGTACCTCCCAGGCCAAATATTTTGTGTGCTCATATTCAAAACCAAGATGGAAATTTCAATTTCTTATGGATAATATTCTCTCTGACCTTTGGTAAATCCTTGGCAAAATGTTTTCCATGCTTTTAATCAAACTCAAAATGGCAATATCAATTGCTTACATCTTTTATCCTCTATAACCTTTGGTACCTCTCAGGCCAAATATTTTGGGTGCTCATAGTCAGACCAACAATTTCAAATTCAATTGCTTATTGTTTTTACCTGCTATATTGAAAATTATTCAGACAGTTGACCATTCAAATGTCTCTTCTACATTCTTTTGTCAACCTCTCAGTAGGATTGAAGTACTGACAGTCCATCCACAATTGCAGCTCATGCCCATGTGAAGTGAAGTTGAGTGGATGTCCCCAAAGAATTCTACCAATGTTTGGATGACCTTTGTGACAGAGATGATGAGAAGATTGAACTGATAGAATGTGGGCTGAATAAATTCAAATCTTTCTACAACCAAATAAATGCATGGAGAGAGATGTGAAAAGTTATGGTAAACCCGTAGTTGGATACCTGGTGATATTGGTTTAGCCAACAACCACCATGATTTATTGGGGCACTGGGAGGTAATCAATCAAGAGGGATTAATTTATTTCAAAAATCAAGAACAAGTTAGAGGGGACTTGTGGGGGGTGGAGTAGGTTTATAAAACTTCAAGTTCTAAGCTCAACTTTAACAATAATATATTCAAAACTGATTAATTTGATTTTGAGAGGGTAGAGGTGGTGATGTAAGAGGTGATGATTGGGTTAATAATTTTTTCAAAACAAAAAAGGACCCCTTTTTTCACTGCAGTTTGGGCATTTTGATTTTTGGCAATGGTGTGGTTGGATGGGTTGAGGTTGAGGGTTGAAATATTTTGATCAATTTATTGAGTGTTTTACATTTGATGGAGGGTGAGAATGGTGAGTTGGAGAAGTGGGATGGTGAGAGCAATGAGGATGATCAGATTTGGTGCTAGGAGGTGTCAAAAAAATGGCCATTGAATAATGTTTTGGGGGATATGAGGAAGAGCAGTAATTTACCAGGAAGAATATTGCAAAGAAGCTGTAGAGGTAAATGATGAGCACATTTTAATTTGAATCAAAAATTAAATAATAGGCTTGGGAGGATGGAAAGATGAATGAATAGAAAATTTGATGCTTGAAAAACACTTTTCATAGGAAACTTGCAATTTTGAAATACACAAGTTAAGGGGTATGGTTATTTCAGAAACCCCCCATCAAAAATGGTTGTTTTAGTAAAAAAGGAATTGTGGTTTTCTAGTGCAATATTTTTTAAATATGATAAAATCTACTGCACTGAGAAAATAGAATGCCTCTCCAAATTTGGGGAATTATGGTCTATTACCTTTACATTCTGAATGCACAGATCAAAAAATATATAGATATGGCTTCAAATTAACACTCAAATTTCACATGTTATAAGCAACTCCTAGAATTAATTCTAAGAAATAAGTATATTCTGCTATGAAAAGGAAATTAAGAAGGGAAAAACCTTCCATCAATACAACCTATATCATTTAAAAACCAACAAAGAATCCCATATATTTACCAAAAATTCTCTATCTTGTATACCCAATATAATCCAATGGATACTCAACATTTGATGAGCATGACAAAACTTTCCCAGAACAAGAACAGTGCCCATGAAAAATTCTGTGCTTACCCAGGAAATTCAATCAAGACTCTTGAAAAAATTAATTGAAAATTAGCAACATTAACAGACAGATTAATAGAGTGTATAGCATTGGAACTGTTGTTTTTAGAAATGTTGTTTTTTGATTTTGTGATTTATTTTCTGACCTTCAAAAACTGCAAGGACTTCCCAAATGCAACAAGCTTTGTGTTGGTTATTTATAGACACAGACGCAAGTAGGAAAAATGGAGGGCTCAGCCATGGGCGGATGCGGGTTCTGTAGCACAATAGGTTTGAAAATTAAAATATAGCCAGTTTCCCACTCCAGCAGAGGAAAAGCAGGCTCAGAACTTGTGCAGATGCGGGTTCCGCAGCACAAAAGGAGATCTGAGTCTGGATTTTTGCCTTTTGCAGAAGCAAAAGCTTGAGTTTTTTCTTTTTCAGAATCAATAGCCAGAGTTTTGCCTTTTGTGGAACAGTACTTGTGGTTGGTAACTATCCTCTTCCCCACTTATGGATTCTGGAGTAAGAATGTGAAAGCAAGCAATTGGAAATATATAGTATGTTTCCAAAAAAATGACTATTCAGTATGCATTGAGATTGTGGGAGATGTTTAATCTTGGGACAATTGAACACTACCATTGAGGGGGCAGCATGCAGATTGACAAGGATTGGTAAGGAAGATCAACAGGGGTCTTCTGTTATGCCATATGCGGGATCAATGGGGATCTTCTGAGGAAGGTTGATGGGGATCTTTCCTTGGCAATTCATTGGCAAAAATCAATTTTTGAGTTAAACAAAGTTTGCAGGAAGTCAACAGATCTAATTTATGCAGACAGATTGGCTAGTAGAAACTGGACTAATAGGGGGTCAGGTCATTGCAGAGCGCATTAGGGAGGCTGTGTAGGAAGTCATTCTTTTGTTTTTTCCTTTTGTTTCTGGAGTTGTAATTTTGGGGCTGTATATAAAGCATTTTTTGGTTATTGGAGGGGGATCATTGTCTATTTTGGAGGGAGTTTTTTCATTTGTCTTCATTGTATATCAGAGTTTCCTTTCACCATTGGAGTTTCTTCTGTGCTTAAAGGTCCTAAGAATGGTCTCATTCAGCTAGCTAGGAGTTATTTCAGGGAATAATTCAGGTTCAGAGCTTTTTGGAGAGTCTGTGCTAGTTTATTACTGTTATTTCATTGAAACTTAGTTAAGGGAGTTTCTGTAGGACACAAAGCGGCAGCATAGGTGTCTATTCTGGTGAGGAGCAGGTATTGTAACTAAAGGCAAGGTAAGTATCCGGTACTGGAGTGGGATTGGTGCCAAAATTAAGTTTTGCACATAATTTCTTTCCACACTGTACCCTGAAATTATTTTTCAACTCAACCATTGACAAAAAAAATGGAGACCCTTATCTGTAATAGGATAAAAGGGGCCAAAGCATTCAAAAATATCAAAAAAAAACTTTTAATTGTCCACCTGCAAAAAATATTTGGAGCTTTGGCACAAGTTATTTTTCAAGTTGTAAAAAATGGATGGTTCAGTATCATCCCACCTTGCATGAATTTTGATCATCTTTGTGGAACTAGGATGAACAGGATTCATTTTCCAGACAAAAAATTTATTGAATATCATGTAAGTGTTAAAACAACCACCAGCAGGCACTAGCAGGATGCAGATTTTCTAGTATCTTACTCAATAGCTTCTTTCAATCTAGTACTTTGAAAGACTTATTCCAAACTCAATTTTCACCATACATTGAATTTAACTCAGTCACATCAGGTCATAATTAAAAAAAAATTCATTCTTCAAGCAAAATTTCTATAAGGGCCTAAAATGCGGTTTTTATTATTCTTATTCAGATTTTGACTTTTTTAAAAATTTGAAGATATTGATATTTCCTGTTATATTCATAGATTTTGGTTCTGGCTTTATTAATAAATGAAGATATCAAATTGATCCAAAATTTCCAGGATTTTACTTTTCCATTTTTTTGGGGGGGTGAGCATATGGATTGAAATTGTAATTTTTGAAAGCTTTATTGCACCCAAAAATCACAAAACAATTTTGAGCTTAGAAATTCAGGGTGCTATGTAAAAACATTTTAATTAATAAAATGTAGGTAGTCTTGAAGCAGGTGTCACACTGCCACCCCACATACTATAGGGCAATCTTAGATGATTCTGAGCGCAAAGGAGGAGACTGAGTGCAAGGGAAAGGGCAAGGTAGCAAAGCTAACTGCAAAGTGCAAACTTATAATTGGGTAACTCAAGAAACAGTGAGAGGGATGAATTGTTCTGATGGAAAGGAAACTAAAGCCAAACCCAATGTGATGACTGGATTTAGAAAAATGCAGGAACATATGAAATTGACTAACTGAGGAGAAAATCTTCAGGCAAGCGGCGTAGCCTTTATAAGGTAATCCAAAGTGACTAGATACAACCTGATGGAAGGCCAACTACAGTTAAGAGGCAATGAGGAAATGAATGAAACGCATAGATTGGGAAATGAAATAACAGTATAGATGTTTCCAAGGTCATAACGTAGATGCAAGGTAAATAGATTCTGAGCGTACAAGGGCCTAACACATGAGATAGGAAGGAGTGACCTGAGAGACAATGAAAATATGAGGATGTAGCTTATGCAGGTTAAGTGACTAGTCCAATTGCAAACTATACAGTTGGTGTGGCTAACTAGCATAATTGAAAGCTAGAGAGAGTGCATGACTGGGAATGGGAACCAAAGCGCTATTGATACCCAGGGTGGAAGAGCGGAGCTCAAATGGATGGTTGACTGGAGTAGATTTAACTGCAAGGTTTACAAGTAGGTGCTGAGTCAGTCACCAAGAATGGAAGGTTGTTATGCAAGCCAGAGTTGATAAGCAGAAGGCACCATTGATGTTGTGCTTCTATTTGTGTCACGTGTATGGACTGAGGTAGATGGTACTGAGGAAAGGATATTTCAAAGTGAGGGGGAAAAAAATCCTTAAGCTTGAAGCATGACAGTTGCCCAGGTATAAAGACGCAAGCTCCTGCAAGCTTTCAGATTATTTTCCCATTGATTCCCAAATTTGTTGTGAGTACTGTATACCCCTAGTTATTATCCTAATTCTTTGTCTCTTTAATATTTTCATAATTAAAATATTTTGTAATCATCATCTTGTTGTTGTGAAAACTGTACTTGTCAAAATGAACAATGTGTCCCTAGTACTGCCGCAAGAGGTCTCTGAGGCAAATGCAAGCAATTTTGTCTGCGCAAGGTTGCTTTTACTTTTCCTATAAATAGCAAACCAATAGTGGATACCGCCGTAGCATCTTGGAGTGAGGTGCAAAGTGGAAGGTCTGCGCCGCAAGTGAACTATCATATACGGCCAGTGCTGGAGATTGAATTCTTAGGCATCCAAAACCCTGGTAAGTTCAAGACTTATGGACTAACAATAAAATAAAAAGAAATGGAACTAATATAATTTTTGTTCTTGATAGTACTACCACAATTCCAGAGCTACACTACTAATATGCCTCTGCTGCAGCCACCGTATATTGGACCATTTTCCAAATTCATTGAAGCAAATTGGGAGAGTTGCAAAGGTGGGGGGCTGTTTCCCAAAAGGTGCAATCTTTGTCAGTCTGGAAGCCAGTCCATTCAACAAGGTATTGAGGTTTTCCTTTGCGTAACCTGGAATCCAGAATACAACTTACTTCCCACTCTAACTGATCTTGGACTTTCACCAGTTCAAGAGGGGGATGAGTCTTGCCCAGGTATAGAACTTGAGCTGGCTCTAGGAGAGAAACATGAAAGACTGGGTGGATACCTTTCCATTTTGCAGTTAAGGTGAGTTTAAAATCATTAGGGAAAATGACTGATTTGACTTTGAAGGGGCCATGTTTTCTTTCAGAGAGTTTTTGGGTTGGGCAAGTACTGCAAATATTGCAAGCATCAAGCCATACCTGACCTCCTACTGCAAAGGTTGGGGCTGAAGTGCAAAGTTGGTCTGCTTGTTCCTTTTAGCGCTGGTTTTCCGCTTTGAGGTTGGTTTGAAGTTGTCTTTTAAGAGAATGAATTTGATTAAGGTAATTGGTAGCAGGTTGAGAAGGTGCTATGTGAATAGAAGAAAAAGTTGGGTTTCTACCATAAAGATTCTGGAAGGGCAACTGTTTGGTGGAGGAATGAGTGGAGTTTTTGTAGGCAAACTCAGCTAATGGGAGCCATTGCAACCAGTTTTCCTGTTGGAAGGCAACATACATTCAAAGATACTGTTTGAGAATCTGATTGACTCACTTGGTCTTCCCATCCGTTTCCAGGTGGTAAGCTGTTGATAAATTTTGAGTGATCTTCAAGTTTTGACAAAACAAGGTCCAGAAGCTAGAGACAAACAAAGATCCACAGTCACTAATTATGTTATCAGGTAGACCATTTTTTGAGAATAAATACTCTATGAATAAATTAGCTAAGTATTCTGAGGAGGCTGTCACATTACTGCGAAGGAATAAGGCCATCTTTGAGAAGCAATCTACTACTAATAGAATAGCATCATAACCACTATAAATAGGTAATTTCAAAATGGAATCTATAGACAGCAAGTTCCAAGGAATAGGTGGAATTGGAAGTAGCTGAAGCAGCCCATACTTCCAGTGTTTTGAGGAATTGTTACAATTACAATCATAGCACGGGTTAACAGTCTTTTACTTCCTTGGTCATACCAGGCCAGTAGAAGTCTTGTGCAATCAATTGGTAGGTCTTATCCTGCCCATGATGACCAGAAAGCAGAGAATCATGCCTTGACTTGAAGATATCTAACTTAATGCAAGGATTATCTGGTACTACTATACGGTCATTATAAACTAAATAGCCATTTTTGTCAATACTGTAACCAATATCTAATAGATTTGCACTCTTGCAAAGTTGGTACACTTGGAATCATTGAGTTGAGCTTGTTGTAGTTTGGAAGCTGTATCTTGAAGGTGAGTGATGATTGAACTGAGTTGGGAAGATTTGGTTGAGAAGAGTGTCCTAAAGTTTTCAGGGTTGTTGTTGGCAAAGGTGCTTCCCCCCCCTGGGTAAACATTTTCTCAAAGTGATAAAGCATAAGGAACTAACGCTTGTTTCCCAGGAAGGTATTGGATTGTAAAGTTGAAATTGGAGAGGTATTTGGCCCATCATGCCTGTCTGCGTGTAAGGGCTTTTGAGCTCATGAAATATTTTAAAGAATTGTGATCAGTGAGGACCTCAAAGGGTTCCATAAGGCTCAAAAGGTATGAACACCATTTTTTCAAGGAAAAAAAATTGCAAGAAGTTCCTTTTCATGGATCTTGTAATTGAGCTCTGCAGCAAGCAATTTGCAAGACTAAAAAGCTAGGGGATGAAAGAGGGAAGAAGAGGAGGAAAACTGCAAGATTACTCCTGCAACTGCATAGTTTCTTGCATCCATTTCTACAATAGTGCGAGCTAGCTTGTTGAAGTGAGAAATTATCAGAGAAGTAGTGAATGCTTTTTTCAGAGCTTTGAACTCTAAACCAGCTTGTTCTGTAAAAAAAAAATGAGTATCTTTTTGAAGAAGGTTAGTAATGTTTACCACTTTCTTGGCATAATGATCAATAAAACTCCTGTAAGAATTACTGAAACCAAGGAAAACTTGAAGGGATTTGACAGAAGAAGGTGGGGGCCAGTCCAATATGCGCTGGGTCTTGGCTGGATCCATTGATAGTCTTTGCTGCAAGACTATGAAACCTAGAAACTGAAGAGAAGGAGTATGGAATTAGCACTTAGAGGCTTTTTCAAACAGGACATTCTTGCAAAGTTGCTGTAGCACCTCTCCCACATGTGCAATTTGATCCTCAAGAGTTGTTGAGTAGACTAGTATATTTTCAAGGTACACCACAAGGTATTTCTCTACAAGGTCAGAAAACATTTCATTGAAAAAGTGTTGAAAAGTGGAAGGAGAATTGCAGAGGCCAAAAGGCATGATGGTATATTCATAACTGCCAAACCATGTTCCCATTGCGTTCAAATATTCATGACCTTTTGCAATGCAAAATAGGTTATAGGTGCCTCAAAGGTCTAAATTTGAGAAATAAGTAGCTCCATGGAAGAGAGTGAGGAGGTGCAACATAGGCAGTACTTGATAAGCATTCTTCCAGGTTACCTGGTTTAGTTTCCTGTAGTTTACACACAGGCAAAGTCACCCGCCTTTCTTTGGAACAAATAGGACAGGTCAACCAGTATTCAAATTGCTTGTTCAAAGAAATCCTTTTGATACATTTTCTGCAATGTATTCTTGAAGCACAGTTGATTCTTGCTTTGAGAGAGATTAGACTGGTCTGGGTGCCGGAGGTGGTTCAGTAAGTTTGATCCTGCGATCATAAGAATGGGATGGGGGAAGTTTATCTGCCTTTACAGCTGAAAAGACATCAGAAAAGTAATGATAAACCAGAGGTAAAGACTATTGAATGATTTCTAGATCTTCAATCTTTTCATCTTTGAGAATGGGGTTTGAAGTACTTGCATGATGCAAGAGTATTAAGGAGCTCAGGATATGCTGTTTTGTTGGTGCCTGTTTCTATTTGAAGAAGAAAGGAAAGGGTAAGTTGGAAAAATAAGCAATAACTCCTAAATCTGAAGAGGGAAATTGGGAATGGAAGTCAGTATATTGCAAATCTCCTGGCAGAAAAGTGTCATCCAACTCAATGAAAGTGCCAGGTAGGTTGTTTAATTCTTGTTTGATGGAAGGGTCAGCGTCCTGGGGCTGAAAGGTTCAAAGTTTAATTACTTCTTCTTGGCAATTTACATCCGGATTCCAGTGAACTAGGAATTAGTGCCTTGAATGGTATCATCCATTCTGGGAATGTCCAAGACAAATAAGCCCCATTTGAAGCTGGGGAAATTGGAGAATGCAAAGGTCCATTTGGCCTTTTGGGAAACCCAATGAGACGGCTTGGTTGCACTATTTACTAAATAGATGGGAAATGTATTTATTTTGGAACACGTAAGATTTTTGGAAGTGGCAAAGGATTCACTTATAAAAGAAACATTAGCGCCAGAATCAAGCAAAACTCAATAAGGGGAGTTGTTGGTATGAAAAAGGAAAAATCTCAAACTTGAAGAACCTA